>CM076573.1:569529198-569981775 GCA_034641835.2 Pinus albicaulis | reverse complement strand
TTCATTTTGATCATCGCCGTCTTCTAATGGATCTTTCATGTTAGCAAATCTTCCAAAGTGTCCCTTTCCAATCATTCCATATAATGGTGGTTGAGGTTCCTTTGCTTTTTTTGCCACACGTGATTCATTAAAATCTCCTTTCCTCAAACCAACTTCTTGCTTTGCATCTAGAAGGAATTTAAGAGCGTTAATTTTCTGTTGAATAAATTTGCATTGAACTGGGTCTTTCTCAATGGCAATGCAATTTCTTTCTTTTAGTAGGCAACATGCTAGTGTTGTACCTAATCATCAAGCAAAAAAAAATAAGTAAGAAAATTAGTATGGAGACATAAAAAGTAAAAAAGACAATATTTAAATTTAAATTTGTATAATAAAACTTACCTGAACTTGAGAATAAATCCAAAACCCATTCTCCTTCATTTGAACATAGATCTATAAGATAGCTAATCAATGCTTGTGGTTTTTGATAAATGTTAACTATATCTCCTTTTGCATCTTTATCCTCATATGTTAGTTTTCTTACAACTGCATCATAAACCAATACTTGACTATGACTCTTCCCATCTACTCGATTCATAATAATATGCTTATAGCTATCGTTTTTTGTCCAACATTCAACATGGATGAACTCACAATCATTTATAATAGGTTGATCTTCGGAAGAAACAATATTTGACTTTTTCCTGTAACATAACATAGTAAAAGTTCAATTAAATTTTACATGAATAAAAAAAATTAGGAGGAATCAAACATACAATTTCAAAATCTTACCATGTAAGTTGCATCCTTGAGTTTGCTTTACCCTTGAAGCTTGTTAATAACATTGGAAACTGTGTGTCTGAATGAAATGTCACAAATTGCCAAAGTGGTGATGTTGTCACTTCTTGAAAACCCGTAACCACTTTACTAAAATCTTGATAAGTATATGGTTCTCTATCATATTCAATGTCTGGGAAATTGAAACCATGAGGAATATCTACAATAACTAGGCCATATTCCCTTTTAGGTATTAGTGATGCAATGTCTTCACAATCACCTTGTATTATTTGATATTGGACACTGTCGAGCCCATTCCAAATGTAATGATTAAGAGTAGGATCAAGTTCAACATTCATAAGATGCTTCCTTCTCATGTTCTCCATCTTAATTTTTTCAATAAAGCTTTTGAAAGTATCTGGTACTCCATTTCCATCCTTCTTCAACATCTTTAATGACATATATATATATATATATATATATAAGTAATAAAATAAAAATAGTTTAAATATGAATAAAATGAATTTATAAATCAACATACCTTATTGAATGCAATATAAAACTCTTTTAGTGTTGATGTATAACTTGCTTCTGGGTAGTTGCGTACAACATCATCCCAACTGTCTTCATTCAACATTTTAACCATGTGTTCTTGTATTTTCATAAAAAATTTCTGACTGAATAAATCAAGTTAAAAGCGTTAATATACTGACATGTATAACAAATTATACCAACATCATTATGTTTTATTTAAAAGAAAATTATAATGAAAGAAAAATAAGAAATAATTCAAGAAACTTACTTTTGAAATTCTGCACACATTTCTTCCATTGATAATTCACCCGACTTCACACGGGCTAATACTGATTTGACTAATTTATCATCCTTCACACCTCGCATTGTTCTCCAAGGTGTTATAGTCATATCCTCTGGAAGCTGCTTCATTTCAGGACCCCCCTTACTGTTGGTACATATTATGGGTTTACTCTTTTTAACTTTCTGATTTTTTATGGAAATATTCTCCCATCGATCAAAAATGTCATCAATCAAATCCCATACCTCCCCAGTTCTAAATGCCAACTGAAAAATGTTATCTGTGCCTCTGAAGAGATTTGTATTCAATTTTCCATCTTTTGATTTTTTTTCATCAATTTGATAACCTGTTTCCATTAAACATTCCTTTCGAAATGCTACACTAACTTGTGTCTTATCCCCACCACATTTTTCTATGAATTCATTATGAATAAATCTGACCCTTTGGATGAAAGTCATTTTCATTCTGTACTCATTATCTGCATTATGATCCCATGTCAATAACTTTGATTCTATTTCTGTTAAGCCAACGTAAATGATGCATTTCACTATTTGAAAAAGATAGTTATTGGGATATTCTGCAATCAATTGTCTCTTAGCCTCTATCGAATGGTTCCCTCCAATTACATAATATTTATAATCAAAACATTTTGTCTTTTCAAATGCTTGTTTGTTGGAAACCTGACGTGGATCGACAAGAACCACATAATCCACCACATGCGCATATGGATTGAACCTGAACAATGTTTTCAGATTATGTACATGTAGGTGATGGGCCTTTCTAATTTGATATTGAGATTGTCCTTCATCTAGGCTATAAAATTGGTTAACATTAAGCTCAAATGTTTGGCCACCAAGAATTAATTTATTCTTCCTCAACTCTTGTCGAATAGCATTTTGTTTTGTTCTAATAATGCCATCCTCTAAATCAGCACCTGGTGTTATGATTTCTCTGCTTCCGTAAGAGCTTTCAATTTGTTCTTCACTGCTGCTCACGACCTTTACAGGTTCACCAATATTTGATTTCCTAGTCTTATTGGATAACATATCAGTTTTTTTATAAACAAGCTCTCCTTCATGAGGTAAAAGAGAGACATCTTTGGCGATTTTTCTTTTTGGTGTCTGATCCGTTTTCTCCTTTTGCACAATAGTTCTAATCTCCTCCTCACTAATTCTATCATAATTTTCTGTTTCATGTTCGACACCTTCAAAAGAAACATGTTTAAGTTTACTAGATTGACCCACCTTAGTGACTCTTGGTTGATCCCCTCTTTGTACTGTTGCAGTGTCACGAGCTATTGCTCTTTTCTTCAATCTCCTTTCCTCTGCTTTGTCTTTGTGGAAAGTGTTGATCACATCCATAACATTTGGCACCAACATATAAATACCTTCAAACATGTTTGAAATACTCGGAACAAAATCCTATGAAACAAAATAAAACATGTCAATGATCAATAATTTATAAAAAATTGAATCATCCTTACAATAATGCATAGAGGAAATAAAAATAAACATACTTACAATGTTATTTGCAATGTTGCTTGATATTTCTTCAAAAAAATTTGAAGATATTTCATCTGTGTCATACTTGACGATTGATAGACGATATCTAACTTTCTCACGTTTCTGAGTCTTCCTTGCAAGAACATAAATAATGTTTGTATTCGAGACCATACATATGTCTCGTACTCTGCCCATCACATCATATGGCTCATTTAAGTCAATCATACCACAAATCATATAGATGTGTATATCAGCCTCCGTTTCACTGTCTTCAAGATACCATGAGAAATCAGTTTTATCTATTTCCTCGGCGTTCTTCCAATCAGAAATAAGCTTTAATGAACCTGGTGCCCCACTTGCTTGAATTTTATTAGTGTGTGCAACAATGTCCTTATTGCGTCCAACAGTGTCCATAGTGCGTCCAGCTGCAACTTTAGATTTGGGAGTTGTATCCATAGTGCGTCGAGCTGCAGCTGTAGATTTGGGAGTTGCTGCCGTAGATTTGGGAGCTGCTGCCCTAGGTGCAGAAACATTCACAGAAATCTTTTTTGATGCCATTTTCCTGATAAATATATATATATATATATATATATATATTAGTTAATGGAAAAATATTGCGAATAAAATAAATTTAATAAACAAAATTTATTTCTAAAACTAAATAGTTTGAAATTAAAGCAATAAAATTAACTATAAAAATTTTCATTTAAAAACAAAATATTATAAATCATATGTATATATATCTATATAATATGTTTTGAATACATTTTATAAAAAATTTAAAAATGTGTTTAAATTGTATAAAACAATTTAAAAAAAAATAAACTATTATTTTCAAACTTCAGTTTTTGTTTAATATTTAAAAAAAACAAAAAAATTACTAACTATTTATAACAAATGTTAAAATTAAATTTTATTTTTTTAAGGCAATGATTTTATTAAAAAAACTTATAATCTTTTAATATATTTTTAAATTTTTAAATTTAATTTTACATTACATAGCAATTGAATAAAAATAAACAAAATAAAATAAAAGAAAATTTTATTTTACTTTACATAGCAATTAAATAAAAAATTATAAACTTAAAATTATAAAAAATTAATATAAAAGTTTATAAATTTATATAATCTTTTAATATATTTGAAAATTACAAATTTCTATTTCACATTACATAGTAATTAAATAAAAATAAACAAAATAAAATAAAAGCAATTAAACAAAATAAAATAAAAAATTAATTTTTTTATAATAGTGTATTTACACTGAAATTTAAAAAATAATAAAAAATAAAATAAAAAATAAAAATAAAAAATAAAAAAATATTTAAATATTTAAATGTAAAAAACAAATGTTATAATATTATATATATTTTTTATTTTTTTAATTGTATTATATAGTTTTTTTTTTTTAAATTTATTGTATTGTTATATTAAAACAAATGATGTTGTTGTTGTTGTTGTTGTTTTTTTTTTTTAATTATTATATATAAATATATTGTGTTGTTTTTTTCTTTAATTATATAATGTTTAAAAACAAAACATAATTGTTTTTTTTTAATTTTATTTTTATTTTTATATATATTTTGATATTTTTAACAATTATTATATAACAATGTTTTTATTATATTATATAACAATTTTTTAATTATTTTTATATATAACAATGTTTTTATTAATTTTTTATTGTTTTATTAAAACAAATTAAAAATAAAAAAATTTAAAAAAAACTAATTTGAAAAAAATAAAAAAAATAAAAAAATTGTTTTATTAAAACAAATTAAAAAAAAAAAAAAAATTAAAAAAAAAATTAAAACGTTGTGGCTGGTGCCCATGGGGTGTCGGAGGCCGGTGGGCAGCGACACGGGGGCTGCCCAGCCGGCCCCAGGGCCCCCGGGCCCAATGCATATTTATTTTATTTTATTTTTTATTTTTTATTTTTTTAAATTATTTTGTTTTTTTATTTTTTTTAAATTTTGTGTTTTAATTTTTTTTATATATAACATAATTAATAAATAATTATTAGAACATTATTTAATTAAAAAAAAAAATTGTTAAAAATATCAAAATATAACAAATATATTAAAAAAAAAAAATTTATTAAATAGCAATTATTTTTTTTTTTTAAATATTATATAATTAAAATAAAAAAAATACAATATAAAAAAAAAAAAAAAAAACATTTGTTTTAATATAACAATACAATAAATTAAAAAAAAACTATATAACAATACAATTATAAAAAAAAAATGATATATAACAAAACATTAAAGAAAAAAAATTGAAGATTTAAAATTAAAAAGAATAAAACTAAGATTTAAAAAAATATATATATATAAAATCAAAAAAATTCTCAAATAAAAACAAAAAAAAACATTTTAAATAATGAAACCACTGATATATTTATGATAAAAAAAAAACAAATAAAAAATGTTATAATATTACTATTTTTTTTTATGTGCATGGTCGTTTTATGGATTTTTCTGTCTAGATGAACCTATAAGTCTTAAAAAAGAAAAAAATTTCTAAATTTTTGTCCTTAAAACCCTAAAAAATTTAGTTCTTTTTGCATTTTCTTCACTAAAAAAATATAAAAAAATTATGGTTTTTGAACCTAAAAACCTTAAAAAAGTAGTTTTTGGACACAAAAAACTATAGAAAAACAGATTTTCCCCAAAATCGTCTTTAAATTGACAGAATAGAAGGAAAACTAACCTTTGAAATGCAAAAAATTGTTGTCACCAATGCCAACACAACGCCTCCACAAAATTACGAATAGCAACACAACACCTCCAATGCCAATGCAATGCCTTCACGAAGTTACCAATGCCAATGCAACACCTCCACAAAATTACCAATAGCAACACAACGCCTCCAATGCCAATGCAATGCCTCCACGAAGTTACCAATGCCAACGCAACACCTCTAGAAATTTGCTCTAACAAATACCAGAAAACTTGATGTGATGTGATGAATAGAAACAATCATTTTTATTATATAGCGAATATTGTCTGATTGGTTTACTGTTTAACGAATGTGGGATTAAAATTTCAAATTTAAAATATTTACATTTAGTTTATTATAATTCATACTATAGTTAAAATACTTAATATTTGCATGTAGTTATCATAGTTAATATTTTATTTAATATTTACATGTACCGAATGTTGAATAATTCAAATATAATCTCAGATTAAAAATTAAAATATGAAATACTTACATGTAGTTAATTATAGTTAATATTATAGATAAAATAGTTAATATTTGCATTTAGTTATCATAGTTAATATTTTAGTTAATATTTACATGTACTCAATGTTTAAAATCATGGGATTAAATTTTAAAATCTAAAATATTTACATGTAGTTAATTATAGTTAATATTATAGTTTAAATAGTTAATATTTACATGTTATTTTTGTAAATATTTACATGTAGTCAATCTTAAACCATTCAAATAAGATAATTATTTTAGTTTCGAAGACATGTATGAAAGGAATATTTTGTGGATATTTTGAATAGAAAGTATGGTGAAATATTTGAAGACCAACAGTTTATTAATAAATTTTGAAATATATTTTAGATGAATATAAAGTAAGTTTAAAATTTAAAATTTAAAATATTTACATGTAGTCATTATAGTTAAAATAGTTAATATTTGCATGTAGATATTATAGTAATATTATAGTTAATACTTACATCTAGTCAATGTTAAATCATTGAAATAAAAACATTATTTTAGTTTGGAAGGCATCCATGATAGAAATATTTTGTGGATATTTTGAATATAAATATCGGTAAAATATTTCAACATAAATAGTTTATTAAAAAAAATGTTAAATACATTTTTTGACTAATATTTGTACCAAATATTTGAAATGAAAATTTTGGAGGGAAAGTTTTTCGCGAAATTTTTTGGGGGGAAATTTTGGAGGGAAATTTTTTCGCAAATTTTTTTGGAGGAAAAATTTGGAGGGAAATTTTCAGTCTTTAAGCTATATATTGTAAGTGGGAGAGGAATTTGTATCATTCAACCTATTCTTGTTGAAAGCCATGGTTTCTTTTGATAGCGAAGTTTTTCTTTGTACAACATCAACATCTTCGTCACACAACAACTCTATTCAGAGTGATGAATATAACGGGAGTTCGTTCACCATGAATAGAGAGTCAAAAAATCGACTTGGTCGTAATCCTAAAGATGATGAGAACAAAATTGATGAGGCACAACAAAATGAAATTTCTGTAAATCGAGCGCTAGTTATACCACTTACTCTTAATCCTAAGGATTATGAAAGCAACAGTGATGAAGGGCATGATGAAGAATTTCCAAAGTCAAAAGTTTCACTTCGTCCTAATCCCAAGGATTATGAGGACACCATTGATGAAGAGGGAGATGAAGAATATCCACTTCAGCTTAATCCTAAGGATTATGTGAGAACAACAAATGAAGAGGGTAATGAAGAATCTGTACAGTCAAAATATCCAGTCTGTCCTAATCCTAAGGAGTATGCCAACACCACTGATGAAAAGGGGGATGTAAAATTTCCAGAGTCAAAATATCAAATTCGTCCTAATCGTAAGGATTATGCGAGCACCACTGATGAAGAGGGGAATGATAATGTTTCAGAGTCAAAACATCCACTTCATCCCAATCCTAAGGATTATGCCAACACCACTGATGAAGAAGGAAATGAAAAATTTACAGCGTCAAAATTTCCACTCCGTCCTAATCCTAAGGATTATGCAAGCACCACTGATGAAGAGGGGGACGAAAAAATTCCAGAGTCAGAATTTCCACTTCGTCTTAATCCTAAGGTTTATGTCAGCACCACAGATGAAGAGGGGAATGAAGAATTTGCAAAGTCAAAATATGCACTTCGTCCTAATCCTAAGGATTATTTCAGCACCACTGAGGAAGAGGGGAATGAAGAATTTGCAGCGTCAAAATATCCACTTCGTCCTAATCCTAAGGATTATGCCAACACCACTGATGAAGATGGGGATGAATTTCCAAAGCTAAAATTTTCACTTCATCATAATCATAACGATTATAATTTAACCACTGATGAAGGGGGGGATGAAGAATTTCCGATAAATATAGATTCAAGGCATTCACTTATTCCCAATCCTAAGGACTATGAGAGCTTTAGTGAGGAAGGGGAGGGGCAGGGTGAAGAAATTCTAGTGAATAAAAATTCAAAGCTTCCACTTATGCCTAATCCCAAGGATTATGAGAGCACCACTGAGGAAGGGGAGGATGAAGAGTTTCTTGCAAATGATAATTTTAGAGGCACAGATCTGAATATTGCATTTTCTCCAAGTGACCATTTCAAAGACACTCATGGTGATGAAGAATTGAATCCTCCTAGGGAAGAATTTGAAAGCATGGGTCAAGATGGTGAGAATTTCTTTTGAGTCAGGGTTACAAAAGTGCTGATGATTCTTGTGAAATTTTTTCTTCAACTGATGATGGTAAAGAAAATTTTCCACGCAATGATGTTGATGAATTTCTTAACTATGTTGAGGATGATGATAGTGGGGATAATATTCCTCCTAATGGTGATGAAACTAATTTTACAAAGGATGATGGAATGATGAAGCCGTTGTAAGCAAATATTGCAACTAGGAGTAGGAGTAGACCTTTTCATATCAATCCAAAGCATTCCAGTTATACAAGGGCGAGGACAAAATATCTCACGACAAGAAGTTATGTCATTCATTTGATTTCAAGTGAATGTTGTCGAAGGGATTGCTTGAAAAATATGGATTTCAACTTTGTTTTGGAGAAAAGGAAAACATATATGTCAATGAATAAAAGCATGCAAAATTCATATTTAGTGGGTTGCATGCAATCTACACTAGCAGGTTATGATTATCATATTGGGAATGTATTGCTTTGCAGAAAGTCGTTCAAAATGTTGTATTCAATTGGTAATTTTCATTTGTCAAGAATCCAGGATAGATTGGAAAGGGATCCCACATATTATTCAGAAGCACGTTATAAACGGGAGGTGGGGCCGTTTGCAAATACTGCTAAGACATGGATGAAAGACTTCTTTCAAATCATGGAGAGTGTATGCCAAATAAAGACACAATACATATTCCAGATAATTTCTCGAGACGAGAAATATTCATGTTATACAAAGATTATGCAGAAGTCGTTGAAGGAATTGGTAATTTTATTACATATTCTTATTTTACAAGGATATGGAAAACTGAATTCAACAATGTTCGTATTCCTAAGAAGACAAGGATGGGGATTTGCAGCACATGTGCTTCTCTTAAAGCAAAAAGAGATAAATGTCAAGGGGCAGAAAGAGGTATGTGTTCAAAACATTGTTTTTTAAATTTGATACTTATCAACTATGAAAATATATTTATTCATATGTTTCTTTTATTTTATGTACAGATTCCGTTGTCAAAGAACTTCAAGACCATCACAATCAGCAAACAAGTGAAAGACAAAATTTGTATAAACATCGAAAGAAGTGTTATGATCATCCAAATAAATATCTGGGATTGATAATTGATGGTATGGACCAAAAGAAAACACTTCTTCCACATTTTTTCCGCACGCCAAAAAAATTACAGGAGGAAAATTTCATTTAGTTTCACTTGGTTGGTTGTATGGTATTTAATGAGAAGATGTTTCCAAGAGTTTTCTTCACAACTCCAAATATTCACAATGATGCAAATTTGACCATAACTATAATCCATGATGTGGTTACTCATTGGTCTGGGATTCTTCCTGAAGTTTTGTATTTACAATTAGACAACACAAGTCGTGAGAACAAAAATCAAGTTCTTTTTGGGTATCTAAACATGCTTGTTGAATTAGGGATTTTTAAAAAGATAAAGGTTGGTTTCCTTCTTGTTGGGCATACTCATGATCATATTGATCAAATGTTCAGTCGTTTTTCAGTAACATTGGGGAGGAAAGGTGTTGGGATCCTGCCATCATTAATTGAATGTATTAAGAAATCGTACATTCCAGAGCCTGTTTTTCATGTGTTGGAAGAAACTATTGACATGCGAAGGTTTATTTTTGGATCGCATGGTGAGGATAAATGCATTGAACAATTTAACGACATTAGCTTCCAGCATCAATTTCGTATCAAAAAAAATGACGGGATAACACTTATATGGGGCAAGAAGTATTCAACTGTTGAAGAATGGGACCATCATTAGGTTTAGCATTTTTGAAGTTCATTCCAGAGCGTCCAATATTTTCATCAAAGATATTGTTATTACAGTTAGTTGTTGAACTCCATAATGCACGAAGGCAGAAGAGAGACATAAATTATTCTGAATGTCTAGAGGAAATTAAAAGATGTATTAGAGATACATATGAGTACTTTGATGTTGCTGATTCAGTTTGGTGGGAGTCTTTTTTCAGTAATCAAAGTGATATGATTTCAAGATCAATAAATGGGGATACGCTTTTGAAGACTCCTTTTTTTTTGCCACAAAATATGCCAAATGAACATGAACATCAGGAAACACACAATGTTGAACAAAAACAGCCTCAAGCTATTATTAATTCCCCACAGGTAGAGGAAAGAGAAATCTATATTGGTTCTAGAAGATCACGTGCACAATGTGAAGCCATGGAAGACCTTTACAGGGGTTCTGTGTAGGATCTTAAGGAGGGTTGCATGATAGCAGTGTTAGCAGATGAAGATCCACTTGGCTATCCATTCTGGATTGCCAAGGTTATAAAGGTCATTAATGAAAATGAAGAGATTACAGCTGTTGATGTACATTGGTATGCTACAAGTACCCACCCTTTCAATGGTGTGTACAAGCCAGAGATGGTAGTGGAAAAAAGAATTGGCAGAAAGAGAAAAAGAAAGGGCACAAATATAAATCGTCACCGCATAGATGTCTTAAAATTGGAGGATGTTGACATACTTGTGTATGAATTCAATTTGACAAAGAGAGGAACTCTTCGGTTGTAGACCATAAATATTTTGAAGAAATTGCTACCAGAACAATTATTGTTGAGATGGGACTCTGCAGAATGTAGACGTAGATCTACAAGACTTTTGAACTCTAAAATGGTGGGCATGCATGTTGACTCAGATGGAGCACTAGTTGATGAAAGAGAAGAATATGGATCATCTTCATCTGCATCGAGCCATTCATCTGAAGATGTAGGTTATGATGGTGTGCCAGAACCTATGGTTGATTTTGAATAACTATCTAAGACACTTTTGTGTAATTGATGTTTGCATGGTAACTTGAAATAAAAATTTTGACTTCCATCTCATTTTTCATGAAGTTATGAGACATTTATATGTTTGTTGGATTATATGTTTTAATTATGAAGAATTCATCTCTTTAGAATATCGACAATGCAACAATGAATTACAAAAATAATTTATGTTATATTCAATGTACCAATGTTGATATTTTGATTATAAGTAAAATAGAAAATAGAAACTAATGTTGAATTTTTAGATTATGCAGTGATATTACCATGATATTATGTATTGTTGGTATAAGATACTTTTAAAAATTTTAATAATTATATGCATCATTGAAAGGGGACACTTTGTTTTGATGCTTGATTTTTAGATTTTGGTTGAAATTAGATTTAAATTTTTCTTATGCTAAGATTTGAAAACAGATAAGTTTTTATCCTTTAAAATTAAAATTACTCTTACTTGTTTTTGTTCAATGATAATTTTTTCATTTACTTGTTCATTTTTTAAAATTGTTTAAAAGTCTTATAATTTCTCCATAATTTCATTGTTCAAGTATGTTGAAAACTTAAGATTGAAAAAATTTAGATTTACAACTTGTCATTAAGGTTTTTATGCGCTACCAAATTTTATCTTTAATGTTATGGTTGACAATAATTACAATTTTGGGGTTGTTTAGAGTCAAGATATTTTATGTTTAACAACATGGATGAAAATTGTTTGAAATGATAAGCCCTTCAAACATGTATTTGAGACTTTTTGGGCTAGAGTTCCCGTTTTGAGGTCAGGTTACCTATTTCATCGGTAACAGTGTTAACTCTATAGAGGACCAACTCTCATAAAATCTAAACTGAGAATAAGGCTTAGATATGAGGTTAGGTACCTCACAGGAAACTAATAATTAATTTATAAATCTGTTCTAGATTATTAAGTTACCAAACTGCACATTTCACTATGAAATAAATTATAACCAGAAATGAGTATACATGAATGATAAATGTATGTCTTGTATAGTTAAATGAGTTCTGTACTGAATAACGAAAGAAACTATGTACTATCTCTAGAAAGATAAATCAGGAAATAGAATTTATTTGATAGAATAATATATATACACATATTCTTAGATGCATTCTTACAATAGCGCTAAAAGAGAAAGTATAGTTGGAAATAGCATATTCTGTTAGAATTCCAATAGTACCCTGACTGAAAGGAAAGAGTTTCTAAAGTATACAATAAAACAGATATACTCAAAACAGTAAAGTAAAAGATTGTATCCTGTAATACTATTCTGAAAAAATTTCATTGAATGTTGAATAGAAAATAAATTATTCCTAGTCTACATGAAAGTTTATATGAAATTTGGAAAGGACATTCAGCTGAAATGAAAATAATATATTGAAGTACCAATATTAATTTGTTAAAAAGAATAATTTTATAAATTAAAGAGGGAAATAAGGGTACACGTTTATTCCATATAGTACATCCTTATAAATAAGTCAAATCATAGAGTTATACAAGTAAACCAGAGCGAGTTGAAAAAATAATTTTATAGAGAGAACATCCTGTCGTTCTATAGAAAACTGTAAAGGGTATAGTAAAATAAACTTATGCAGATATTGCATAGGGGAAAGCCCAATAGGTTTGACCAACTTGTACAAAATTAAACCTGTATTACTATCAGACAAATAAGTGCATTGTAAGTACCATAACTCCACAAGTAGCTGTCCTCTAGCCATACCTACAAGGAATAGAGTCGGAAATCAGATTCTGAGAAGAAATAAGAGAAATATATATATATATATATATATATATATATATATATAAGAGAAATATATATATATATATATATATATATATATATATATATATATATATATATATATATATATATATATATAAAAGACATAATGTAGATGGGCAGTATTTGGTGTAACTATGATTATACATGTAATCAAGGAAAAGGTGAAATTAGTATTCGTACAATACATAACAGTTGCTTAAAAATTTTTAAATTGTCGGTGACAAAGTCAAAACATATGTGAAATCAATAATAAGCATACATAGTAGACTAGAGTATTGGTCATTAATCTAGAGTGGAATATGTTAACCCTTAAACTATCAGGATAGAAAAGAGAAAAAAATGATATCCTCATGTGAGTATGCCTAAGTAATTGGATAGAACAATAAGAAGACAACGAAATGAGAAATGATATGGAGGAAAGAAAAACGATGACTTCCGCCAAGAAACCCCAACCAGGACAATTTAGTTGGAAGTTAAAAAAATGAAGAATTGACTAAATATTTGGATTTCATAAATGGTTTTTGAGACTCCAGAAATTGAGGGTCTGATGTAAAACTAGACATCGACTATATAATTAAACTAGAGTTACACGAGCTTACCAATGATATAGTTGAGAGTCAATGTGAACATATTGGAGGAAGAAGAGATGGTCTATCCATTCCCTGTGTTTAAAGAAACATTGTGAGCCTTAATAACTGATAAAAGGTCATATTAAAAAATAAATTTAAAATTCTTAAGCCATAATGGATTGAAATATAAATGGGTAGGATATCGATTTTTCCAAACTAGAATCTACAGGAAATGAGCTAAGAGTAAATTCTATAATCTTAGACATTTAGAAAGAAATCTAAGTATTTTGGTTAAGGGAACCCAAAATTAAAGAAAATCCTAACAAAAGCTCCGTGAGCTATTATCACATCTGCAATGATGGATAAAACTAATAGTTACAAAGAGGAAATATTAATAAATACCATTAAATGCACACCTTGGCTATGTCAGAAGTGAACCCTTTTTAATTGATTCCAAAATAAAAATTCCAAAATAGGAATCATAAGAATAAAATGATAACGCTTACCAGAATAACGCCTCAAGGAAAAGTGAGTAGTCTCTGTACTTTCAGGGTAGAAACAGAAAAAAAGTTAGGACTAAAATAAGAAAACATTCAACAACAATTACAAAAACTAGAAATCATAAAATTGATAATTAGAAACGAATATCAAAGGGAAGGCATATTACCTGAACTAAAATTGCAGGTCGTCTCGACATAGGAACATACAGTTCTTATTTGAATCGGTGGTACTGACCTTTTGGGTTGTAGCAATACTAGTCACTAAAAGGAAGACTGGTGAACAAAAGGAAGTATCACACCACGTGGGAGATGTTCACAACCGAGACAAGCAGAGAAAATGAACCTTCCCCAAAATCATAAATTTTATGGACCTCCAAACCCTAACCTAGATTCAATCTCAATTGTACATGTGTCAAAGATCGGGGAATGGGATGAGTTCTCGCGCGGTTTAAGGTTTCCGTGAGAGGCCTATGTGATCCTATACATGGAAATGAATGCAACCATATCCCAACATATCATCTTTACAGTGGTTATATAACCAAGACATATGTTTTAGTATGAGTATATTTAATCTAAGAAAATATCCTACCTGGAAGGTCCCATAAGCCTTCAATCATGATTCATGTATTAATGACAATATTTTTTGGAAACTGAATTCAAATCACTGTGGTACGTCGTGTAAACATTACCATGAAGAATACGACGTCATAAAGCCATGTTGGAAAGGTGGAATCCACCTTGGTAGACTTAATACATACATTCAAGAGGTTTTAGAATGATGGGTACAGTTTAAGGGCGGCAAGACAAATATAATGCGTGAATGAGAATTATTCATTATAGTTCATCAATCAATATAATAGGATGATAGGTATGTTGTGATCGAAGGGTCATAAAGGGTGTTCCCACTAAGATGCAATTGAATACATTTAGGGTATTCGAAATGCAACCATGTAGTTTCGTGGATCAAATAAATATAGGATTAAGAGTGGAATAATCCTTAGAAATAACTAATGTTATTATAATTATGCTGAAGTGAATCAAATTATATCTCGACCCTATACATCTATGTCATAGATGTAGGGTCAAGTTAAGATTTAGTTATGTGTTAAGGAGTGTTATTTGGTGAAAGATTAAAGTTAGTAATGTCAAAGTATGTATGTGTATTAACATTTTGAAATAAAATCTTAACTATGGAAGGAAAAGCTAGGGTGGAGATTTTATTAGGAATAGTGTTCCATTTGAGGAATTTTAATGGAAGCCTTTAGAAATGAGTATTAGTTCTAAAAAATATGAAGTTAAATTAAAAACAGGAAATTGTAAAACACAAAAAAAATTATTGCAGATGTAACTCCAGAACATGATGAACCAGAATGTGATGATAAGTATAAAGAAGTGTTTGTACTATTAAAAAAAAAAAAACTATATGTTACATAATAAGTGGAAAGTAACCCGTTCTCTTAAGGGTTTGAGTGGGCGTCATTTATATTTATTAAAAAAACAACTTAAATATTATCTATCTTCGAGAAATTTTACTATTCTATATCACCACACCATACCAGATTGTATTCTATAATTCTATTACATAATTCCACAAACTATCAAATTTACAAGAGTTCCTCCATCTTTTATGAATAACTCAGGACAAATTCTTTTTTTATTTTCAACTTCTACACACTATCTGTTTCTGTGAGGGTTATATAATTCCAAAAAAACAATTCTTTACTAAACCTCTTATTTGCAGACAAAATTGCTATCATCCACAATAATGTAGTTCTAATAAAACATTAACATTTTTACAATAGTTATCTGTTAAAATTAGCTTGTCACGAAAATCCCTGGTTCCATCTATGCATTAGTGTTGTATAAATATCCATTGTCCACATAGCCTAACCAAAATATATTCTTTTACGTATCCATATACAAATGTTTGTCACTAAAAAAAATTGTAGAGGAACCATACTTCTCTAACTACATAAATTACTTTCATATCTGAGGGAACAACAGCTAAAATATGTATTTGTTCAAGTTACGGCTTAAGGGGAAATACATTGGAAATGAATTTCACTCCACCTGTCCAACGAGAATGGTTTACATTAACGTTTATCAACCCATGTCAGTTTCCCCTTCCTCAACATTAATATACGGAGACAACACTACGTATTTCTAGTAATCCAAGTCTGACTAGGGATTCCACTCAAAAACTAGCTTAAGAATGCCCTTAACTAGAAGCACCTTGAATTTCTCAATTGTGTCCTCTTTGAGGAAATAAAATTATTCTTTCTATTCTCCCTTCTAAGGTGTCTTAGTTTTTTCCTCATACCCTCTTGGATTCTTTCTCCCAACTGACATAGTTTATCTCTCGGGAATGGGAGTAATCATCTCTAACTATCTCATATGTGAAACATCCACTTAGTGACTTTTCTCGTAGATTCCCTAAATAACCATAACCAACTTTTAATTAAAATTTTAAATATTAAAATTTTCACGAGCCTTCCACACAACCCACAATTTACTGAATTACTGCACTCAAAATAAATTAAATAAGTACTTTTCACTCATGGGTGTTACATATTTCCCCTTTCAAGCGAAACACCTTGATGTTTCAAACCTTCAATGTAGGATGAAACAAGTCTTGCACTTAACCTTCTCATATTTCCACATATATTTTTCTTGTTGAGGTGCTTAATACTCTAATCTAGATGTTTTATTACTTCTGAAGCATAACATTTCTTTGATAAATATGTAGGGAGGTTTGATCAGGAATAGTATGTTACGTCCACCCTATTCCACAGTAATATGGTTCTCATTAACTTTTCTCAATCATGACTTAATAAAACATATACATACATTTCCTACTTTATTATAGAC
This sequence comes from Pinus albicaulis, assembly GCA_034641835.2. Lineage (NCBI taxonomy): Eukaryota > Viridiplantae > Streptophyta > Pinopsida > Pinales > Pinaceae > Pinus > Pinus albicaulis. The sequence goes on along the minus strand of CM076573.1, from coordinate 569,964,765 downwards.
ATCATCAATTGTTATCTACATATCCAGTGTGCGTCACAAGAATATATCACAACCTTACATGAGATCGAATCCTTCACCCAATAAAATTAGCATCATCAATGTAGGTTAAAACACTTATTTTTTTACTTACCCAATGAACCAACCAATTTTCAATACTTCCATCATTTGGTTCCATTGTAATTTCATATCATTATTTACATTGTTTGTGTAAGGGTATTAATATCTTCAAAAAAACACGTGTTCATCTTTGAATATTATGGTAGATTGTATTAGATAACACTACTTAAACCAAATTCTACATATGCATTAATCATGCACAAGTTAGGTGACTCCTTTTTTCGGCCATTTCAAGATGAACATATTGTTTTCTACTTTTTTTTAAGTAAACTTAATTACGCCCTTCTTGAGATGGTTTTTTGTACTCCATAGCACTAACGAAAAGTATTGATTGCAATATTATTTCAATTTTAGACAACCTTATCATCACATATTCAGGTGATTGATGTGAATTACACATAATTCCACTTCTGAGTACAACCATGAGGTCTCTCCCTTTTGTATTGATATGTGTATTGTTACTCTAATATAGTTTTTTTTTGTTTTTCCTTATAAATTGGAACATGTCTTGTTGTCTGCTTCGCTTAACAAAAAAATATTTTAATACAATTGACATTTAAGGTTTCATGGAATATTAATAATTTTATTCCACCCTAAGACTATTTTCTTCTCTTATTATAGCCTTACACAGTAAGAATATTTCTTATTGTCTCAAGAAATGTTTCTTGACCTATTTCTGATAATGACTCACAAATAATGATCTGTTACTTAGATACCATGATATCAAATGTGTTATCAAAATTACTTCAATCTACCCCTTTCACAAAAAATATTTCTCTTGTCCTTTGTTAAAGTGGACCCAATCGTGTCCATGTTGCATATCTAGTGGCAATTTCATGAAAAAATAATTGTTCTATCCCTCTATTGGTTTTCTTTATTGCATATTTTTCATTATGATATCCTACAGTAGATCATTAAGGCATCATATATTTCTAATATGGCCCACCTCTGAGTTTCCTCAACTTTTTTTTCTTATGGTTTTCCTTCCTATCTATTTTTCAAATTTCCCCTTGCTTTTCAGCTGTCTCCGCACACTATGTTATTGTGGTCATCTTCACTCAATGATTTGTAAGCATATATTTATTCTCATCAACTATTTTATGAAACTTCGTTTGTGTCTATAAAATCATTTGAAGTTCTTTAAATTACTTTTCTCAGGTTGTATTGATAAGTGTCATGTTTCAACCTCCATATTAACACATCATATGACGACAGGTATAAGACACTAGAATTTTATTTGTCATATCTTTAGGAATATTATTATTATTATTATTATTATCACATTACACCTAAGTTTACTATCAATCATTGAATTCATGTTAAGATGACATCCTTCTTAAAATATTAAGATACACATTCTTGGTGATATCCACCCCATATATATATACCTATTTTTCTCATGTTGTCCTTTTGTTTTTTTTCTTAAGTATTCTAGAGAAAGAATTAGATTTTACCACTGCTTGTATCATTTTCATATAATTTCTACAGTACTACTAAGATACGGAAGGGAATCTGGTCACATATATTCCTATTCATCTTATTGTACCTCAACCATTGCAATTTATCTAGATTGTATCGTCATTTTAATTTTAATCAAAATTAGTTTTACATATTGCAAGGAAATTACACATTAAAATGATTAAGGATTCATTCATATGATTCATTATTACATGTTTGTATCTCACATAATTTTTTGTTTTCCCCCTAGGTTCGTGAGGTAGAAGAAATCAAAATGTTTTTAAAAACTTACTAAATGTGATGTGCAGTTGATATCCTTTCAGTTATCATCAACATTGTTCGAATATGCTTTTGTTATTTTTGATGTATTAGAGTAACCACATACTATATTAATGTCGCTTTCAGCCTGCAAGTCTCATATGCACTACTTACCATACCATTTCTGATACTAGTATCCTTTTCACCTTAAATTATTATGAGAGTTTATCATAATGTAGTTCTTTTGCGTTTGTTTTAAATAGGTATTTTATCTATCTATTCTATTGCAATTCTCAATTTCTTGACTTTTGAAACCTCTAATGTTATGGTTTGTGCTAGATATTATTTTGTTGTAACCAGTATTTTGTGGCTTTCTACTACTCATGAAGAGATTTCCTAATAGGGAAGTTCATCAGTTCTCTTATCTATGTGAAATATGTACTAGTTGGTTATTACGACACCAGACTTATTTAGATATTAGTTATACCACTATTATATAGTTCTTATTCTTTTATTGTGAGTACAACTCAAGTATAACATATCACTTTCTAATTTTTAGTTTGATGAAAAGCATTCCATCCACTATCACCTCATACTAAAGACAACTCCAATTGACTTGTTCTCATCCTATATATTTTGTAGTCGTAAGTGTTTATATATCCTCGATCATTCTTTGATGATAGTTAACATTAAGCTTGTTGAAGTGACTTGGTTTTACCATTGCACTACATATTTTTATTAGAAATGATAGGGTTTTCAATCCCCTTTTTTATTATATGAATTATAAAATTATTCTCTATAAATTACCCCATAGTTATGGGATATGGTTTACTTTTTAACATTTGTTAATACTTAAGCCATCCAACTGTTGTTTTCTCTCCTAGAATCCATCCTATCAGTTCTTGTAGGGCGGGAATTGCATCAACAATATGGCTAGTACCTTACAAAACAAAATTCATTCTGATGTACCCAAGACAAAATTCGTCTTTGACAACACTTAATTAATAGTTATTTCTTTCAAATTAGTTCCTCTATCTAAAACAATGTAAGTTTTTTTATTTATTTATTAAATAATGTCGTTTATTATACCTAGTTGTACCCATTTTCCAGAATGTGATTTAGATAAGGGTGAAAAATTTGTTCCTGTAGGAAATTTGGCATATTTTGAATTCTCCATAGCTATGAAACACCCCACAGTCTTGTTACCATTTTCCCATAAGTATGCCAGAGTACTAAACCCTTCAGCTCTGATACTACTTTTAACATTCCAGAACCATTTTTTTTTATTCAGTCTTATAAGATCAAAATAATAATAATATACCTAATCTGCATAGAAGAGATTACAACTTTCATTCCTTGGTAACTGGATCAGAAGGTAGGTCACTACCCAAATAAAATTTGTGTTTTAACAATGGTTACATAATAAAATGTCTCAATTTTTCACCCTTATTAATTTACAATATGGCCCAAATAAACATGGAATTATTGACCGAAATGGGTGCATATTCTTATTGGAAAATTTTACTTTGGACCAAGGATTATTCCCACATCAACCTTAGATATCAACATTTGCTAAGTCTTTTGCAAGACATTCCCTACGAATATTCTGGAGACTTACAATTGGCATCTACTTCTCCAATTGAGGCCAAATCAATGGTTGTAGCATTAGGATTTTCAATCCGATAGTGAGGATGGAAGTTGGGAAGTTTTGGTAATTCATGCAACTAACTTCAGTTTTCTTCCCACCGGTGAGGGTATGAAAATATGATGCCAAATTTGTTTGTTTAGTAGATGCAAGAAGGCAAGGTAATTATCAATATTTTTCCTTCCTAGCGTATTACTATTACTGCTCATTTTGTTTGCCACCACATAATTCTTCATCGTGATGGCAGGGGTTGTGAGATCACATAGCTAGCTACTGGAGGTTTACTACTGAAATATGGTTTCATTCAGGGGGTTGCTCCATTCTACCATTAATTCGAAGGTAACCCAACCCTCTTGCTCTTCTAGCGTGGAAACAATAAAGTTTTTAACTTATTCAAGCCCTACAATCATCGAATTTATGCAAATATGGAATGACAACCATATAGTTAGGGTCCCAGGTAGTTATACACTAACGTTTCATCCATTTCAAATATTGAAATTTCTGGTTATTCCAAACAAATGAGAGGAAAAATAATTCCTCTATAAACACAGAGATTTAAAAAAAAAATGCGAATAGAGATGGATGGAGTAAACACTCCTTTTCATGAAGTAAACTATAAGATGTTACAAAATAAAATTCCTCTTCAGAACTACAGTTATGGATTGCATTAAAAAAAAATATATTTGTGTTGCTACAGGACAGCTCTTTTCTCCTTGGCATACACTGCTACAAAACACAACTTATTACACTCTCTGTCTTTTCTCTTTTCCTTCACTGCTACGCACACATTTTTGCAGTCTCACTACTCTCAGCATAAATTACACACAGTCTTGCTGCTATCTTCTCTTCTCGGCATAAAAAAATTTGCATACATAGCATTACACTACTTATATATATTGTAAATATAATATATTTACAATATATATTAGAACATATTTATAATTGATTTTTAAAACTAAAATGTAAAACTTATGTCACGAAACTCTAAAAAAAACAAATACAATAATCCTTATACATTCCACATTCGACGGAGCCAAATTATTATGCAACGGCTTGTTTCTTTTTCAGACGGAAATTCTTTGAATGGTCCGGAGGAGTGATGAAATCACCTCCTCTGGTGGGTCGATTTCGCCCTTTGCTCCTCATATTGGATGCTGTCGGAGAGAAGTTGGTCGAGAGTTTATTTGTGGTAGGTGAGTGGAGGTTGCGTGGAGTTAGAGCCATGGATTTTCACTGTAGGTCATGGCTACGTCCATATAAACAAAGGTTTATTTGCAGGTGTATTAAGTTTGGAATTTATTTCGCAGTGGAGTGTAGAGGAAAAACTGGAAAATGCAGTTGCAGTGCTTTACCTCTCCCATTATAAATGATTTTTCCGTCCTCTATTTGGCATGAGGCACTTGGAATTAATTTCCAACATCAACTTGAGTCTCACCATCAGTACAATTTTAATAGGGGACACACATATATATTTTCTGAGTTTAGATGCGGTACTATCATTTCTTAGTATTTTTGTAGGTTCAAATTTTTCCTCTAGGTTCCCATTACCAACCATATCATTCTTTCTTGTTATACAAATTTTGAGTCGGTATTATGGTGGACCTTGTGTGGCTTACCGACAGAAATTGTGTTTAGTTCAAAATTTTTTCAATAAGGTACTTCTGCACCAGGCAATTAGCTCCTGGGGTTACAAGATTATTTATTCCTCATCTATGTTTGGTCCTCTGATCTAGTAACTTTGATCTGGTAACTTGTTTCTTGTACCAATCCCCTAGGTTTGTCATCGAGCCAACGAACATTGTATGCTCACGAAAATGACCAATATTAATAACCTCGTTTTTGTAGTGGTGACCTTTGTTTAGATCGTATGAGAACTTCATTAGATAGCAATGTATTCGTTAAAACTTATTGTTAAAACCCTTCCTTTCTCATACATTCTCATGTTGTAATTTTGCAAGATTCTTAGATTGGTCGAGAGGTTTCCGGTAAGTTTTCAACGACCGTTTCTCCCAAGCTGTTTTATCTATATGTATGTATTATTATTTTATCTTTCCTTACTATCTTGATCATATAGCTGATCTGGTATTTGGTTTTCCTCCTTATGAATATATGTAAGGTTTTCGTACATGTATCTTACAGGTGTTTGATCGCTTTTTATTACCACCTTTGTAATTTCATACAAGTGGAAGTACCCTGGGGTTAATGAAATACCCTCTAGTTAGTTGTTTAGCAAATTGCTAGATGAGTAGGTTGTTGTGGCACTAAAGTACCTAGCTCTAAAAGGGGTTTAATTATTTCTTCTATTGGTGTTTAGATTTACAAATTTTATACTTTAGTTACCATTTTGCAAACTATTATTTAAGCCCAGATTCCAATTCTGATTTTACCATTATGTGCACATAATTTCTAGTTTCTTTCTATTAAACAATTTATATGCACTATTACAACTCCTTGTGGTTTCTTCCCTGAAATTCAATTCCTAGTTTTAGATTTTTTTTACTGGACTCGCTCTTTTGAAATGTACAACTTACAACAATATCTATAGTATTATATATCTTCATGAATTCTTTTTGTGCTATGTGTGCTATATAAATAACCCAAGACCCCAACTCTTCATAAGATTTTTTGATCACTCCTGGATTATTTATAATGAGCGAGGTTCTTTTATTACCTGTATGTGCTGTCTCTAGAATTTTTTTTTTTTTAATAAGTCAATAGTCCTTGTTATTATATTCTCCTACTCATTGTTTTCTTGATCTGAGCTACTTATTGTTTATTCTAGGCCCAATATTTCTTATTACGTTGTCGGTCCACTAGTTTAATCTTATGGCTTATGGCTAACCCGCTCCAATCGTTACTTCAATCCCATGTTTGTCAATAGAATTTATCATTTCTTTATGCCTACTTATTTCACGATTTATTGGTATAGTCATATGGCTATAATTACAGTTTTTCAAGAAACATTTACTTCTCTAAATATTGCATTTATTACTTGTTCTTGTTCCAACAGTCTAAGAGGTAGGCAAAATTTAGAGTTCCTTAGGAGTTGCTGACAACTTAGGAGCGCTTCGATATAAATACATGCTTATACAATGATAGGGAATGTTTTTCGAGATAGGCTCTTGCCTAGTAAGTGGAAACTAACCTGTTTTCTGAAGGGTTTGAATGGACACCATTTATATTGATGAAAAATACATCTTAATTGTTATGTATTTCGGAAAATTTAACCATTCTATATCACAACATGAAACTATATTGTACAATATTTTTACACAATTCCACATTCTATCAAATTTAGAAGAGTTCGTCCATCTTTTATATTATAAATATCTCAGAACATGTTCTCTTTGTTTTTTTTAACTTCTACACACTATTTTTTTCAAGAATTACAGGATTCCAAGAAAGAATCCTTTGTTTAACCTCTTACTTGCAGACATGATTACTCTCATTCACAATAACATAGTTTTTTAAGAAAACATCAATATTTTTACAATACTTATCTTTGAAATTAGCTTTAGGGAAATCACCGGTTCCATGTATAAGTTAATATTGTATAAATATCCATTGTACACACACTCTGACCAAAAAAAATTCTTTTTTACATACCCATATACAAATGCTTTTCATTCCACATATTTTGTAGAGGAACCATACTTTTGCACTTACAAAAATTACTTTCATATCTGAGGGAACAAAAATAAAATACTTATCTATTCTAATTAATAAATAAAGGTCAGCTATTAACTGTTACAAAGCCTATAACCCAGGAATAAAATTAAACATTAAAGTAACACAATTGCACAAAGTTTACTGCTAATATATAAAGAAATTGTAATAAAAATATCTGTGTTTATTTATTTTTCACTTTTATTTATCAGCATTAGCTATACTAAATAAATCCAACTATTAATTGTTACAAATCCTGTAACCCAAGAATAAAATTAAACATTAAAGTAACATTGTTGCACACATATTTGTAATAATATATAAATAACTCATATAAAAATTATCTGTGTCTATTTTGACTGTTTATTTAACACCTAAGAAGGCCAAGCCACCTAACCACGAGACTCTAAATGATGTCCAGACTTCTCCCGCAAGCTTCCTTGCTCCATGTAAATTACAGTATTCAACCACTATGTTAATCCATTCTGAACCTGAAGACTTACTAGTCCATTCAAATTTCCTTTCTCAAGCTTTCTTTTCAAGGGTTCTATTGGCTTGGTGACCAGCTAAAGTATCTCAAACCTGGTAGTACTCTACCACCTTACAGAGACTTCCACTTGGATTTCTACTGCTCAAGTTTTCACTTCTCCCTTCTCTTAGTCTTCTAGATAGTTTTCAGTTATCCTTAGAATTTTCCCACGGATATCTCTTCTCTAGGAGAGAGAAAGAGATAATTGTTCTTAATTGTTTCAAGTGTTTGAAAGGTTTGAGTTCGTTACTATGGGCCTCTCTTAATACTTTTAAAACCCACATTTTTATTTCTAATTAACAATTTTTATTAAAAAGTTGCAACAGGCTCTTCCAGTGATTCTTTAGTCCAATTATCATAAGAAAATAAAAAATACTTAGATAATTAAAATTAAAGTAACCATAGTAACTTATGCATCCTGGGGTGTTACATACTAATTGAATAAAAAAAACTTTTCCACAAACATGAAATATATATTAAGTATTTTTAACTATTAAGTGTTATATAATATATATATATATATATATATATATATATATATTCCTAATTTACAACTTTAAGATTTTTCATTATGTGTTTCATGTATCTCTCATCAATTATTATTTTCTTAGGTTGACATAGAATTTATTTTTTTACATGTAAAACATCTCATGAAATTTGAGGATGCCCTAGAGTATACAAGAAAATTGTGAACACTTTGGATAAAAAATTCAAATTCAAAAGAAAGGGATGGATTAAGGATTTTGATTTTTTTCTTGACCATAGTTGTGTTTACATCTAATTTGAAGGCTTCTCCTACATTACCTTCCTTTTTGGAGGAATAATATGTTTTCTGTCGCTTCAAATTTTAAAACCTTTAGTAGGAGTATTTTCTATTGCACGATCTTATAAAATTCCATTATGAAATATTTTCTTTAATATTCCTATGGTATTGCATTTCAAGGTTTCCTCCCCTCATTATATTATTGTAGGAAACATAGGTATATATACCTAAATTTCTAGATGTTGTGAAACCAGCTCCAAAAATAGAAGAAAAGAGAGATCCACGCCTCAGAAATAAGCCACTTCGAGGGGGAAACCTACAATACTCTACATGAATGAACAATTCTTTGATGATAAAAATGACAAAACATCTTTTCTATATATAGGAGTCCGTGGGGCCATAATGTAACCCTAGCCGACCTAACAATAATAATGTAAGGGCACAATAATAACAATATGGGGGTTACAGGGGTACAAGAATAACAATAAAGGGGGATACACTAACATAATAAGGGACTACACTATTAATATAGGGACTTAACATGCACCTCTCCTTCAAACAAGTGTTGTCCTCAACGCTTGATTATTTCTTGATGCTTTTGTATAAAATTCTCATCCTCCCATGTGGAATCTTCTACAAGAAAGTTCTTCCACTTACTGAGATACTCTGAAATTAATCGTACTTGTCGAGTTCTTGTTTATGTGACTGCTTCAGAACATATTTCGATGTGATGTTGATCTTCCTGTTGTTTAATTAGATTCTCCACCAAAGTTAGGTTATCCTTTGAGAGTTGGAGAACTTTTTGTTGATTCTCGATGTGATCTTCCACTAATCTATCATCCATATTAGCTATTATTTGATCCTTCATCCAAATTAGCCTCCATTTCTAATTTTAAACCATCTATGTCATCTTTGGTTGCTCTTCTTAAGATCGAAATTTTTTGCACTTGGTACCGTAATTTTGATATCTCATACTGCAATTCTTCCTCTTCATGTGTCATAATATAGATTTTTGAGGGCTTAATGGGTATGGAATTATTTTTTGGAGGCATTATAGAACCCAATACTGATAAAAATTGTAAAATATTTTTTGGAGGCATTATAGAATTATTTTTTGGAGGCATTATAGAAACCCAATTGGAATCACTTCAAACTTCTTTTTCAAACAAACGTTATGCAATTTTAAAAACCAAATACACACCTTTTTCTTGCTTTTGAGGAGCTTGATATTGAAACTGAATTATATATATTATTTCGGATATTAAATATTTGAAATTTGGCACTAAGGTCACCCTATGAATTCTCTTTCGAATGCCATAGGTCTGACCTGATTTGGATTCTTGAAGACAAAGTTGTGCCCAATCTCCTACGATGATCTAATTATGGACTAGTTCAGTAGAGCGAACCTGTATGACTTTCCACGTAATAGTTTTTTCTCCTTCGGCTCTGAAATTGATAGAAAGGAAACTACAGTCCTTGTTATTCAAGCCACTTTTTATAGAATTCCAATCTGATGCTCAGAGAGATAGTTATGTAGATTTTCCCATGATCACCTCTTTGAGATGAAATTCAGGAGCCTGAACAAGACTAACTTCAACAGATCATATCTCCAAAAATATTGTGAAAAAAGCTCTGAAAATTTTCGACGATGTGCTCAGAATGTGGGCTTCACTCTCTACAAATTTCAGCTTCTGAACCTTGGTAGAAAAAATGTTATAGCGCAAATTTCGTGATGACCTTTTTAAGTGAAATTCATGAGTCTGTAAAAATCCCTGACTTCCACAAATCATATCTCCAAAAATATTTTGAACTAAGCTCTAAAATTGTTTGAGAATTTTCCTCTAGATCTCAACTTCACACTCTAAAAATTTCAGCTTTTGAACCTTCGTAGAAAAAATGTTATAGTGAAAATGCCACGATGACCTGTTTGGAGCAGCGAAACCCTAGAATCCAAAGCTCTGATACCAAATGTTGTGAAACCAGCTCCAAAAATAGAAGAAAAGAGATAAACACCTTAGAAATAAGCCAATTCAACTGGGAAACCTCCAATACATTACATGAATGAAAAATTCTTGGATTATACAAATGACCGAAACCTCCTTCTATATATAGGAGTCTATGGGGCCACAATATAATCCTAGTGGGGCCACAATGTAATCCTAGCCGACCTAACAATAATAATGTAAGGGAAAAATAATAACAATATGGGGGTTACAGGGGTACAACACTAACAATAAGGGGGGCTACACTAACATAATAAGGGACCACACTATTAATATAGGGACTTGACAGTAGTGAAGATCCTACTAGTTCCTTAAGAACCTAAGTTATAGGGGTATGGATTTGGTAATTGATCCCTTTATCCTAGTTTGAATTGCCAATGCCTCCTTAATGATGTCTTCATCATTTTTCATATGTATACTTGGAATTACATGCCATATGAGTATTTTTTCCTCTTGAATTCTTGTAACAAATTCTTCCATTAGATTTCCCTAAGGTTTTTTTATGTCCTAGTTAGCTAAAGAGAAACAATATAGTAATTTATTATCTATTGAATTCATGGAATCTATCCATTTGGTGCATGTTTTGTCTAGTTGATGGCCTTGATGATAAACTCAAAATGTATTTAATACCACATTCACCTAAATTAATATCAAGGATTTGAAACACATTAGCCATTTGTGGAGGAAGTATTCTAAAGAAAGGCCTAAATTTACTTTGATGAGAGGTTCCTCCCCTAGAATTAATTTTCATATCAATGACCTAATTTGATAATTTTGTTGAGAATTCATTAAATTTTTCCATGAATATGGAATTTTTCTCATTTCCTACCAAGGGTTTTCTAAAGAATGGTTTAGTGTCTCATTGTTTGTTTTTAAATTGAAGTGATTTGTTCCTACATAAAATAGATTGGATCACCTTACAAATTTTAATTTCAAGCTCTATGTTCTTAGAATCATAAAAATTTGTAGCTATAAAGTTATTTCCACACTTTGTACAAATGTGGAGATGGAAAGATGTATGTCCTTCATGTATATTTCAATTTCTATTTCTTGGAAAGGAGTTGTACCATGTTAAAGTTTATTCAATACAATTGTGAAATGTTGATGGAAATAATTTATATTTTCATTTCGCCCCACATGTAGAGTGAATCTTTCACCCATCAATGGCCCATTGGTGGTTTCATCGCAATTTAAAATGTTACATGTTAATTTTGTATTAAAAAAGTCAATAAAATTACAAATCTCATTATGCACAACCAATTTACTATTATTGCTACTCACATTCACCTCACGTTGTCATGATCATGCTCCCCAAGAGGTTTTATATTAAATATTTTCTTTTAATATTTTATTAAAAAATAAATAAATGTAAAAATAAATCAAATTTAACATTAACATTTTAACATTAATGTTTTCAAGGTAACATTTTAAAATTTGATGTCCTCTCATTCTCTTAGGTATAACATTTAGATTTGCATCAATGTTCTCCCTTAAACCCAATATGCCAAAGTTCACTACAAGAAAAAAGGACATTGGTGAGGGTCATGCTTGTGATGGACCTTTAAGGTTCCTCACCAATATCACATATGGTGATGGTCCTTAAAAAAGCATCGTTGTAAGTATATATAGTGATGGTCCTTTAAGGTCTATCACCAAAGCCATTTTAAATGACACTTTTGGTGAGGGTCATTAAAGGCCCATCACTAATTCCCTCTTTTGTGACACTTCTAGGGACGAACTTTCAATGACGTTACCAATGCTCTTTTTTTTACTTTTGATGATGGTCAAAAAATGTTCATCGTCATTGATCATTCCAATGAGTTTTTGATGACGCTATGTGCTTGTTAATATATTTTTTGTCGAAAAATAACGATTTAATACCATTATTGTTGAGTCCTTTTTATAATATGTCCAAGGCCATAGTGATTAGAGTCAGTTAGTTTTTTAAGAAGTAATTAGCGTGTATCGTTTCCCTCAAGTAATGACTAGTCGAATAGAGTTTTCCTATGAGTCAACACGTGATTCATATCTATTAAGTTTATTATCTAGAAAATTATATTTAGATAAAGTTCCACTAGTGTGTGTAGGAAATACATTATTTAATACATAATCAAGCTCTGCCAACTCTATTAATGAGAAATACCTAACACTCCTCAACAATATGGGTACACCTTAAATAAATGCTTCTGCACACACTAACATTTCTTACCACCTCGCATGTTTTGGAACATCTTTGTACCTAGAACATCTTGTCATGACACTAACGCCAAAGTACATGGTGGCATGCGCTAACACAACATAGAACTCTCCTAGCATGTGTTGGAATGCATGTAGTCCCTAGCATGCCCTAGAACACATTGGTTGAATGCATTGACATACATTAGCACTTGGCACACAATGGAACTTTGCATGTATTTGGACCTATTATTAGTGTGCCTAGTATGCCCCTTTTGAAAAAGATAAAGTCCTGACTTATTAACCCTCTTATTGGTTCTTTCTTTTGTTTCCTTGACACTTCTTGACACATATTGACATACCCTACAACCCTAAACATCCTTAGCAACTAGCATGTATTGGCATATATTGGCATTATTTGGAACATATAATTAGCACACACTGGAAATCCCAGGCACAGTTTATGACTTCTTGATATTCCCTAGCATACTTTACCAATTTTTAGCATACCTTGTCACTCCCTCCTTGGCATGCCAACTAGCACTCTTTAACACTAGTCCCTAGCACACATTCCTCATATTCATTAACTTCCATGAATTTTTACCTAGTGCTCCTGTTACACAACAATTTTTCACTCTCCTTGTACTCCCCGTTCCTAATCTTGGAGACCCCTTACAGTGACCCCTGTGTCTATTTTTGATAATGAAAATATGCCATCATATCCCTTCTAGCATAATGTGTAAACTCTCTGTTGACCATTCCTGAAGCAGCTCCTTGAAAACATGGTTATCTGGGGCGTCCCACCTTCTGCGTGTCTTACTCGCGCTGATAGCTCTTTTTTGGTCTAGGGCAGCGCCAATTGGCACTAGATTGAGGATCATACTTGCGTTGATCCTCTTGTGGAAATTTAAAAAAAAAATGGAATTGAAGCTTCGTGGCGGAGAGTTGGTTCTTTTTTCCTGAGGGTAGAGTCGAGCTTCTCCCTTTGGGTTCTTTGCTCCCACAAAAATGGAGCCACCCAAAGGGATAACCAATTTCCCCACCTTAAGTGGATCCACGTTCCTCTTCCCTTGCTATAAAATGGACATTCCCCCATAGCTCTGCTAGTTAGAACAGAGATAGAAGAACAAAATAGAGACATTTGTTGCTATAGGAATCGATCAAGAGTTGAGACCTTTTTCCCTTTCACATCAAGTTGGAATGAGCACTTTGGATACGTGCCTAGATATGGACCCATCTAAGGAGATCTACGACATCGAGGTGAAAGTTGTAACTCCCCCTCTCTATTTTAATATAATAAAATTGATTCATGCTTTCCATTCTCGTCTTTAATGTATTATTGGATTCTTAGTTCTCCTTGATTAACTAGGTAGATTGTATATGTAAGATATGTGTTATGATTTCACGTTTTTTTTTGTTTGACCCCTTGTGTAGGTAACCAAGTGCCAATGACGGTGAAGATCTGACCATGGAAAGTGAAGGAACAAAGGATTCAAACGAGGAATAACATCAGATCGAGGTAGGTGATCTATCCACAATCTGCATATATTTGCAATCTAGGAAAGTAGGCTTCTAATTGTTCCTTGTTGTTACTAGACCCATCCTAGGGCTAGAGGGATGGTCTCTATCCACAGAGAGGATTTTCGTACATAACAAATTGGTGAATCTGCTGGGGAGTGCTATCTTTTAAGTTTGCTATTTTTTATTTTCTATTTCTTGTTTTGTCATCAATTTTTGTTTAGTGTCCATCTCCTTGTCTCTGTAGCTTCTTTAATTTGTTACAGACATTTATCTCTCTATTGAAGTGATAATTTTGGTGCCAGTTAGGAAAACCCTTTAGTTTTTAGTCTTATCCTCAATGGGCACTAGTATTTCTCTGAAAATCATGTCGATCAGCACTGAATGCATTAGCACAATCACGCTTTTACTCTTCCTGCTCGAGTTGCAACTTAACATCCGCACCAATTTTTGTGTGTCATTTTTTAGGGTTTCCTTCATTTGGTCATCCAGTGGGTCTCATCCTTCTGAGTCTCCTTTGTTTTTTGAATAGCTCTTGTTCTTCTCTGTTCAGTGACCATTCTAATTTTATTTTTTCATCTTTGGTTGTCCTTTCTGCAAAGCTAGTGCATCCTTTTCATCCTAAGGTTTCTAGGTGTCTTCAGGTCATCCGAGCGGATGCTTGCTATGTTGATTTTGAGACTCCTCGTTGAATCAAGTCTTGTCATACCATTCAGACTTTTCGTTTGATTGCATTTGTCTTTCAATCGATTCTTGCGAGTAGAATTTTCAAGTGTCAACCTTGAGTGCATTTTAGTTTCTTTTTTCTATCAAGAATAGATCATAACTGCTTACTTTTTTCGACTGGAGTTTGTTTTCTTTGAGTGTTTGATCAATGTGTAAATGAATATTGTCTTGTTTTAGGGAAATAACCTTGGGTCTCTTTTTGGTTTTCGAATATTTTCCTCTTGCATGCATTTTTGAGAGATTTAATTAGTACTCAAAGCAATGTGGATTGATTTGCATTATAATTTTTGCATTGTGCTTATAAGAAAAATACAAAAATATTTTTGTTTCATTTCGCTTTATAAAATGAAAGTTTCATTTTGATTTGCTTCTAAGTGCTTTTAGTGAAAGGAAAAATTTGTAAATTTTTTGTTTCACTTTAAGATCACCATGCACTTGAAGAGAAAAGTGAATTCTATTCTATGCATTTGTTTTGTTCTCTGCATTAATTTCATGAGTTTCCTTCTCCCTCATTAACGTAGTTTTCATCAAAATGAATGATTTCTTCTTTCATTTAGAGGCATCTTAAGGGTTTAGGTGACATCAGTTAAAACCGGGACATAATTCAAGATCAATCTTAAAATTTATTCAATCAACCTAAGGAGCGTTTGGAACCTAATGAATCACACTTAGAGGTCTAGGCTAGAGACATGTTCCAGTGTCATTAAGCGTAGGAGTTGTCGCTAACAATCTATGTTACAGCTAGGGGGTGATATCTCGTCCTGCGTATGGAAGTATATTGATGTATGAAAAAATATTTTGGGATGCTCTCACTGAAATATTACACATAAAACAACACTACTACATATTTGGACTCCCATGTTCTATCGCGTATATTTTAGAAGACACCATTAGGCTGCAAACTTGCCATAGGTAACTGAGTCAGCAACCTTGTAGACGTGGTACACTGAACACAACATTCATGGAGATTGGTTGTTATACATTAAGTCCTTGGTCATTTATCCTTCATTTGATCACCAAGTTGTATATTGCAGTTCACGAATACCTGGTAATCCTTTAGACTAGCTTACCATTTTTTATTTATTTCATTTTTTCTAAAATTAATTGCCAATGATCACATGGCTTACCTGTTAAAACATTTCTGGGCCACATAATGAGTAACTCCCTATAAAGAGATTGTTTAAAGCCTTGAATTAATCATATTCTTCCTCTTCTTCTTTTTGAGATAAGATCATCGTGGTTGAACCACCAGGTTCAGTTTCCTCTGCATCGTCCTCTTCCAAAGAGACATTGTCACCTGTCTCTTTTGACTCTTTACCTTCAACTGGGACTCAGACTAATGAGTTCGCCCTTGTTATGAGTATCTAACCTCCTGCTTCTCGATCTCCTCCTGATGTGCTAGTAGGCTATGTTTCCTACCCTATGAATCCATTATTAAATCCCATTGAAATCTCCCCTCAACGACCATATAGTGCATAATATACACCTGTTGTATTGTGTTTGAATTCACCGCATCCATCTCGAACGGTTGCCCATCAATTATTTCTTATGGATTCTGAAGGAGAGGTTTCATCCCCCATGTAGGTTTCAAGCACCATAAATGGTGTAGATGAAACTTTGTTTGAGGGATCTCAATTCCCTATCGAGGATTTTCCCTACATGGAGACCTCTCAACCTTCCACCCAGCCATATATTCCGCATGATTACACCTGTTTGGGACACTTGATCTCGAGTATGTCGAGTGAAATGCCTTTGTATTACAATACTATTTGCAGAATACCAGAGTATCTGCTCCTGGTCCAAGTGTTTCCAACTTAGTTGTTTCCATTCCTGCTTGAAATATAATCACACCTACTCCCGCAAAGCCAATTGTTTGTGTGGGTGTTTCAGCGACTCCTGTCAGTGTTCCTAGGTCGATTCCATCGACTTCGGTTTCCGGTGGAGTTCCTACCCTGTCAAATGTTTCCCAACTCTTCGCTGGACCATCTATGAGTGGAACTCAAGTTCACATTCTAGGTTCCTCTCAATATGTTGATAGCATTCCTATGTTTACTGGATCATCTGGTCCAACAAGGTTAACATATCATCAATACTAGAAATTTTTGCAGAGTCTTAACCAACAACATTAAATCTCGTATGGTTCGCAATAGTTGCAAACCCGACCTCATGGCCACAAGGTCAACCTTTTGTGCAATAGGATACGCCTTACATGCAACCTAATTAACCTTCCCTCCCAGCAAGGTCATTTTTCCTATTTTTAGTAGGGACAACCTTCTAGTCAACTAGGCCAACCTCAATTTCATCAGGGGCAGCCTTTTGTCTAGCAAGGACAACCCTCCTTCCAGCAAAGTTAGATCTTTGTCTAGCCAAGCCAACCTAGTCCTCAGGGGCAACCTAGCCAACCTCAGCAACCTCACGATACTGTTCAACAACCCAAGGTCAACACTTGGGCTCACAAGGTCAACCCATGGGCTCACAGGGCCAACCCTTTAGCTCCCAAGGTAACCTTTTTGGTTTATAGGGTCAACCGCAGGGAAATCCATTCCAAAACATTCAGCAGCAAAATCCATTTGCTACGAACTATGGTTAGGCTGGACCTCAGTGGTCTGCTGTGGGTCAGAATCCATTTTTGGGTCTGCAAACAAGTTATGTTCCAAATCCACAAGGTTACATTCCTTATGGACAGAATACATATGGGAAAAATCCATCGGGACAGAATCCTTGGGGGCAGAATTTCTTCCAACCTGGTCGGAATCTCCAAATGGGCATGTATCAAAGGCTAAACACTGTGCCTTTCAATCCACAATTTTCCTTTAACATGATGTTGGAACTTCCTGATGTTTCAAGATTGACCAGTGATCCAATTATTCACAATTTTTATTGGCTCCCGGTTCCAACCAAAATTCTGAGCGATCGCCCCTAGTTTGAAGTCAAGTCTGGAGAAGACGCCCAGGAGCATGTTATGACATACCATATTTTGTGCTCCTCCAATTCTTGGGTCGACAATTCCATCCATATACGTCTTTCTCAAAGGAATTTGACTGGTGTCACTGCAAAGTGGTACATTGAACTTCCGCGGGGAACTTTTCAAGATTTCAATTCCTTAGCCATGGATTTTCTTACACATTTTCATTTCCTCATTCATTATGAAACAGGAACCCACATCCTTACATCCTTAAAGCAAGATACTGATATGCATACCTCTGATCATATTCATGAATGGATAAGGCATCATCATTTGATAAAGTTTGATATTCATGATCAACTGTTGACAGAATGGTTTACCAAATCATTCGTCAATCAGATCGCTAAGGATATTGCTATGGGGGGGGCTATTACAAAAGAGAAATCCATAGCTGTTGCCCAGTATCTTGATTTTTTTACTCCCAATATGGCATGTTATATGATATTTTACCCGATTCTCTACACCCGAGCTCTCATTCTACGACCTCAAAATCTTCTTCTTTCTCAGATTTTGTTCCTCAGAATCCTCAGAATCCTAGAAAAAAATCGGATTTCAACATCATTCAATCTTCTGCGACCAACAAATCCTCTAAAGAAAAAAATATGGGAAAAGTTAAATCTAAACCTGATGCCCCAAAGCAAGATTCCCCCAAACCTCACACTGATGATGGAGCTAAACATAAACCGAAGTATAATTCCCTGATATGTGATGATGAGCATTACACCAAGGACTGTTAATGATGGGCCAAGGTGAGTTGATTACTGAAAGGCACTCAAGGGACTATGGTTGTTCTTAAAGAGCCATTTCCATCACTGTAGACTCAAACGGTGGAACATCCCCAATCTTCCACCTCTTTTGGTTCTCAAGTATTCATGATGAATGGTGTTGCACCCGTATCTATAGTTACCAGATCTAAAGATTATTCAAAATCATGTCAGTTGCTAGGGAATGAAATCGCTAATGCTCCTACTCCTTCACCCTTGCTCTCTTCTAGCCCTCTTCATATTGAAAGGCCTAGTTATGATCCTGATGTATGACCACCTTTTAAAGGCGTGCTCCGTAAGTCCTCGTATAATCCGAATGCTCGCGCCGCTCAACACTACAATATTGTTGAGGATTTGGCTTAGGTGCCTTCTGCTATGTCCGCGCTAGAGATCCTTCAGAGCTGCCGGTCACAACAGAAAACTTTGTTATATGCTATCGTAGGAGTCGATCCATCCAATTCGAGCCTCATTACTTTTGATCTGGAAAATTTTGTTCCACGTATCCCTCATCAACTTGATTTGATTATCCAAGTTTGTATTAATGGAAAGAATATCCATCGGGAAGTCGTGGACGAAGGTGCATCCATTTGCATCATGTCTTCTTTGTGTTGGAAAGCCATCGGTTATCTAACTCTTAACTAGTCTCCAAATACTTTAGAATATTTGTATAGAATGGACTCTCATCCTTTTGGTATCCTCCCTGATTTTCCTATCACACTGGAAGGAAAAATGGTTTAAGTGGAAGTAGAAGTCGTTGATGCAAAACTAAATTATAATCTTCTACTCGTCACAGTTGGACTCACACCATGTTGTGTGTGTCATCCTCTCTCTTTCATGTTCTTTGTTTCCTACACAAAGGAAAGATTATCACTATTGATCAATTGTCCTTTTTCGATTCCACCTCTTCAAAAAGTAATGTCCCATATGTGGAGCATGCCACCACACCTTATGAAAGTATGGGGGCATGGCTTTTCAAATGTTCTGCCCTGATGGGTTTTTTTTCTCTTCCTCCGTTGAATTTTTCTTAAGTCAATATGATCTCTACATCACCTGATCCTTGGATCATCCCTTCCGCCAACTAGATTAATTTGTCCGGTGATGTCATGTCGTTAAGCCTCGAGAAGTCAATTATTGTGAAATCATCTTGGCTTCAGCTAATGATTATGAACATGATACTTCTAGAATGAATTTCAGCGCGTACTCCCAATCACCCTAGCTTGGTCTCTTGGACTCATTAGATCCTTTGAATGAGACATTTCCCTCTGAAAAAAGTATTTTGGAAACCATTTCTCTCGAAGAAATGCCCTGGAATGACACTCATCATTGTTCTTCATTGCTCCCAAGCCCTGGGGTAATTCTGTCATGTCTTGAAAATTCTGCTTCCCATGTTTCATACGACCTGTTCTCGACACCCATGTTAGCACATGAGGTCTTCTCTAAGGGGAACATAGGAAGCATTACTGAGACAACACCTATTGACATTTCTGTGAAGCCGGGAATTTTCTAGAACATTCACATTGGTGTGATTTTCTCTCTAGATGAGGTCGAGCTCTATAGCAGTCTCTTATGAGATGTGTTTGCATGGTCCTATGAGGAAAGGCCTAGCATCAATCCGAGTATAGTGGTGCATGAAATACCAACTTACCATGATGCAAAGCTTGTTCGTTAACGACTTCGCCCTATGCACCCTAGAAAGGAAACCACAATAAAGGGAGACATTAAAAAACTTCTTAAGGCAATATTTATTTATCCTATTCCACTAATATATTGGGAGTCCAATATCATCCCTGTCAATAAGAAGCAGGGTACCATTCGTGTTTGTGTTGATTAACGAGATATCAATTGCGCCTTCCTAAAGGATAACTCTCCCACTCTGTTTATTGACCAAATCATCGATGAATGCATTGGGAGTGAGATATTCTCCTTTATGGATGGTTTTTCTAGCTGCAACCAGATTAACATCTTGTCGACTGATCGACACAATACTGCCTTTATCTGTCCATGGGAACCTTTGCTTGTAAAAATTTCCCTTTCGGTGTATTCATACAACCTTACCTAGCTAATCTTCTCACTCATTCTGCTAAATTCCAGGACCATCCTACGCACCTTCGAGAGGTTTTTCTCTATTGCTGACACTATAAAATTCATTTGAACTCGCACAAACGTGTTTTATTTTTTGAATCCGAAAGAATCCTTGGGTTTGTCATCTCTAAAGAAGGCATTCATCATGATCCATTGAAATTTGAGGCTATAAATAATCTACCCCCTCCCCCTTCTTTATCGTAATTGTAGAGTCTACAAGGGAAAGCTAATTTCCTTCATCGCTTCGCTCCCAACTATGTGGAGCTTGCTAAGGGATTTACACGATTACTTAAAAAAGGGATATTTTTTTTGTGGGATGAGGTCCCTTAACGCTCCTTCGATTCTTTAAAAAATGTTCTTGTTCATTCCCCTTCACTGCACCCCCAATTATCACCGTGACTATTTCCTATACTTAGTAGCTTCCACCGATACCATTGGTATGTTGTTGGTCTAGGACGACGACGATGGTACTGAACATGTCATCTATTACCACAGTCATAACCTTATGGATAGAGAGACTCGATATGACCATGTCGAGAAACTAGATTTAGCTGCGGTGCATGTTGTTCAATGCTCTCGGCATTATATTCTTTTATGCACGACTACCATGATCTCTAACTGCATTCCTATGAATTTTATTTTTACCCATTAGTTGTTTGGGGGGGGGGGAGTATTCAAAATGGATTGTCATTTTACAAGAGTTTAATTTGGAATTCACTACTTCCAAATCGAAAAAATCATGGGTTTTGTTGGAATTGATATGCTTCCTTCCTTCTTCTTCTACCCTGTATGATTTCGATGAACATATCCCATATGAGACTCTCTTTCTTATCGGCACTGTTGATCCATGGTACAATGATATCATCATGTATCTCCAAACCCAAAATTTCTGATTTGAGTTGGAAAAGTTTGATCATCGACGTATTCGACATCATTATCAACCATATCATATCATTAGGGATACTTTATACCGCATCGGTGTAGACTCGATTCTTCATCATTCTTTTACTTTAAAAGAGGCTGAGAGAGTGCTCAACGACTGCCAATCTGAGGCCTATGGTGATCATATGTCTAGATATGCTACAACTCAAAAAATCCTTCATGATGGTTTTTTATGGGCTTCTATTTTCAAGGATTGCATTCTTGCCATCCGTAAATGCCATGCTTACCAAATTTATCAGTGGAAGATGCATGCCCTACCCACACCCCTACACCCAGTTGTTACTATTGACCCATTCACTAAATGGGGCATTGACTTCATGACATGTAACCCTCACTCGACTGGGGGGCATGCTTATATTATCGTCGATGTTGATTATTTCACCAAATGGGCCAAGGCGATGCCTACATATGCTACTGATGCTAAACTGCGGCTCAATTTCTCTTCAATCATGTTATCGCTCGATTTGGAGTCCCTCAAGCCATTATCATCAACCATGGCTCTCATTTCTACCATTATATGATGGATGAGTTGACATCTCAGTTGGGCTTGCATCACCATAGCTCAACTCTGTACTACCCTCAGGCGATGGCGAAGTTGAAGAAGTTAATAAAGTCTTGGTTATTATGCTTCAACGTACTATTGGGATGCACAAGTCAAATTGGAATCTCATGATTTTCTTAGCTCTCTAGGCTACCAGATTATGCACAATTCACTCCCTCCTTAACACACCTAGAACTCATTAGCAATACTTGTCACACACTCTTATTCACTCTTCTCCATGAATTTGAAATTAGTGCTCCCTTGTTATTTCCTTGCACTCCATAATACTCCCTTGAATGCATTGGAACACCCTAGCACTTGACGCATCTTGGCATGTTTCCCTAGCCTCTAGC
The DNA here is from genome assembly GCA_034641835.2 of Pinus albicaulis. Lineage (NCBI taxonomy): Eukaryota > Viridiplantae > Streptophyta > Pinopsida > Pinales > Pinaceae > Pinus > Pinus albicaulis. The sequence continues at coordinate 569,942,260 of CM076573.1, read as the reverse complement.
ATGCCTTAGCACTACTTAAGATACCTTGTCACTCTCTCCTTAGCACACCTAGAAGTCACTGAAACTTCCTATCACAATATCTTAGTCATTCATTTGCATGCATTGTTTTCACCTAGTGCTCCCTTGTGTGTCCCTAGGACTCCCTAACACATCCTAGCATGTGCTAGCACACCTTGGCATGTGGCACATCTTGGTCGCATGCCACTCTAGCACACTAGCATGACTTATCACTTCCTACCATCCAATTTCACTCCCTTCTTAACACACCTGGAACTCGCTGACATTCCCCATCACACACTCTTATTCATTTATTTCCATGAATTTTGACATAGTGCTCCCTTGTGTTTCCCTATAACTCGCTAACACTCAACACACATTGAAAATTATCACATCTTGGTATGCTTCCCTAACACTCTAACATGCCTTGGAACTAACTAGCATATCTTGTCACTCCTTCCATAGAAAACTTGGAACTCCATAGCATGCCCTATAACTCTCTAGCACGTATTGGCTCTTGAAAATTGCTGGCACTTCACAATTATTGGCATTCGTTTGGATGACCTGGAATGCCTTGGCATGGTTTAAGATAAAATTTACTTGAGATCAATTATCACAATTAAGAGAGAAGTAATAAAGGATGATTTGGTAATTAAGACACAATAGCACTTGGCCCTTGGCAGGTATTGGCACTAGTGTTGATATGCCTAGCATACCCCTCTTCAAAAGGTAAGTTCCTAAATTATTAACACGCATATGTGTTCATTTGTTTTCATTTTAACTTGGTTTTCCTTTTTTCATCTGGCACTCCTTGACACGTGTTCGCATACCCTAACACCTGGCACATATTTTCATGCTTTAACACATGGCATGTATTGCCATGCATTGCCATGCCTTGCACTATATGGCACATGTTAGCACACCATGACACTTCTTAACATGCCCTAGCATTCCCTAGCATGCCTTGTCACTCCCCCCTTGGCACGCCTGACACTCACTGACACTCCCTGACACACCCTCTTATTCATTCATTTCTATTCATTTTGAATCGATGATTTATGTTTGATGGGGTGAATTTCTAGAAAGAGTTCCTTTAAGAGAATAAAAAATTGATCGCACCATTACTGACATAAGTAATTGTGAGATTCTACTTGAATGAGATTAGGAAACTACACAAGATATTTTAAGAATGGCACTTTTAGGAACTTTTTAATGGTGTGGGAATGGTGATGAGGAGATCATGTCCAAGTTATGCAAACTGCTCAAAAATTAAAGTGTCAAAATTGGTTGCAACTGGAATGAATGGAAAGGTCTCATCGTTGCGATTTTGGCACCATTAATGGTTCTCAAAACCGACGTCGTATGTGAAGGTTTTGAAGGTTTGAAGTCTTCATTAAAATCCATTTTTCAGTTGACCAAAGTTAAATTTTGAATTTGGAAAAAATTAAAAAAGAATATTCCAAGGAATATTTTGGGAATATTCCCTAGAATATTCCAAGCGGGCTAATGACATGCGGACAAGGGGCAAGGTGCTATTGGATAATTGGTTGACTTTTAAGTTTTTAGGCCTATCACGGGCTACCACGTGGCAGACCCGGAGGCTGGGCCGTCACGTGGCCCCAACCCGAAATAGGATGACATATTAAAATTTTTATATGTCTACGAGTTTTGAACCCTGGACCTCACCTCGGTGGGCAGGGTGCCCGACCAACCAAGCTACGTGGCATTTCTTAACCAATTGGAATTACACATTTATTTCAACTTTGTTAAAAGGTGTGATGGCGGTATAAAGGGCTAGCCCCAACATGATATGACCGAACAACTTGAACTGGGGGTTCAACCTTCTAGTAGTTACAGTTACATAGATGGTGGAAAAGGGCTTCCGAAACCCATGTGAGTGGAGGTCACATTACATGTAACAATTTTTATTAAACGGTTCTGATCGCGGTTACAACAACGGTTAAGGCGAAGGTCATGTGACCACTTAAATATGCCCCTCCAAATAGTTAATGCCAATAGTTAGTAGTTCCGGAAAATATGGAGGGTGAGCCTAGATTTGGGGCTTTTCCCCAAAATTAATTCTAGCTATCTCCAGTTGCTCCACATTTGGTGGATTTTGTTTAGGGATATTGGGCGAAATTATTTTTTGCCATAACTCCCTCATTTTTTAACCAAATTGGAAGAAATTTTAGTCAATTTTGGGTCTCTTAGACCTTTGGAGAACTTTGGAATAGATTTTAGGTCGAACAGAGTTGATCTTCAATATATTTTTCTTCAGGGAAGATGAAGGAGCCATTAGGGCCACCATGAGACAAATTCAGTTTGAGGCCTAAATAGGGGAGTTAGAGTCCTTTGCCATAAGTAAAAATTGGATAATTCATATGTTATGAATCTTATGAGATGGTTTTTAGAGCCTTTAGAGAATTATTTAAGGCCTAAAATCTTCAGTAAAGTTCCAAGGATCATTAGTGCCAGCTTTTGCCAGCAGCAGTGCATGGCTTAGACAGAGCTGTTTGGGACCATATGTAGTGAAAAAGTGGTCATTATTGACTAAAAACATCATTATGAATCTATTTATAGAGGTTTCAGAAATTTTTAAATACTTTTAGAGGTTGAAAACTGAGCAAAGACATTTTCATTAACCTTAGTGCCAAGGGGTGCCGATAGTTGATTAAGGAAAAACCGGAGCAGCCGGAGGCTATTTTTGATGAAAAAAAACTCTATCTTGACTATTTCAGTAATTTTGGAACCAATGGAAGTGGTTTCAGAAAATTTTCAGAACTTCTAGAGCTCAAAAATCTAATGTGAAGTTCTAAGCAGCCCTAGGAAAACCGTGCAGGATAGCCTATTTGGGGAATGTAGTGATCAATTTCAGCACTTTATCAGTTGATATTTGATTTCTGATGTATATTGGATACATAAACATTTTTTTTAGTTACAGAAACAAATTTTTGATGGAGTTTGTGCCATTTAGAAGCTCAGAGTAGCTTAGTGCACCGACAGAAGGAGTCGTGTCAACAAGAGCCTAAAGCTATTTTTCAGAGTTTGGACAGCCAATTGAGGGATATTTATGGTATTTTTAGTCATTTGGATCATTTTTTTATTCATTGGAATTAAGTATTTACTTGTAAAAAAAATTACCATAATCCCAAAGAGTTGAGTCATGATGACAAAGCTCAAAGGAGACGTAGCCCACGAGATTTCGGGTGAACTCCTACATTAAAATTGGTGTTGTTTTTGAATGATTATTTGTTGCCTTATGTTGCTGTCATACATGTTAAATTATAGAAAGAAAAAATGAAGTTAAGACACATAAATAGTAAAAATTCATACACCACTTTCAAGTAAATAATTCTGCAAAATGTCAAGAAGGTAGATCATTTTAATTTAAACTGAGTGGTAGGTTCTTGAAATACATACTAGTTATCCAGACCATTATCAGATCAAATGGTAAGAATTGAGTGGTCAATATTGTGATTTTATTTCTCATTAAAGTCCTTATCCTTATGAGAGACTCGTCTTGAGAAAATTACACCCTCATCATGCTTACCTTCCAACTCATAATCTTCCCAAAATAAAGTCCAACTTGCACAGTGAGGGAAGGCATGTTGGTTTATGGTGTGATGAGTGACTGGGTGAGAGTGTTAATGTACTATTAGAGGGACTAAACCATTTACTTTGTTTCCTTTGTGTATGACATGATGTAGGTGTGTCATGGAACCACAGGGCCACTGGAAAGATTGTATAAGATATAGCTCAACATAATCAATGTCTTGAGAGAAATCTATGGAGAGGGATAAAAAGAAATTATATTGATGACTCCACCAAAATTTATTTACTAGAGAGTAACACAATGGTGTTTAATGCCACACATGGAGTCTTTTGAGCTAGACATTTTTTTTCTAAAAAATTGTTTGGAGTGTCATTGAATTGGCGGAATTCTCAAATTCATGACATTGTAAACTATGTAGGAACATTTTTTATTTTATTATAGAGGCAAAGGTTTGCAAGGAGAATATAGGGTTCATAGGGTCTTAGGGGGAAATAAGAATCAATTTCTAGCTTTTTGATATACTAAAGAGTATGGATTATATGGGTAGTTGATATGGATTATATGACATTGAATCCACATTGAGATGGAGGTCATTATATGTCAGAAAAATTAAAAATATGGCAGTTAAACAATTTCTCTTGTCATGACATTATCTTGCGATTTTTTGTTATTATTATTTGTTCTTTCAATTTATCTTTTCTTATCATCAAGAGTAATGCCAATGAACAAATAGGAGAAGGTGCAAGATGTAGGCACATGTCAGGGAAAAACCCCACTCTTTGGGGAAAACCCAGCCAAAATTCTTCCTTTAGTAGATTTAAGGTGAGATGACCAAGACCTTTAGACTATAGACTTCCTGCATCAATTCATCCCTTCACTAGGTTAGCATCGAGATCTCCATGACATCGAGATATCCTTTTCTTGCACCTAAATTTGACAATCAACTTATAAAGAATTTTAAAATCCATTCCACACCTTCCCCCAACTCTATCTTAGATAGTGCATCTCAAATTTCAAGCAAGCTATACTCAAACCATGGGAAAAGAGAGATGTTTATTTACGAATGATTCAATTTCCCAAAAACCGTTTTCAGTGACTAAGTCCTTCCACTAATTGAGGTACTATATCACTTGGTTTGGATTGTAAATATTTTGTTCAATTCTGCATTTTGAACAGGCTTGCCTTCTTCATGAAGTACAGATAACTCAGTCTAGACTGGACAATGGCCACCCATTTTCTTCTTTAAGAATGAAACTTGAAATGCATCATGAATTAGACTTCTCTCTAACAGATTCAAGGTGAAAGCATCTCAGATAATCTTCTTATGAATTTGATATAATCCACAGAACTTTGGTGCCAATTTCTTCTTTCACTAAAGGAATCCATTGAGTTTGTTAAGGTCAATTTTAAGGAAGCATAAAAGGTATTTTTCTAGGGGTTGAGTGATGTGCTGGATTCATATGTCCTAGAGGTTCCTACATGATAAATAAGGTATGAATATATAAGAGGCATCTAGTAAAGCATGGAATGAAGGAAGTTTTGTGGTAGTATTGGCATTTAAGCATAAAATTGATATTAAATTGAGTATAAAAAATGCCTCTGAGTGTGTACTAAAAATTAGTTAATGGAAGGTGTTGGAGTTTCATTCGTAGCCTAGATAGTTCTAAAAAATAAAATGATTTTACGTTTAATAAATATTCTATATTTTTACAACTTGGTTTGAACATCATTTGTAGTTTTCTTACACAGGTGGAATTTTATAACATGAAAAAGAAATGTTTTATTCAAAAGATTCATTGCTACCATAACCATTTCCTCCCCCAAAATTAGGGTTTCATTTCTCCTTTTCCTCAATAGAATATAGTCTCAAAACTTTTTTCTAATGAAGACAAACAAATTGAGTGCATAATTTTTATTCTCTATCTCTCCCTCTCGCTTGCTCGCTCCCTCCCTTTATTTCCTTCTCTCTACCTCCCTCTCCATATCTCCCTCCACTTCTCCCTCTCTACCCTCCATTGACAAACCAAAATCCAAAACCAAAGAATTGGATACCCAAATATTTATGGCTTTCCATCCAACTGCTAAACCACCCAACCTTCCATTAGCATCCAAGGAAATGAAACTGCACCCCTTTATTAGGGATTCTAGACAACTGGAAATATAAACACCATCTCTTGACAATTTTCATCGACGACTTGGAGGATGTTTTGTAGAGAGGATTTGCACAATCTAGATTTTCCTAGGTGCACAAAACTCCAATCTAGAATCCTTTTCTAACTTAATATGTCCTTGCCTCTAGATGGATAGTCCTACGTAGAAAAGGGAAGCTCATAGTTTTTAGCAATGTGCCCATACCTATGGCCCCGCCTACACCTAAAAGGCATTCCTTCATAATCAAATATTTGAATACACTCCACCATAATCCTGATATCCATGCCTTCTAAAAGCCCTTCTCGAAGGTCCATATTAACCAAATTATGGGTGTATGTCTTAATCCCCATCTCTAAATATGCATATTAATGGACTAGATAATATCCCAATGAGTTACCTATATCTATGAAAATTAGGGCGTCCCAATAGTTAGGAGGGAGACTTGGAAGATGAACCTAGATTTGGGCCATATCTAGTCTCTCCTACTTTGCATCAAAGAGGGGCATCTAGAAATTGAAAAGGATAGGAGATGAATCAATTTTCTAAACCATTTTTTGCACCTTCTGGATGTCTGCTACATCTTTGAAGCACAAATGAATCCAACCTCCAGCTAATAGTGACACCTTTGGAGGAAATTTGAAAATATGCAATATTTCCTTGTCATCCCACACTTTTAGGGTTGAGGACCTAAATTTTGAACCCCTTACTTTCCCCACCAAGGATTTTTGGGACATTTCCTCACTCTTTTGAATGGTGACATTGACTCCCAAAACTAGAGAAAGGAGGAATATGTTATTCTTCTTGACACTGAAATGGATTTTCCTCTTCCTTGCTTTCTCAAGCTACTTTTGAATCATAACTCCATATTCACAAGAGTGTTTCTCCATGAAAACCCCAAGACCATTCATGATGTTAGTTTGACCTTCTTCCATCGCCAAGGTAAGACTCTCCTTCACTAGTTCGCCAAAGGAGGGCGAGGTTGATGGCACTTGAGATGAAGGATATACAGGAAAACAATACAGAGAGGTTTCTACGAGTGAAGAACCCCCACTATGTTAAAAAAATTATGAAAACCCTAAGGAAGCAGTGACACATTGTATGTCTTCCTCCAATATCTGGGACAATAGGGAAACTAAAATTAGATCTAAAGGCCCAAAGAAGAGTTATTTAACCCCTGACAAACATCCTCAGGCACTGGGTAACCGAAACTAAAGGACCCGAGTAGTGCATGGCTGAAGCAGGGGTTAGGGCCTTCGAACCACTAGATAGTTTCCCATTGAATTCTTAACTTTGTTTTCTAAAGATCTAGTAGGCCTAGAAACCACAGTATGGTGACCTTCTAGGTTGACTTTGAAATGTGAATGGATAAAATCCTTGGGACTAGACCAAATTTCTTGAAAAACCCCCTCCTCTAGTTCACAATCCACCAACTCCTTCTCCTCCATGTGGGTCCAATAGTAAGCAATCGACATCTCATCTGAAAAGAATATTTGACGAGTAGTTGCGTGTCTTCAAAGGGTTTATCATGGCGACCATCTTTGTACAAAATATATATCATGTGATTAAAAACTCATGGTTACCATTTAATCTTATTTTTCATTTTGACAAGGATATGAGAGCCTAACATTGTCCAAAGCTTGTTCACTCTTTGTCAAAACTACGCCCTACTCTAGCTTGAAACTCCATGAACCTTTCTCCACCTATAATTTTTCTATGGGCCTCTAGGGTTTCTCTACTGTTGAATTCTTCTCCTATGGTAAATATTTTGTAAGGTCCTCTTTAACATTTTAAGTCCATCAAAATAAAATAAAAATTAAAAACATAAAATTAATAATTAAGCCAATCTAGATCTATCTTAACTCTAGATCTACCAAGGGCCGAGAGAAAGAAATCAAATCTCTTAAGGTGCAAACCTTTTTAGATTTGATCCCTCTAGACACTTGATAGATCAGAAATTAAGATGAATCTAGATTAATCATATACAATGAAAAAAAAATTAACACAATTTTTTTTTTTGCAAACTCAACATGGTTTCCACCTCTCTTTTGAAAAACATTAAAATATTTACAATATTTGAATAAATTTTAAGAAATTAAAATATAATATCATATTAGAATATATATATATATATATATATATATATATATATATATATATATATATATATATATTTTAATAAATGTTTTTGACCCTTCCTATTAAAATGAAATTACTCATCCGAAAATCATTTTCCCACTCCATTTAAATTTTAAGAGGGTATTGTCATGGAGGATTGGTGGGAAAAAAAACAAAACAAAGACAAAATTCAGTTACCAAAATAGTGGACTAGAGCTAGAGGTGGGAAACCTTAATACCCTCTCATCGATACGAAGTGCATTGAAAAGTTTGACTCGAGAAAAGTTGACGAATTGATTATTCAGTTTCAAGAAGAAGGCGCCCCCTCCTCCTCCATCTGTTGAGAGGCCTATGAGAAGGTAAGGGTTTAAGAAATTATTCCTATATGATGCAGCTACCATGCCATGTAAATAAGAAATCAGACCATCATCTGTGCACTCTCGCAAGACGTGGCAAACTCAATAAGGAATGTCCATAAATGTTGATGACTCCTTAATTCAAGCTTGGGAACCTCTATAGAAAATCTTGTTGTTTATTGGAATAAAAAAAAAGTCTCTGGTTCTGGTGCTTATCGCTTCTCCCACATCACCATTTTCTTAAGCTCTTCAACCTTAAATTCCACCTTTGATGTTGCTAATTTTCTCACAGAATCAACAACACTCTCAATAGTAGCTACACCCTGCTGCAAGACGAACTGCGAATATTGTAATTCTTATCACATGCTTTATCACGCTACTCTTCTCAAATGATTTCTAATACAAATATTTTATTCCTCTACTATATTCAAACTCTGATTCATCCTTCAATCACATGGAATTTTCACCGAACATTTTCCTCGGAATTATCACAGTGTTCAAGAGGCCCCAAATTACGTTGGAAACAGAGATTCCATGGCAAGTCTTTGACTATCCCTTAGAATGTGGAGTAGATAAATATTTGCAGAGGAAAGTTACAGCCCCTAGAGAATCCATCTTGTAACCTATATTCACAGTTTTCAAGTATTTAGGTACCCTAATATTTAAGATAATTATAGATTTAAGCAGTTGCATTTTATGCAAAAATAAGAAGCCCAAACTAAGTTTCTCTGTTAATGGAAGCCTCGAATGTTGTTCAAAATATTCAGCGAGAGGTGTTAATCGATAAATATACTCTGAAATTCAAGAATGGTTATGGAAAACCCAATTCAGAATCAATGCCAGTCACCTTTGGAGGAAATCTGGATGCCAAAGAAAGGAAAAGGTATTTTCGTTATTTTGAAGCAATGGAATTTCCCAGCGATTTTGTCAATCATCCAGGGGAGGAACATAGTTATTTTGAAAATATTAGATATCCCATTAAATATTATTCCATTAAATCTTGTTATATGGGCATTCATTTCCTCATCTAGCAGAATGTTAGTGGGTTTGATGTGTCTGCGATAAATTGCAAGCTCGATGTTGTTGTGTAGATAAATTTTACTGTTTGGCTTGAGATTCTAGTTAAAAAACTTCTTTTTGGCATCCCAAATTTTATCTATCCTTATTTCCTCTTTACCAAGTTTGTCATGGATGATTAGTCACTATGTGAGGCGATCATATCTGTGTCAGGTTTCCAATGCCTTTTATTCTATTATTTCCATTTTGTCCTCCATTTATTTCACAATCAGTGCCTTGAAAATGGTTGCTAAGTCACTACTTGTAGCAGCCCGAGTTGTCTTCCAATTCTACTAAAGTTTCCATCATCATTCTCCTTGTCCCCACAAATCAATTAGAGTTGATCCCTGAGCCATCTAACCATGACAACATGGGATTGATCTGACATTCTCTCAGTGAGTGAAAGCTTGCAAAACAATGTGAAGGCTTCTTTCAACAATACTAGGTTTTGTTTGGCATCAAAGTTTCCTTGACTATAAATAAAAACACTGTGTGCATCACTTGTGAAGGCTTCTTTCAACAATGCTAGGCTTTGTTAACCATTAAAGATTCTTTGGACTATAATAATATATATATATATACAAAGGTCGGGTGCAATTACAATTATCAAAAACTCAAAAACTCAAAAATGCCTCAACTCAGGGTAATCACTCAAGAGCATACAAACACCAACAACATAGACATAGTAGCAAACTCTAAGTAGCCTCAAATATTGCAACTTGATTCATATAATACTCAACAATAATGCATGAAACTGGCAGTGACTTGTAATGATCATATAGGGCAATGCCCTAACAATTGATCACAAGAGGCTTATCAGTGATCTGGTCTCAGCCATCAATTTTTGGTTTTGGATGGATTCTTGGAGATAGCAAGGGCTAGAGTTAAAAACTATTTGTCATTGCCAGGAAAGTGTGAAACATAGTGAATGCATTTTTGCCTCTCTCTACATTATTTTCTACTGTTGTAGTGGCCACTTCAGTGAAAATGTTGGCTAGGAGAGTGATTGGCTAGGTGGTTACCAAATCATCATGCATTCTAGAAGTTGTCAGTGGTGCATCTCCATCCATTTGTATCTTTCAGGCCTACACTATTACATGCAAGGACAAATTGGATTGCGATTGCACCCTCATACCACATGAAGGCTCATTCACATTAAAAATCACATCATTATTGGTGCAGGAGCACACAATGAATAAAATGAAAGACATATAATTTCTTAAACCAATAAGGGCGCTAATACGCTTCAATGGGCTTCGTATACTACAGGAAATAATTGTTGAGAGTGTCTGCAAATAACTATTGGGAGTGTCCACTGGTGTAAGCCTCAGCTAGGCTTATAGAAGTTCAAATAGGACTACCAAAACCAATTTAATTCGCCTTGGTACTTTTTTTTCTCTTGCTCCAGTTTTTCATCTCCTCTTCCTTCTATTCTATTTTCCACTTCCCTATTTTCTCTCATTCCTGCCTTCCCGATGGACACTTTTTCATTAGACTCCCCCAGTAAGAAGAAAAGTGAGCTCCCTCTCACAAGTGTGTAGATCAAACAGGTGAAAGTTGAGTGACTCATTCCGACTCTGCTTTCAAAATCCAAGTGGTCTCTTTCAAGCCCTTGCCTTCCCAATGAACGAAATAATTATTTGTTCCCTAGCTTTTTCCCACAACCCTATCTTTCAAGATCTTTGTGATCTCATCCATCTTATGCTTTGGAATCTACTCTTTCCAATTTCCGACATATTGATTCCCATCTGCAATACCTTCGTGAACACAAAAATCAAACTTGTTGGAAGTTGCTGAGATGTCCAAACCCTCGGGGAACTCTAAAAAATAATCATTGTCCAAAATATTTTTTAAGATATTGCAAGGACCTATCATCTTCTTTTTCAACTTGTAATAGGTGCTCTTCAGAAAATCTTTCCTTCCTCGACTGTGCTAAAGCAAGATTCCCTCTTCGAATATTCACACAAGCCATTTCACATTGGGCTATTGTCATTGTTGCTACACCTGCTCATGCATTTCCTTCGTATGCTTAGTGAATGACTCCACATTTACACTTCTCTTGCTTGCTTTAAGCAATCAAGCCAAACCAGTGACTCCTCTTGATGACCTACCATCAGAATATTAAAAGTACTATTCCTTGTAGACATGTTCACCAAAATTCTTCTAAACAAATTTAGCATGTGACTATACCAAATCCCTCTATTCTCGTTTCTCTCCAGTTAAACGTCTTAATAGATTTCCAAGGCTTCTATTAATTGTCTCAGTTTTCTCATTAGTATGTAGATGATATGCATGCACTGAACTGCAATTTTGTGTCAAGTGTCTTCCACAGGTCTTGAAATGACCAATAAGCTTGCTATCTCTGTTTGAAATTATGCTTCCTAGAAAACCATGTAAACAAACAATCTCTTTAAAGAACAAAACAACAATGTATGTCACAACATTTGTTTTCTTACCAGAAATTAAATGTGTTATTTTTGACAATCATTGAACAACTACAAAAATAGAATCTTTACCTGATTGGGTTCTCAGCAATCCCAACACGAATTCCACGCTAATACATTCCCATGGTGCTTCTAGCATTGGAAATGGTGTGTAAAGTTAATATTTTGATTCCTTCTCTTACCAAGCTGACAAATTCTACAATTCTCAATCCATTTCTTCTCATTCTTGGATCCAAGAATGGATTTCAGTCACCATTTCATAGTTCCTTGTCGCCAAATTTCCTTGCGTTAGAAAAAATATGCATTAGTTTCATACAAATTCTTTATTTCCTTCAACCCTACCATTTCCATTGTCATAGTAGTCAACAATTTCGTTCTTCTGTTCAATGCTTCAGCAACCCTATGTGAACTCCATACCTATGCTACAACATGAATGAGTGACTTTGTAGGAATTATGATCTGCCACTGATCTAACTTTGCATGGTTGTTTATATATTATGCCGGTTGATTATTAGTAAAGTGCAAAATCTCTAGGCAATAAGTAGCACATCTACTTTTTTTAATCATTGAATGATGGCATGGATCTTTTAAAAAAACATATAGCACATCATCTTTGCATCATTCAAGGTTTTATTAAGAATGCTGATCTATAAATAAGGGACTTTGTTCACCAACATGGATCCTTTGCATAATTTTGGTTCTTGCCTCTCTTTCAGACTTGTACAAAGATTCTTATTTGCAAAAATTTCACTAGCTTTCTATTTCTCAACCTTTTGCAAGGATTTGTCTATGGAATGGCTAGAAATTCATTTCATCTCATTTTTTGTTTCAAACAAAATAATAATAATTAAATAAAGTCTCATAAAAACAATTAATAATAATATAATAATAAAATTTAATCCCCTAGGGAGTTTACTTGGCAAGCTTATGAAAATGTAAAGTAAATGTGAGTACAAAGTCCCATGTTCAAAGCCTAGGATGTTTGACTTTGGTTACGTGTTAGGGGCCTCTGGTTCACCTAGGGTTTATAACAGTGTTCCACGGGGTCGTGTCCCCCCACTTGGGGGTCAAGTTTCCTAGCTCCCTCGCGCTCCGGGGATTTGGGGACGGTTGGGGGTCGTTTCCCCAAGCTCCCAAAAAATAGGGTACGCGAGGAAACTTCTGAGGGGTCGTTTCCTAGGGAAAAGGGGATGCGAGGGGACATAAGAGGATGTGAGGGGTCGTTTCCCCAGTAAAAAAATTGCAAATTTTTTTTAATCAAAAAAATTTCGAATTTTTTTAATGAAAAAAAAATTCCGAATTTCTAAGGTTTTGAGTTAACTTAAAAGTTTATTTCAATGTTTTCTTTGTTAATTTCACATTTAATTTATGCTGAAGTTGTCGCAGTTGCACGATTTTATGTTGTATTGTAGGGCAAGGAAAAGGATCAATCCAAATTGGATACAAGCACAAAAAAGAATGGACTTGAAAATGAATCCAACAACAACATCACAATTACAAGAACAAAAGAGTCTAACATTGACATTAATCAACCCCTCTTACAACATGAAGGCAATGTTGAACATTTAAATCATTCTCACACACAAATTTCTCATGAGTATTTTTTTATTAGATCTAAACACGAAACTGTTTTGCTGAGAAGTAGATTTTTTTAAATTCTTGCCACCTTTAGTTTTGAGAAAGGAAACCATTGTCAAAATTCACAAGAATATAGTGTATTTTTCTTCCCTTCTTATCTTATATTATTTGACATAAAGGCCATGGTCTCTAGTTTTTTAACATCATAGTTACAAACTTACAAGTATGATATCCTCCATGATGTAAGTATTATATATTATACAATGATAAAGACAATTACACTATAAATATCAAAATTTCAATGATATATCATATATTTTTATATTTATAACTTTTAAAGGCCTCGACGTCCCTCCACATTTCCTAAAAATTGGTGGGGATATTTTTCATAGGCCTCTCCCGCGTATCCTCGCTCCCTCGCCCCCACCTGCAAGGTACTTGGTGGAACATTACAGATAAGCCAGTCCCTTGGCAGTCCTTAGGACGATTTTCCTCCGATGTTCCTTCAGAATTCAATTCCATTGCACTAGGTTCATTTTATTTGAAGAAGACCAAAAGGCCATGGAGCTATGTAGATGTTTGGTGGTTATTTTAGCTATATTTGAAGGTTACGACAGGATTAGGAAACCTATGCATGTAAGGAAAATCACAACAAAATATGTGTGTTTCTTCATGTTTATGGACAACGCAACTCCCACAGAGCTTGCTAGGTCTCGTTGGTTTTTCCCAAATTGTGGTTACAACATTTGGATGGATGCGAAGCCACATCTTGTTGTTGATCCATTGCTAATTTTGAAAAATGACTGATGTCTTGAATATTGAAATTTTAGGTATTCAACCTCAAGCTTTGGAACATTGATGTGCATATTAGACACAATTTTAGAAGTGTTTGTGCTAGTGTAAATTGATTTCCATTTGATATTAGTGCAAGTAATCTCATTTTTTGTGGAGCTGACTCTGTTTAGTTTGGAGGATTTGTAGGTTTTTGTCATCTGGGTCAGAAATGCAAGTGTGCATTTTGATACGTAGTTTCATCTTTGATGTTATTTATCTATGGCGAGCATAAATAATGAATGGAGTTAATGCATGCCATTGGGTTCTTAGTCCATTTCTTATTTGTACACTGTCATGGATGTTCCACCAGATCTTCATAACAAATTTTATAATATTATACAATATTTTACTATGCAGTATTCTACTCAAGATTGCAGACTTCATATCATTAGCTTTAACACAGAATTTACTGAGAATCAACTAAAAGTGAAATGAAAGAGACAAACAATTACACACCATTTATACATTGAATACAAGATATACCCTAGGAAAACCCAATACAGGATGAACCCAACTAGAAGGAGAGGCCTATGCTTTGCTCTTTTCTTGTCAGGATGAAAAGTTAATACAAAGAAAGGGGTACTCACACTGGCCAAATGTGGATGCTACAGGATTTTGTTCTTCCTCTGTCATGCCTCAATATCCAATAACTATGAACATAATATTGAAACATATCTATGAAATAGATATAAATGCAGAGAACGTAGAGAAACACAACTTGACTCATCTATAGAGAGCTGAAGAAGTTACATAGTCACTACGTGTTGTGATTTGTCTTGTGAGGATCACTTTTTCTTTTCTTTTTTTCTTCTCTAATATTGATCCACCCAATTCTATTGACATGGGTTAGTGCCATTGTGATATATTGATTTGTGAAAGGGAATCATGAACGCAAGGTGGTTAGGACTAAGATTTTCCTTTTTCGATTCACGAAGGTGCTTTAAACCTTAAAATAGATTTGATGGCACCAATGTTGTGTGTCTCCCCACCACTACCAAGGGGAACTTGCATAGGTCTCTTTGCTTTCAGATGAGCCATTTTCTTTGTTGGATCACATATATTTCACTTTATTACTTACCATCCTTTGGGATTTTTCCTATGTCCATTGGATGTAGAATATGTTGGAGAAGATGAATAGGTTTCTTAGAGGTGTACATTTTGTTGGCATGATCTACATCTAAATTTTGTGCTTTCAATGGCTAACATTTCGGTAAAAGTGAGATCGATCCATTATATGAGCATCTAGTTGGGAAAATAAAAACTTAGGTTGAGCACTACAAAAATATGGGTAAAGATGTTGAGCCCATGACAATATGAGCTCCATTAACTTTAATAAAATGACCCAGGGAGTTCCTAACAGTTGCAAGAAAATTAGGATACCATAAGTGAAAATCAGGTTTGGTACTCTTACCTAGACCAGAGCTGTTGTATTAATAATGGTGTTTGGACAAAACTTTGAGAACTAGGGATTAAAGGAGAGGTGCATTCGCCCCTAGCAATAAGGTCCTAGGTTGAAAACATTTTTTCTATCCACCATGGCCTTAAAAATTACAATGAAGTAACACTTGGAATGGAGGAAGAGCTCATTGTTCGTAATCTAGGTTTTATTTTTCCACCCATGAAGCATTGTTGTATATGGACAAAGCCCATTAAAATGACAAAGAGTGGTATCCCTTCAATACAAAAAGTTGTGGGCATATACCTATGGATCTAGCACTTCAATTTCCAACACTGGAATGTCCTTTGATTTCTCCACTATGAAGGTAGGATTGAGGGACCCCTTTATCTTTGAGGGAATAGAAAGCCTAGGCTTCACCTCATCCTTGAATTGATGGGATTGGGAGGAGGAGGGCATATTTTTATGGATCCTCCAAGAAGGCTTGAAACCAAAATCACAATAACATCCTTGCTTATGCCAAAATCCACGGGAAAGAAACACTCAAGGAGTTGCCTTCTTGCATAGAGTCATTTCTAATGGCTTGGAGGGAACCCTCTCTTTTTTGTATCCATGAATTAAATATAAAGACGTAACCCATGGATTTCATATGAAAATAGATTGATTCCCCTAAATGGGACCTCATAAAGACTTGAAGATTTGCAGTGACTCCCCCTTGTTTTTTAAGATTTGTGTTAGATAAGAGTGCAATGGTATTAATTGAATGAAGACCATATTGTAGTTGAAAGTCTTATCTAGTGTTTGTGTAAGTTGCAACTCTTAAAAAGTGATGGTGGCACCTCATTTCATTCGAAATGCCATGGATATAGCCGATGATCACATTCTCTCTCTAGTTATAGTTTTAATTGCCAATACTAATGTGGTCCTAGCTCATCCATTGACTCCTTTTATTGTTGTGTTCATTTAATTAGCGCTAACTATTGCAAGTGTGATGACAAAGAACTCATTAAATGTCTTATTGACCCATGATGAGTGTTTTTAATTTATAAAATGCAAGATCATCCATAATTTGAGCCTTGAGCTCAATATAGACTTTGTCAAACTTGAATCTCACTTTGACACTGGCATTTGAAGCAATGGTTTACAAATGCTTGATTTCATGAACTATCTTGAATATTTTCTTAACTCCCTAGTTGCTTATATTAATCCCAAAAAAGAGACAACATGCAAAAATAAACTAGTTAATTAGTTGGAAAAAACAATGTTACCATAAACGTTGTGCAGAACAATGTTTAATGGCTTGGAAGGATCCCCTCCCTTCATTATTTCCATGAATTTAATATAAAAAATAAATCTGTGGATAATATAGAGGGTTTCCTCTGAAAGGGACCTCATAAAGACGTGAAGATCTACTATGGATCCCCCTTGTTTGAAGGTTCATGTTAGATAGTATCAAAATTATAGTAGTTATACAAAGACCATACTAGAGCTGAGAGGCTTGCTTGCCCTAGTGTTTGGAAAGTGAAGACTGTTAAAAAGATATGGTGGCACCTCATTTGGCCTGAAATGCCAGATATAGCTAGTAACAATATTCTCTCTGTGGTTAGATTTGTAACTACTAGCCCTAATGTGGCCTTGGCTTGGTCATTTACCCCTTTTGCTGTCATGTTCATTTATCTAGGGTTTGTTATTGTAGGCATGATGACAATGACTTCTTGACCCATTGATGTGACCCATTTTGCTTTCATGTTCATTTATCTAGGGTTTGTTATTGTAGGCATGATGACAATGACTTCTTGACCCATTGATGTGTGTCCTCAGTGTAATCAAAATCAGGATTGGCCAAAACTTGACCCTTGAGCTCAAGATTGACTTCATCAAACTTGGATCTCATGTTGATGATGTCATTTGAAGCCATGGATTTACAAATCCTCAATTTCATGCACTGTCTTGAATATTTACTTAAGTCACTTGCTTATAACTTTATATTAATCTTAGAAAGAGACAACATGTAGAGCTAAACTAGTTCATTAGTTGCCCAAAAAAATGATATCATAATTCCACAAGAAAAATAATATTTCAAGCCAAATCGTATGCCAACTTTTGAGATAGTTGGTGGTTCACGGGTGGTCACCCATTAAAAAAGTATATTTATGGTACATTAGAGAGTTGATAAATTGGCCATAATAGGGAATCATTCCATCGCCAAGTGGCTTGGGTTTTCGTTAAATATTCGTAGGATTTTGCTGAAAGTTTGTGTGAGGAGGTATATAGTTTTTTAGCAAATAGAAAAACAAGTCTTCAAGGATAACATAGAATTGAACCATTGACCCATATAATGTCCTAAACTATGGTTCTACAATTGTTTCAAATTTTTTCTTTTTACACCATCTAGTGACACCACTTATTATTTTACTTCATAATGGTTGCATGTAAATTTTTTAAAAGCAAAGGGATGGGTGTGTTTGGCAATGATGCTAAAAACACAATTATCCCCATGGAGGTCTAGTGGTATTATTCGCTGACAAATTGAAATGAGAATGATGACAATCCCTTAGCTTTGTCATGAATATACTCATCAAATTGGTGACAAATGAGTGATCAACTGCTCAACCACATGAATCTTCTGTAAATGCCACCCCCAAAATGGGGAATGAGACCACAGGGACGAATGATGGTTGTTGTATTTATTTCTCATCCATCCAAACCCACAATACTAAAAATAATAGCCACAACCAGACACCAACAATTATTTCCCTCATTGAAAGCTTATTTAGGTATCTCACCCTAACGTTCAAACATTGAAAAACCTCTTCCACTTAGAAAAAAAAAACACAAGATCATGATCTCCATTGAATCCATCCCCTCTAGTTCCACAATGTTGGCATAAATAATTTGAGCTACTGGTTTCTCTTTGATAATCCTTGAAATTCATATACCTTGGCTCATTACAATGATGAATCAGACAAGTGGATAATGTGATTTCAAAGATACCTTAGCTCATTTCTAGTTAGCATTTATTTAAACAAGTGAGTAATGAGATTCCATGTTTCTTACTCTACAACTCTCTCTTCAAACACAATGCCTTTCTTCCACTTCTACCACAAACCCTCTAGCTTGGAACAAACTCACACATATTTCAAGATCACTGGCTTCTTGGGTTGGTTATGTGGAATTTCATGTATGGAGGCATGTGTTCTCTCAACATGAGGAAGAATTTAAGAATGATAACGACATAACCTCTCCAAGAAAAAATAGCTTATGTCTCCCATGCATGAGGATCATGTGTCTTCCATATAACATTTTTAGTTTGGACTTGGAACATATGATCAACAGGGTAGGTGAAAGAGATTTTAATATAGCATGGTTAAAATATATAATCTCTGCAAGCAACACATGGAAACAATGATATATTGGGTTAGAAGAGGCACCCCAACCCTTGATAAGAAATCCCATGTGATGTTGTCATATGGGGTTTCAAGATAACTCATCCTAGATTTGTAGGCAACTCCCTTCTACCAGCTCCATGTAGAGGGCCATATTTTCCATACAGAGAGACATCCCCCAGACCAAATCCATCTCTTTTACCCAGCTTTCTATCCAGAGCCTGATATGGTAAGATAGCTTCCCTTTAGACTTTAGAGGAATACCCTTTGTTTGACAGTGGGCATTCGATGCATTGAGGCTTACCCTGTACTTGGCTCCAGAGCTTTGTATTTCTTCTTCTTAGAATTGTGATAGCCATGTTTAGATATTTTTAAGTAGGACCAATTCTAGACTTTATAGGGGTGGCCTTTGAAATCCAACTTTATACTTCCACTTATGAATTGAGCAGTCTTGTTGATGTAATTTTGGTCTTTTTTTGGACATTAAGTAACCTATCTTACCTTCCCAAGGACTCGCTTTAGTCTTCCATTCTTGGATTCAACTCCTGTGTTGCTCATCAAGCAATCTTTTTAGAGGTTATTATATTATTTACTATACTTTGGTTTTATAACAGTTAAGCATAACATCAAAACCTAGCTTCCCTGCCATTTGGACTTATGACCATTCAATAGTGGAGCCTTTTCCTTGGGCTTCGAGCTAAAACAATTTGCAAAGCTTGTTCACATTCTAAAGTATGGGGTCATTACAATTCAACCCTCTTGGATTGACACAATTCTCATAAACCACTGCATTGCAAATAATACATGATTTAGTCTTTTATAATCCAGGGGTTAAAACTGGAATATTAAATCCTCCAGGTCATAAATTCACTTACAAACACTGCTGGGGGGAATTTTCTGTCTGGACTGTTGGAAAGATCTTGAAAAAGAAAAATTTACATTGTTATTGGTCATTTGTATTTGTGATTTAGTATCAACTCTTTTGCTTCATTAGAATTAAGTCCATTTTGTACTGGCAGATAATTGAACACATTGTTTTTTTCAAATGTTTTGTAGTCTTAAAGTGAAATAATTACTGTATTATTGTTTATTGTTCACTGCTGAAAATAGATACTCTTATTTTCATAAGTTTCATTTTTTTTTATTTGTTGGTTGCTGCCATGTTTTGATCGTGGACTTGTGAAATTCCAAATCGCATGTCGCTTTATGTGAAGGGGATATATATATATATATATATATATATATATATATATATATATATATATATATATATATATATATATATATATATATATATATATATATATATATATATATATATATATATATATATATATATATATATATATATATATATATAATTTTTCCCATGGTTCCGGGCAGGTGTTACATTTGCACAGAAGTTTAGATATCATTCATATATCTAAAATTTCAAATTTCTGATTTGAATATTTATGTGATAAAGGAAAGACAAAGGTCCCAATTATAAAAGGTCATCCAACAACAACAACATTGAGATTTTTCTTTCATTCAACCTATAACATATCACATCTCTCTTCATCAATGTTATTCTTCCATATGCTATCCACTTATGACATTTCCTTTGCAATATTTGATGAATTTGCGAGTTATAGGTCATTTATAGGCTATAAATGTCTTCAGAGTTTCAATTCTAATTGAGCATTCAACTAAACATATTGAGTCTCTTATACGTAACTATTTTTCCCTCCACCCACTTTTCATAACTTACATAACCATTAGGTAGAGACCTGCGACTTTGATGATGTTTTGTTTGTTTAGTAAAATATTGTTGAGACTTTAATTTATTGAAAGTTGTTTAATTTACAATTTATAAAGTTTCAAGATATAATTTTTAAAAGTCTAATTCTTTAAAGGGTGTTAGCTCAATGGAAGAGCACCTGCTTTACAAGTAGGAGGTTGGTGGTTCGATTCCATCATGCCCTGATATTTATATGGAATGACGACAATCAATTTTTGGTGATGGAGGCTCTTTTGACCATCACTAATGAGCTTATAGTGACATTTTTCGACCCTCACCAAAATATGAAATGGTGATGGTCAATGCATGCCACCATATATACACATCAATAGTGACGACCAAGAAAGGTTTGTCACCATAAATCGTTGTTGTTGATATGAAATGGTGAGGGTCATTGTTTGTCATTATATTCATTATTCATGATAGACCTTGATGTCACCAATGAGATTATGATGACATTTTTTGACCCTCACAAAAATATGAAATGATGACTGTCAACGAACGCCACCATATATACGCATCAATAATGACGACCAAGAAAGGTCTGTCACGATAAATCGTTGTTGTTGATATGAAATGGTGAGGGTCATTGTTTGTCATTATATTCATTATTCGTGACATACCTTGAATGTCACCACAACACAAACTTTTGGCGACGCCACCTTTGGTGACGTTCATTTTTTTGGTGATAGAGGTTATTTTCCATCACCATTTCTCATATATAATGGTGACGGTCACTATCCGTCATTATAAATCATTATTGGTGACGGATCTTGAATGTCACCACAACCCCTATACTTTCGGTGACGCCACCTTTGGTGACATTCAGTTTTTGGTGATGAATGCTCTTTTGACCCTCACCAATGAGCTTATGGTGACATTTTTTGCCCCTCACCAATGCCCTTTTTTCTTGTAGTGTTAATGATTGGAATATGGCACGGGGGTGATTGGTTGAAGTAGATTTGGCTCAACCAAGCTATGGTCGGGTGGAATGTGGGAGTCCCATCTCCGGTTGGTTCTTACATTCAGTAATGAAGAGCATATTTATCTAGTATTCAGTGTGGAAATATACTAGTTTATGTATGAATTTCATTGCTATTTTATTCATGGTATTTATGTTGTTAATTTGTTGTTTATAAGCAAGTATTCGATCAGTGATGATGTATGGATCTATTCATGTTTTTTCTTGTAAATTATTGTCCCATGTATCTATGGTGAAATTGATTGTATGATAGCTTATGAAGTAGGGGAGCAATGCTTCTTATCCATTCTCATATAAGAAAGAGACCCCTTTGTTTGAATTTTGTTGTTTATCCCTGTCGATGTTATGTTTGTGACATGTTTTACGAAATTCCTGTCATGCTTGGGTGCGGTCGGATGAGTTCTGGTTGATGTGAATGCTTCCATATGTTTTTTATTGTTATTTACCCTCTCCTAAAGTTACAGGAAGTTCTAAGCAGTGACCTGGGCTCAGGAGTTGAAAATGTGGCATAGATCCCGAAGCTACAAGTGGAAAATTCGTTGTTTGGACCTTAGCCTCTACCTTGACAAGGCTAGCACATGGAAATAGGGTGTATATCTACTACCTTTCCCTTACAATCTCATGGCTCGGCCTCAAAATGGATAAAAACCAGTTCCCCCTCAAGGAAGATGGCCCTGGAAGGCTAGGTTACCTCCTGGGGATGCCAATGATGCAGTGTAAGGTGTGTTTTTGGTGTTTCTGTTGGTTCCACTTTCTTAAGGTTATCTAGGAGGTTGAATATCATATTAGTAGCCTCTTGTCACATATTTACCTCGGTTGGTCAGTTACTTGGGTAGATGTGGAAAGAGGGTGTTACAGAATGGTATCAGAGCATGGTTCAACTCTAAGATTGGATGGGTGGTGTTTTGATCATGTGTTTATGTTGGTTGCATGCATGTGTAGTATTCTTGTGGTCTATATGTTCTTGTTGCATCCATATTGTTTTGGCCATGGTGGAAATGGTGTCGTCATGGAAGTGTTGATGATGTTGTTTTTTACATGCTGTCATGAATGTTTGACTGACTGTTTTGGTGCATTTGACACGAGGGTGTATGAAATGCATGGTGCTTGGTAGGGGAGGTTTCTTTCCTACAAGTAATGTCACAGGGAAAAAATGAGTTTTTAGATGGTTAGTGAAGCATCATAACATGTATAAAAACTAGTTATAAAACATAGCATACTACAATAGAGGAGGAAACAAGAAACAACAAATACAAATATAACACAAAGTCAATATCAAGTTTAAGCAAACTAATAATACCAATGGAGAATGAATCCCATTTTATTAGTTGTTTGTGGTAAAAAAAAGAGGCAGGATGCTAAAACACTCACAGTGAGTCCTTAGAGCTATGGAGCTCTAATATTCAAAGCAAGGAGGGCTCTTCCCTTAAGCTGCTTGTAAGCCTCTCTCTTATCCTTGAATGAGTGATCGAATAACGAAAAAATGATGCACTTCTCCTTTGGGATTGAGATGTTGGATGGCCAACAAATGAATCCCTTCACTCCTTTGCTGCTTGGACAACATACTACTGGTTTGCTCATGGGAAATTTGGCCAACATAACATTGTGTTCTAAATTGTTCTTCTCATGGTGGTATTTTATAGGAAAAATTCAAATATTATTCCCTCTCTTGGTACAATTGTGGATATTGACCCAAGAGTGGAGGTTGATTCGATTGTGTGCTACACTTGAGGCCTCAAGGTAGCTCTAGGCAGCTGTCCTTGGCGGCCTTGAGTGGAGAATATTCTTCTTGAAGTGTGCAAAGTGGTTCCGGATGGTGACCTTCTGCCATAACAAGGATTGTGCGGCTATTTGAGGGATAGCCGCAGAGATCTCCGCTACTATCGAAGAAAAGGTCGTGCAGAGCACTTTGTTCCAGTGCCTTCTGTGCGCAACCTAATAAATTTTTCTTTTGACATTAGGAAAAGTTAGATTTTCAAGATTCTGTAATGTTTTTCCAGCCTATAAATATTTCTGCTTGACATTTCATGATGTCCTTTTCCTGTCCAATTTTCCAGTGATAATATTTTCCCCCTAATGTATGAGGTCTAGGAGGAACTGTATAGCCGAAATACATTATAGTTTATGTTTTGTATAACTCGTGTTGAGAGAGAGAGAGAGAGTAACTTGCGTGAAGCCTAAGGTTGGAGACCCCTTGCCGTGAGTAAAAGAGGGACCATGTTCTGTCGAAAACTTGCAAGAGATAAAATAAATTCAATATTTCTACAAGGTGGTCGTGCCCCATTCTCATGATTCTTTGGCTAGTTAAAGCCTATCTGACAGGTAGAGGTGTCTTTTGTGTCACTTGTATGGTAGTGATCTGCTGATTTGGTTGATGACAACAATTGTTGACGCCCTCAGGGGCATTTTTCCTTTGAAAATAAGTTGGTGCCCACATGCATAATCTTGGTATGGCATATTTTTTATAATAAATTCTCATTGTATGCATGGGTGTACTACTGGTACCTTACCGTGTAAGCATTGCTAAAAGAGATTCTTTTGATGGCATGAGTCTTCGATAGATTCTTATAAAGTACAATGGTTGCGAAGTATGATACCATCTTGACATGAAATTTGTTTTTTTAGTCAAATGTCAAGAGGATCGATGACATCAATGGGAAATGATGAGTCCCACAATGCCATCCAAGAATTCCCCTATTGAGGTGAGGAGCCATCTAAGGTATTGCTTCCTTCTTGGAAAATGGTTGTTGAAGTCGATCAGAAGGAATCCTCAACCGACCGAGAGAAACACTGATGCAAGGGACTAGGATCTCTGATATAATAGGTGAGGTATGATAGGTTAACATAGGCATGATGGAGAGAAATGGTTGAAAACTGGTGATGGGAGTTTAATGGTCCAAGGTCAGAGCTTGTAAATGCAATTGGCAGCAGTCATAACTATTTTTGGTGAGGAAATCCCTGGAGTCTGTAGTACGTCTAGGGTGGGTATATGTTTGTTATGAATGTCGTGGTGGCTTTGAGTGAGAGATGTGAAGCTCCAACCTAGGGTGATTAGGGACTGCTACCAGGGGAGAAAAGTGAAGGGATGGGTGGGGGGTGTTCTCCTAAAAAACATCTTTGTACACTTGCCAAAATAATATAAAATGGGTTTGGATGTACAAACACAGATACAGGTGCCCCAAAAAAATGAAAATGATCACTCATTGATGACGTGAGGAAGTTGTTTTTGCTAAGGGTGGGAGCCCCATTGATTAGTCTTGGTGCAGGGGTAGTGAAGTGGATGAAAAGTATCGCAGATGGGCTATGCTAATGGAGGTATGGTCGGCCAAATGCAAGACACGATGGCACGTGTTCGATTTTCTTGTGAAAGTGGTAGTCCAGGAAAGCGGTTTTATCGTGACATGGTAAAACTTGACTTGATGCATGATGGATGGATGAACATGAAGTGCTTCTCGGATTGGGATGTTACAACCATGGCATCATATTTTTGATGCATGGTCTACTTGATTGATGGACACCATGGAGGTTGAGGCTCTACCAACTGACGAGAATGTTTATCATGTGCGAGGTGGAGAGATGATAAACATGGTCAGGTGTTTGGAACCTATGGTTGATTCTTGTGGAGAAATGATGTCAGGATATGAAAAGCTTCTCTAGGAATATATTATGCTCAGGGCAGAATGATACTTGATCTGGAACCTTCAGTGACTGGGGCAACAAGTGGTTTTTCATGCTGTGTAACACCTGCAGCCAATACCTCAAGTGAAAGCATATTTTTCATTCAAATATATTGGAAAATGTGCTGAATGAAGAAATGATAAGAGAGGGCATACTTATCATAACTAGAAAAATGATTTTTTTTAGGCATGAATGTGTGAAGGCTCCTTTGGACGCAATGAGGTGTTGATCACTGTGTTTCATTCAGTTTCGCAATTGGGCATTCTGAGCTCTCATTATGGTCCATAAAATAATTTGAAAAGGGAGATATATAGGTCAATATGGCTCATTTCAGTTCAATTGTGAGTTGTGAGGTCAGAGTTGATCCCTTGCTGTCAAGCCTTTATTTCCATTGTGGTCAGCTCGTGTACCATAGATTCACGTCATTAGTGCCAGGTAGGTCCATGAATGTCCATCATTTTAATATTTTCAGTGTTTTTTGTGTGGGGGTGCATACAAATTAGGTTTGTACGGACTCTTACTTCCTTTTGGACTTGGTCGTGTGGGCGATCAAGGTACAGGCGCAGACACTTTCGTGGGAAAATGAGGTTTTTCATGGATATTTCACATCTATATTATACTTTTTGCATGATATTGTGCATATATATTTGATATAGACGCGCGATCAGTGCGCTTGTATGGCAAACAACGCAACGAGAAGTCAAGTAAAAAAAAAATTGAATTTTTATTTTATTTTATGTCACTGATGGGATTATTTTTGGTGACACGATGTCGGGAGAGAGCGTGAATGGCCTGATATTTGCATGGATGTGGCCCAGGATGCCAATGCATAGAGGTTTTTGGTGCAATGTGGTCTTCTCAAGTTCTTAGAGAATGGCCTCCTGAGATCCCAGGATCGTCTGCTGCGCTTCTTAGTCCATAGCTGGAACAGGAGGCGCAAGGTGATGGTCCTGCATGGGAAGGACATCCCCATCCATCTGGAGATGTATATATATTGTGTGATCGACTTACTGCCTTAGTGTGAGGCACTTCCACACCCACTCCCACTAGGGAGGGTGGTTCTCCAGCGCTGGTCGCAGCATCACTGTGGCGGGGCACCACTTTCGCAGGGATGCATTATCATTGCATCAGTGACCAATATAGGTGAGAAATGTGCCTTAGCTACGATTATATGGTTAACAAGGTTGTCGTAACCACACAGGGCGTCAGGGCCCCAAATTGGTGTTCTGCGCCGGCTCCGAGCCGACCATTTTTATGGTTGGGCGCACCATGTTTAGGATGGCATGGTGTCATAGTTGGGGAAGGTTCGAGGAGGATCTTCGAAATTATTCAATTATGGTAGCATCCTTTGTAGCATTATTTTTGAGAGGGTGGTACTGTTGTGACCCATTGTGCCTATTCCTATTGGGCCTCGCCGGGACCCTCTGATGATGTGATGGGTGCTGGTGATGCCCCGAGGTGGAGGGGGGGAGGTGGGTTGCTACTGGGATTTGACCACCGAGGCATGGTTTGAGGCAAACCCCCAAATGTTCCTAGAGTTACCATACTTTGGGATGGATTTTTGGGGAGTTCCGGATATGGGTCTTCCTACTGGTAACGCATGCGGACCTACAGGTATGATCTTTTATGTTTTTTTGCATTTGTTGAGTATTTTATGATGTGTATATTTATATGTGTATTGTGGTGACACTGACACTATAGTTTTTTATCTTGTAGATGTGGGAGCAGTTGGATATCCTATTTGTTGCTTGGTGGGACAATAGCCCCTTAGGAGGGTTCGAGGTGGAGGTTCTCAACCCCAAGGTGGGGGGCACGATGGCAGTCCTGGACTGCCTCAGGGTGGCGGATCGGGTGATGGTGCTAACCCCTCAGGGGAGGGTAGCAGCTTAGTTGTTGCCGAGTATGTCATTACTATTGCTCATGATGAGGCAGCAGAGACGTGAGTGGCAGAGATGGTGGAGCAGCTAGTGGCGGCTGAGGCTCGATCCACCGACTTAGGTGATTCTTGGGGTTGAGTGGAGAGGTTGACCTAGGGCATGTCGACCCAGGGTTTTGTCGATGATTTGGATGATACCTGGCTCAAGGAATTGATGGCTCAGGAGAGGGGTTATCGTTTGACACTGCGCTGTGTGGCGCTTTCTATTTTGGTTGTTGCCCCAGTTCTGGCACCGGGTGTAGTTGTGGGTACAGATGGCCCACCTGGCGGGGCTTAGCTCTAGAAATACTTTGTATTCAGGGAAATCACCAATTATGAGAATGTTTCCCTTATTTTTAGTGAAAAGTATATATATATTTTTTTCCTGACCTACGCGTCAGAGACATGACTTATGTATTTGGACTCACACATATTTTTGGTATATATGCAAGATATGTATTTTTTGCGGCTCTTGATGATTTGTCTATGGGTATATAATTTGATGGATGTTGTGTATCATTGATGGAGATATATATTTTTTATGTTTTTGGTTTGATTTATGATGGTTTATACGAGATGTGTTCTAGTTTAGGATGTGATTAGCTATGCGATCAGCTGTATGGTTTTTATTTCTTGGTACATGTGTGAATTTAATATGATCAAATTGATAGCTTAATCTTTTCGCACACAAATAATTTCTAAACAGTTGAGAATATCGTACTTTAAATTATTGGTTTAACTATGAAACCACTAGTTGGGAATAAAGGTAGATATGCAGGTGGCAGATGCTGTGGTTGAAGGCATCGCTCATGAGCCTGATGACAACATCATATTCTGCCTAATTATTGGCATCTAATCCGATGCATAGTCCATTGGTGAATAATGGTGATCGATCAGGATAGTAGATGACCCAGGTGGCTGCTGCTAGATTTTTAGACTATCGTGATGCTCCATTAGCGAATCCAAAATAATGTTTGGGAGGACGATCCATCTATGACACTAGATCCATTTTTAGAACAAGTCCTGATGTTTGTGATCAAAAAACAAATTTTTCTACATGCATGCTATGTCTAGGGTTAAGGCCTCTTAACCCTTATGGGTAAAATTTCTTGATGTAGAGCCCATTGACGGGGTTGCTTAGGCATATTCCGATGGGCTTTGAGAAGATGTATGCCCCCTTGAGGAGACAATGCTTTATGAAATAGGGACCTTTCCACATTGTTTTGAACTTCTTGGGCCCTAGGGCTTCTTTCAAAACATCATAGCGGAGGACTAACTCTCCCTCGGTAAATGATCGAGGGGTGATGTTGTGATCAAACGATGCTTTTACCCATTTTTTATGGGCCTCGTTGTGTTGGAGTGACTTTCGTCTATTTTCATCGATGAGTTCTAGTTGCACCAAGAGTTTCTCTAGAGGCTGGGTATCATCTAGGAGTTTGATGGTGGCGTGAACCCTATTGAGTTTTTCATTGTCGTGCAGTATGCCCATAGGGTGGAGAAAACCATGTTGTGTCAGTTTTTCTTATGGTTATTCACCATACACTGTAACATCTTTTTGAGCACTTTATTCACAAATTCTATTTGTCCATTGGACTGGGGATAGTATGGTGAAGTGAATTCGTGTGTGAATCTTAGGTGGTGAGATAGTTCTTGGAAAATTTCATTTTCAAAATGTTTTCCATGGTCAGAGACTAACTCTTTTTGGTACACCGAACCGGGTGATGACGTGGTTGAATATAAATCATGCAATAGTTTCTTCTGTGTTGTTGTATGTGGGCATGGCCTCTGCCCAATTGGTGAAATAGTCGACGAGGACAATAATGTATTTTTGGTTGCTAGATGACGCAGGGTTGCAAGTCATGAAATTGATCCCCCATTTGCAGAAGGGATTAGCTACAATGACTGGGTGCAGGGGAGCGGGAGGTGCTTTTTCCTTGTGAACAAAGCGTTGACATCGCTCACACATTTTGATTGTTGAGATGCAATCGTGAAATAAGGTAGGCCAAAAATATCCTTCCTGTAGAACTTTTTGCGGTAGTCATTCCGGAGAGGTGGCCACCGCAATCTCCACTATGACAGTCATTAAGGGATTTCTTAGCTTGGTCATAAGTGAGGCATCGACGTAGAATTGTGTCGATGCCACACTGATAAAGAGCATCTCTCATGAGGATGTATCAGGGGGCCTGGTGGCATATGCACTTGCAATCATCACGTGTGAGCTTTGGTTTGAACTTTTGGGTTCATAGGAATAATAGAATATCTCCATACCAAGGGTTGTCAGTCGTCACTAGGAAGAGATTTTCGTGCAGTAGTGAGTCGTTGACTGGTGATCCTTTGGTCTAACTTGGGAGGTTAGTGATGAACTCAACTAAAATTAAAGATTTCTTGCTCTTGGGGGAGATAAACTGTAAGTCGAACTCTTGCAGTATAACTATCCTATGAGCATATTTATGGTTCATCAAACGACGGGTCAATAGGTATCTCATGGGGTTGATATCTGCGACGACTGTTGTAGTCCTTAATATAATGTAGTGTCAAAGTTTTTTGAATGTGTGTATTAATTCTAGGGAAATTTTCTCTTTGGGTTCATACCTTAAAGTGGGGCCAGATAAGTTCTTACTAACGTAATAAATTACATGTTCTTTATCATCAGGGCCCTCCTGGATTAACACCCTGGCCAAAGTGGTTTCAGACGCTGACAAATACAGGGTGTAATATTTGTCTTAGTTTGGTGGACTGATCAGTGGTCCTAAAGATAATACATCTTTCAGCACCTCGAACGATTTTTGGGCTTGATCATTTTGTTAGTGTGTTTGGTGCATGAATGTACCAAATCACACTTGCTTAAGAGGGTTGGTTTTTCCCTCTTAAGTTATTGGTCACATGCAGAAAATAGATGGATTCAAGCAAGTTAGTGGAACATTCTAAAACATAAACATACTATATAGAGAAATAGCATGCATATTCAAACATAAAAACTAAACTAAAACAAATAAAACAAAAGCTCTGAATAGAGTAAAAAAACTTCAATAACCCAAATGGTGGTGATTACGTCCCCTCTTATTGAGTGCTGGTAGGAAATGAGGATGAAACTTTTACCCACTTACCAAGGGGCCCTTGGAAATATGGAGCTCCAAGTCTCGATGCAGGGATGTCTTTACTTCCGAGTTGCCTTGGCACAAAGTCTCACTCTCTCTACTATGGTGGACTGGAGGTGTTGGATGGCCAACAACTGAGTCCCCTCTATCTCTGCTCTGGATCACACACTTTTGTTATTGCTTGGGGAAATTCTGGCCAACATAACGATGTGTTCTCATATTTTTCATCTCTTGGTGGCCTTTTATAGGAGAATTCAAATCCTCCTTCCCTCTCTTGGTACAATGTGAATGGTGACCCAAGAGAGGAGGGTGATTCCATTTTGTGTTCCCTTGAGGTCCTAAGGAGGCTTGGGCAGCTGTCCTTAGGCAGCCTCAAGTGTGGGATCAATGTCCTAGAGTGTGCCTTGTGGTCCCACAAAGTGACTTCCGCCACTCTCAGGGCCGCGCGGATTTTTGAGGAAAACCCATGAAAAGGCGTGCTTATCGAAGAATTATGCGCATAAAGGAGCATTTCGCTGGTTCCTTTAGTGCGCAACTTTATTTTTCCTCTTAGACCTTAGAGATTTTTAAATACTTCAGATTACTTAATGTTTATCAGCCCTGTAAATCCTTCTGCCTGACATTAAATAATGTCATATTTTCTTGTCTGATTTTCCAGTGATAATGATCATCCCATTTGAATGGGATATCCTAATGGGGGAGGTGTAGGAATCCTTGAGCACAAGTGGCGTAATCTGGGACAAAGCGTCTCAGAAAATTATATTTTCCCTACAAGATTTGGAGTTGCTTGAGGGTTCGAGGTGGTGGTACCTCTTTGATAGCTTGGAATTTGAAGGGGTCCACTCTAATCCCTTGTTGGGACACAATAAAACCTATAAGTCGACCTACAGTGACGCAGAAGATGCACTTGAGGGAATTCAAGTGTAGGTTGTATTGTCGGCATCATTGGAATGCCAGTTGCAGATCCTTGAGATGATCAAATTGGTTCTTGGATTGAACGGTAAGGTCGTCCAAATAGGCAAGGATAAGGTGGGTCAGGTCATGAAAGATATAGTACATCAACTACTCGAAAGTGGCTCCACCATTTTCAAGATGGAATGACATAACCTGATATGTGAACGTGCCCCATCGGGTGGTGAACTTAGTCTTGTACTGGTCGGTATGCCGAATTTGGATTTGGTTATACACAGAGAAGACATCCAAGAAGGAGAGGACCTCGTGTCCTTCGCAAGCATTGATGACTTGGTCAATGAATGGGGTAATGTAGTTTTCCTTTGGACAAGCTTTGTTCAAATCTCTAAAATTAGTATAGACGTGAATGGTGCCATGTTTTTTCATGATGGAAACAGGGTTGGAAACCCATGATGTGTAAGCGATGGGGTAGATAAACCCAAATTTGTGAAGCTTATCTATTTATCGTTTAATTGCTTATGCCTTGGATGGGTGCAATTGATGTTGTTTCTGGCGTACTTGTGGTACATCTGGCCAGGTGTCAATATGGTTCTCTACTATAGTGGGACTAAGCTCTGGGATTTATGAGTATTCCTATGCAAAGATGTCTCTATACTCTTGCAACAAGTGTGTGTAAGAGGTTACTTCGTCTGGGGAACATGCTGCCCCCAGCGATATTTCTTTGACTTTCTTAGGATTTTGAGAGATATTTACTTTGATGGTTGGAGAAATGTTAGACATGTTCCCTTCTTCGAGCCCATTGGTCACCATAATGGGATTTTTGAACCAATCAACTTTCCCAGATGGAAAGAAATATTTTGACTCAATCACGTATATCTCTTGGTTTCCTGAATTGTTAGGGTTGAAATTTTTTCTGGAAGAAAAAATGAGTGGTGATGCATTGCATCCCATAGATAAATTGGTTCCATCATGGCCTCCAGAATATCCTCATCTGAGTGAAACAAGGATCCTAAGGGGGATTGAGTTTGCGTAAGGCCGTAAGGATGTGGTTCAGTTCTAATGGATTTGGTCGATAGACATGAATAAGATTCCATATTCAATGCGGTGGAACCAGATGCGGTTGACAAGGTGCATATAGATTGGGTTTGCATCATCATTAATATAGCTACTCTCGTATTTGCAGCATTCTCGACACCTATGACTAATGAGCAGAGAGCACGAGTCATGGTTCCTATGCACGAAGAGATGAATTGTATGTGATGTTTTTTGTCATCGACGTTGGGTGGGGGAGGAATTTACCTCTTGGTGGCTTGCATGAGAGAAAGTTTAGGTTCCTCACAAGGTGTACCAAGAGTACGTGCACTTTCCTTGATTTGGAAATTGTGCTTGGTGCAAAGGCGCCTAAATGTTTCCATTAAGGGGCATGCCTCTATTTCGTCATTATGGTTGGTGCAAATGGTGCACTGTACAATGGTGCTTACCAAGTAGATGGTGTGAGAACCAATGCTACTCTTTGTCCCTGAAGTGGATGCTCAAAAAGGATTAGACGTAGGGGAATGATTATGTTGTTTCCATCTCTGAGTTTTTGGTTTTGGGAGGTCCAACTCCTTTGGGGGTGCTATATTTAATGCTGCTCTTGCTGCTCTTAGCCTTGGGAGGTACTCAAAATTCATTGTATGGTGTAATTTTGAGAAAATCCTACAATAGCAGTGTATGACCTTCTCTTTATTAGAGATATTGATATACGAGATGGGGGTGGCCCTGTGAAGGTTGTTTGTAAGGTTCTTCATCTCCTTACATTGATTGACAAGGTGGTAAATTTTATCACATAGCCCGCATGCAGTCCTTAGCTGGACATGGGACTTGATAGGATGATGCATCGTTTTTACTCGCCCAATGCTTTGGTATTGATAGGGGGTAGGCTTCCTGGGGGCAGTCTGCCTTACATTAGGTTCTCTTAGCTTTGGACTGATTATATCCCAACTTTGTGTTTCTAATGAATGTATGATGTCAATTAGCAGGCACACTCGACAGATGTAAGTATAGTGTTGAGCATGATGGTTTATTTTACATACTAGAAAAGAATGTCTTTCTTGGGTATTCCCTTCCCTCTAGGCTAGTGAGGTGTAATATTCCTAATTAGCTTTTAGGTTGTTGGAAAATTAAATTTTTTTCTATTAATAAAATATATGAATAAGAGGGTAGAGAGACCCATAAATCTATTTAGCAGGAAGAAAACCACTTCTAATTTGAACGTGTATCAGTCCATCTAGTTGAATAAGTCACTACTTGGTGTGAATGGGAGTCAATGCATGTGGATGGGGTCAATATTGACCAAATCAACAACGCAGTCATGGAGGTAGTGGAGAGATATTGGAGGACAACGCAGTCATAATGGGATGGAGTCTCCATGACAGTAGCATCTTTAATGTGTGGGACCCAAGGGGAGGAGGCTCATCAAGCATATAAGGAAGGGGATGGCAACCATAGAGGTCATTCTAAATATTTTTTATGTTTGGTATTTTATGACTTTCTACACGCTTCAGCTGTTTAGCGGAGTTTGGTGTGTTGTTTAGCACAAGGGTGTTTTTGGGTGTTGTGGTCCCATGATTTGATATATTGGTAAGACCAAATGCACAAGGTAACATCAGACCAGTCTTTGGAGTCCTAGGATCTAGCCTTCCTGGACTTAAAGAGGGCTCTCTCTATTTGTGCAAAGGATGTGAACTTGTTTTATTTTAGGGTTTGATTTTAGGCTAGTTGTTAGGTGTAGGGTTTGTTTGTTTGTTTTGGTTGGGTAGATGATCAAGTAGAATATATGGAGTGAGGAAATTTTCAAGTCATTGGGCTATGGAGTCTATAAAGATTCATGGAAAGTTCAAGAATGAATCAATGTGCATAATAAGGAAAATCTAGAATGGTTAGTGGATTTTCAAGGTTTGTGTGATATGAGATGAACATCTTGTTTGTGAACCAAGTAGGGCAAAGGGAAATTAAGAATTCTTTGTCAAATAATTTAACAAGAAGAGACTTCAACACCATTCAACATAGAGAAGTAATTATTAGTATGAATCTTAATTGCAAGTGTACGAAAAAATACCACTTTAGCTGTGCATAATACACAACCCTAACAGCAA
Source organism: Pinus albicaulis (assembly GCA_034641835.2). Classification (NCBI taxonomy): domain Eukaryota; kingdom Viridiplantae; phylum Streptophyta; class Pinopsida; order Pinales; family Pinaceae; genus Pinus; species Pinus albicaulis. The sequence goes on along the minus strand of CM076573.1, from coordinate 569,907,892 downwards.
ATATGGCTGCCAATATCCTTAGATATGCAATCGGGTGATCAAGATAAATGCTACAAAAATCTAGATATATGCATTAAAAGACACTAAGCATTAGATAAAACAAGATTTACTCCATGCATCCAATAGAAAAGACAAGAATATGTTGAACGAATTTTGTATTAATGGCACCTAGGAGGAAAACATAGAAGGATGTTACCATTTCTCCTCAATGGGATGGGTTCTTGTAAGTCATCAACACTTCAGATCTAAAATCCCTCTCTCTTGATGGTGTAGAAAACCCAGACAAAAATGGTAGCAAAATATGACTATGATGGTGGATCAAAGTCAGACCAAAAGTATAGATCCAGAGTGATATTTAGGCAACAAAAGGTAGTGAATGAATGGAAAAACCCTTCTATTTAGAAAAAAATATTGATTTAGTCTAGATATTGGTGTATAATTAAAATATTATTAACCAAATCATGATCCAACTTTTATGGAATATTTTATTATATTTGTTGGAGGGAAAAGGAATTTGACTTGGGTCAAATCCCTTTATTTGTAAATAATAAGTAAATAAATGATTTATTTATCATTTTAAGGATGTGGTTGAGTAATAATCAAATAATTTATGATTTATTTAATTATTTATGAGTGATTTAGTCATATTTAACAAGGAATATTATTTAAATAAGGTTTAAGTAATTATTCCTAGAAAAAAATAAGATAAATAATGATTTATCTAATTAATTTCCTTGTTTTGGGTTAAATATAACCAGGAATATTAATTAAAATGTTGTTTAACTAATTATTCCTTGAGTAAAATCAAACGAATGTAGATTTATTTAATATGTCCTCATGGGGTTTCCTGTTTAGACCATAATCAACTTAATAAAGGTGGTTTACTAAGTTATTTTTCATAGTGAAAGCAATTTTACTTAGGGTAAAATTGGTCTTACATGGTGTACTTAGGTCCATATAATAATAATAGGTTAGATGACCATAAAATGGTGTAACAGATTCCCCCTCAACGTGCAAGCCTTAGGAGCTAATCATATGACCGAAGTACGTTGTAAGAACTCAATCACTAGACACTGAAGGGGAAGTTAGAGAGAGAGAAATATAAGGTAGATCAAAGCGCTAAGAGGACTAGACCCTGAGGAGGTGAGACTTACAAGTGTGACAACTCTCTTTTATGAGTGAGTACCTATGCTATAGGCGATGGGGGAGGCAGACTTATTCCCGTCGAGACAAAGTAAAAAGAATAAGGCATCCAGTAAACAAGAGACTGAATTATAAAGTACATGCTAGCATGAACATGAGCCAAATAAAAATATGGTAATGAATCCCACATACATACTGTGCCTGGGATAACATCCAGGACTTGTACAATAATATTTGAGTATATGAGATAAAAATATAAACCAGATGCCCTTGTATAAAGGAAAGGGCTCTGAAAATCTGGCTGATACATGCAATCAAAAAGGCGCTGCAAGCGGCTGAGGCCAACATCATCAAATCTATGGAGCTGCATCGAAGGCTGAAATGAAGAGGTCATCCGGGCATGTGGGGGGCTACCTATAGGGCCACCCCCTCATGAGGGCTGAAACATCTCACACACACCTAGGAATCACCGGTCCAATCTGCTGCATCACTGGACCATCAAGTATACGGATCTTGATCATGCTGTAAGGAGCTAGAGCTGAGAAACAATCAAGTCAAAGGGCAATAAGGAGTCCCTTTGCCTGATCTGAGGCACCAAAAAAGAGTGGAAGCTGGAACCAAGGTACACCGCCCTCTAGACCTGTCTTCTAGAATAAATGATATGATGTCGACAGAAGGACGTTCACCATAGGTGAGGCAATAAGGGTTCCTCAACTAAGCCACGAGAGAAAATAGTAGAGAGACTGACAGACAGACACCAGGGGTGATGATGAAATGGGGGGTACTGAGTAGTGGGCGAACAACTTCCCTTGTTAGAGAATTAAGGGCATGGATGACCTGGAAGCGACTGACACAATATCATGAGGGATAGGAGATAGTGGGACTGAAGGTCATAATGTGCGACACGAGAGAGGAACCAAGCAATGAAGGATGGAGGATTATATCGGGATACAAAGGGACTCAAGATAGACTCCATGGATGCGATGATGACTCAATGCGGATAATCTAAACAAGGGCGACTTGATGATGCTGCCACACAGTAAAGGTCCAATGGGGACCATAAAAGCATGAGTACATGATGGTTACTCACGACGAAAATAGACAAGAGCATGGGCAAGTATGGAGGAAAAGAGGTGCCCCAAGTACAAGTGTTGTAAGTGAAGAAATTCGATTTTGAGGAGTGGTGAAGTTACACTTCGTGGAAAAATGTGTCCTAGTGAAGTATCAAATCACAAAAAAATAACAAATACCAATTTGAGGGCTCTGTGAGAGCTTTCCAACGGTACAGACGGTTTTTCAAATCGAACTACGGTTTGGCTACAACAGGCGAAAGAAAAATCAGGGGTTTCTCTTTTAATAAGACATGTTCCCTCCAAATTCAATCATTTGCAAGTGTAGCTGTGGTGAATGTAGAGAGGAGAGAAGGTCCTAAATCTTGCGGAAATTGTAGTGGACAAACGGACCGTTGGAATTGAGATCCGTCAATTGCAGGTAAGGGGCCTAATCCTATTCTTTCATTTCAGTGTATTGAAAGTTTAGTTTAGGTACCTAGAGCTCATCAACAGGCTAGGTCGTACTTTTTGGGGTATTTTCTACGACCTGGGTAGCAGATACTGGGCAGAAAACTGCAACCTGTCCCAGGAATTGACCTGAAAAGTGAAACCTGTCAGAGAAAGGGGGTTTTAGTGTTGTTTTTGGCTGAGAGATGGGATTTTTATGGTTGAGGTGTATAGGTGCCCCCAAGCATGTTATGGTCATGCCAAAATTTATTTTAGAAAGGGGGAATCTAAACACATTTTAATGATGTGGTGTGCCATTTTTTTTCGTTATGGTTATGTAGTTCGAGAAAGGGAATGGAGGATTACCAATATCTTTTGGTAATGCATATATGAAGCAAATGGAATTAATTTTTTGGGTTTGCATACATGGTGTTAGTATTCCAAAAAGAGGATTTGGAGATAATGAACTGATGTTGTCCTAGAAAACTCATAGATTGGTCAACAACAATGTCGAAGGTATTGGGTTGTTGATGTAAGATGAAGGAATGATGAGGGAAATCATCCCTAGGGTGATCTGAAGTGATACGGGACTCTAAAGGTTCTTCTAAATGTGGAAGAATAATGGTACTGGAGTCGACACGACCAGATACACTAGGAGAGTTGTGGAGAATTGCTTCTTGTGGTCTCTCAAATATGGGTGCCCCCTTACCCAAAAATTGGGTGTCAATGTAATGGCCACAAGGTGTATGTGGTTCGAATGCATGGGTTCAATGTAAGGGGGGATAGATAAATTCAGGGGTGGTGGCTACTTCCATAATGATAATAGAAGATGGGGTGACTAGTGGAAGAAACACCACCTGACGCGGTGAAGCTACTTGAATCTTCATTATGAGAAGAGAGGTTCACATGCGCATCGTCACAAGGGGTGATAGAAAAATAAGTAGATGAAGGATCCACCAATGTTGAGCCCAAGGTGATCGTTGAAGGGAGGTCAGGCGAAACCGAAGGGGAAGGCCCAGGGGGGTCTTCCACCGAGGATCTCATAGATGATGACAGGTAGTGGACAGTGGTCGAATACACTATCATTTCGACATCCAGAGGGGGAATATCAATGGGAGTGGATGTGTCCTCTAGTTTTGCTAAAGCAAAAAATGCAAATAAGAGAGTGGTGTACTCGTTGCGCTTGAACTCCAATTGGTGAACTGCTGCTAGAGAGGTGCAAAAATCCTTGAGGCAGGGACATAGGTAAGTATAGTGGCCATGGAAATCACAAAAAGCACAGGGGTGATTTGTGTGCAAAAAATTGAGTTTCGAGACTGAATCAGGTATAGTGACATATACCTCTGGGATATCAAACTCCGTAAATGCTTTGTTAACCATGGGCTTGAGATGAGGCAATTGAGGACAATTATGGGTGGATGACTGACAACATCACACAAAGCACACAGAGGTGTACACTTTGGAGGTTGAGGAGGAGCATGTTTTGTCGAGGTAGCCTTAACTTTTGATGCCCTCTTGCGAGATTTTCCCTTCTTACCCGAAGTGGTCGCAACAGGAGATGGTTCCTGTTGAGGTGGCTGAGGCACTGTAGTAGCGGGAGAAGTCATAGGGACCAGTTGAACTGGGGTTAAAGAAAGATAAGGCTTGGGTTGACTAGGCGGGGTATCGGCTAGGGGATCAAGGTACTAAACAGGAATCCCCAAGGTCAGGTTAGGAAGAGAGAGGGTAGACATAAAAGGTACCATGTAGATTCTGGGAGGAGGAGCTAGGAACGGTATCTGACTAGAGGGATAATGACCAGGTGGAACAGATCCAAGATGGTTAAGGCCTAGAGGAACCATTCCAGGAGGATAAAGATGCTCATGAGTACCAGCTGTAGGTGAAGGGCCAGGAGGAAGAGGTCTAGAAGGCTGAATCGAAAGGCTAGGAGTAGGCTACAGAGGGCGAGGAGGCTGCTGACTAGTCGAAGAGGGCCGCTTGAGGGCAGGCCGAGACGATTGCATCATGAAAAAATTTGATGAGCTGGGATTAGAGACAGGAGGAGGGAGACCAGGGAATGTACCAAGCAAAAAGGAGTCTTTGTAGACTTTGGGTGAGACATTATTCAAAGGATCGATGGTTTGCTTATTGGCCACCAAAGAGATGATAGACTTAGGGGAGGTCTGAGACTTCGGTTCGTAATATGTCAACTGGTCAAAGGTGACTATATTTCCATTATGAGGGAAGGAAATCTTGCGGTGAGCCGCAAATGGGACAATAGACATCACATAGGTGTAGCTATGACCCAATAGAATGTTGTAATCTAAGGGGGCATCAATGACTTCTACGTCAACACAAACAGTCTTGCCCGCAAGAGTAATGGGACAATTGCGGAATTGGCCAATGGGCTGGGAGGTGTGGCCATCCCACGCTCGAAGAGTGATCATGGAAGGAGCCAAATCAGGTGATCTGAGTTGCTTCCAAATCGAAGCGGACATCACACAGGTGGATGCCCCCTCATCAATGATACACCGGGAAACATTGGCGTTCTGGATTTTGACTAGGATTTGGAAGGCGACGGAAGCAGGAAGATGAGGATGTTATGACCGATCAGCATCAAAGACAATCAAAGATCATCAGTAGGGTCTACAACATCCATGGCAGATAGTAGAGCTTTTCGTTGTGAATGGCATGACTGGAGGAGTTCCAGCATTGAGATGGCGGGAGGAGATTGTGCTGAATCATCTACTATACTATATGAATGGGCAGCTTTTCCAGAAGCAACATTTTGGCGTAGTGGTCTGTTAGGGATCTTGGTATGAACCTTTGCCTTAGCTTGAGGGATCTGCAAAGGACCATTAGGTGTCGAAAGAGGTTTTGTAGAACCTGAAGAAGGTGGCTCAGGGATAGACGTAGCAGGAGGCTTGTTGTACTGACAGGACCGAGTCTGAAGGTTGAGGTCAACGGTTATAGGTTGGTTAGAGTTCATCATGATAATCTGGTTATCAGAGGTACCATATAGTGGAGTTTGAGTGGCCATCTGACCTTTAGGTGGTTGGGTAGCTACAAATCCTTACTGAGGGAAAGGATTAGTAAACACAACTGGTTGTCTAGGCGCAGGATTGGGAGGGATGGAAGGGGAGGCTTGTTTTCCTCGCAAAGTTGCTTGATACTCCCACATCTACTTCATCTTTGGTAAAAGAGGACAATCGTGCATGTAATGACCATAAACACCACAACAAGAACAAGGCCTACTCGTGCGAACTGGCCTGTCCTTCTTGGGATGAGTGCCCTGTTGCTGGTTAGTAGTGTTAGGAGAATTATTTTGCATATTAGGTCAAGGATTACCGGGAGAAGATTGATTTTGAGTGCCTTTCCTCTTCTTTTTGGAAGGAAGAGGATTAGTCGCGCCCTGCTGTGCATACACCTGCCCCTGAGGGGTAGTGGCTGTTGTTGCGGGGGTTGAGAAGGAAAGGGAGGCAAAGGTGCTAATGCTGGAGGAGCTAGAGAACTAGGCTGTGGATACGGATAATAATGAGGTTGGGTAACAGTGTGGTAAATAGGAGGTTGGGAAAAAGGAGGAGGCATGACGTATCCTAGATACATGCTACCGGGAGGGGGAAAAGTGCAGGAGGTACTGGCCCCCCCTGAGGAAAACCATAGTCCATGGGAGGCTGAGCGTATGGATTAGAGAGAGCTCCAATGATACCGTCGGTGACATGAGATGCCGCCGGTGTGTTGGCATCACCGGGTCTAGGAAGATCAGGTATAACGGTATAAACATAACCCGACTGAGCATAGATCAAGTCATATTTTAATGTAATTTGGAGAGTGGATTCTTCAGTTTGAGGGAAATGTTATGTGACATATTTTCCGATAGCAGGAAAGAGAGATCTAAGGAACCATTCCATGTAGACACGGTATTCGAAGGTAGGGGCTCGACATAAGCTATTTCTTCTCTGCCATTCCTGGACATGATCGGATATGTGGGTCATAGAAGATTGAGGGAAAGAAGTCAAAAGTTCGGCACCAGTGTCATAACGAAGGGGAAGCTGGAAGTAAGACAGAAAATCTCGGGCAATAGTCGCAAAGGTGGTATAAGAGGATGGGGCCTGATCAACATACCACTTAGAAGCTTCACTAGTAAGCATACATTGGAACAACCGAAGATAGACAGAGTCATCAGTAATGGAGTTAGACGAACACCACATGTGGAAAGATCGAACATGATTTGTAGGATCTTCACCAGAAAGACCTTCGAACTTGGGGATGTTGGAAGGGAGCTTGGTTGGAATTTCAGGCCAACCAAAATTATGATGTATAGGGTCATTTATCAACTGGTCAAAATCGGGAAGACTGAGGCCTGCCATATAGGGGAGCAAGGGAGCAGCCGAGGTAGTGTCCATTGCAATCCCACTAGTAGTATTCCCAGCGTTAGGTTCGGGGTTACCACTAGTGTTAGGTCCTGAACTAGACATGGTGAAGGTAACAGGAGGAGAACCGGGGGTGGAATGAGAAGGAGAACCCAATAAACCAGAAGAAGAGTTAGAGTGCAGAATCGTTGGAGGACCAACTCGCTTCCTACACGGATGAGTAAGTCTTCCTACCAGAAACTGAGGATGAAGGCCAAGAAGTCTCTGGGATAAATGCCTTGGTGGCACAATGATGATGACACAAACATGTCTCAAAGGAAAAAGAGACCAACAAGGGCAGGGAGGTGCAGGATCAACTGATTACAATGTTGAAACAAGGGCAGCGAGGTGCAGGATCAATTGATTTCAATTTTTTAGAGTCTTTTCTTGGCAGTGTTAACAAAGCTATTTTTCGCTTAGGGTGTGTGTGTAAAGTGTGTAAATTTTAATTTTTAAACCCAGATGTATGTAGAGAAAAAGAAAAGGTGTGTTGTATAACTTTAAATAAACCTACAGATAACAGTATATGAAACCGAAACAACAGAAAATAAATAGTTAATTATGAGATAATCTAAACCCAAGGAGGTAGACCTCTCCATAACTAGTCTGTAGGTGGGAAAAAATCTAATCAAAACACATTGAAACAACTAATAGATCTAATGTCGGGAGGGACAGGGATCTAAAGGTCAGATCTACTAGAAAGAGGTGCAAAAAAAAACAACAAATCAGAGGAAAGATCGTTGTAAATGAGGTGGCGAAAGGCTATATCTTGGAGGGAAGCGAAGGTGACCCTAGAGGAAAACCCAAAAAAAAATAAATGAGGTGATTTGGATGGATAAAAAGCCAATCTGAAGTGGATTTGAAGGTGAGGTGTCAGATCTGAAAAATGGCTAAACGCTCTGAAAATTTCAGACATCCTGTAGCAGCTAAAACTCTTCCAACGAAGATGGAGGGTACTAAAGCCCTAGGGGGCTAGGTTCCCACTTAGTTGAGAAAAATAGAACAATTACAGGTCCAAAATGTGCAGAGACAAAGGTCAAACAACCTTGAACAGAGACTCAGTCAAACCTAGAAAACTTTCTGAAAAAGTCCCGCAAAAAAGTGAGGTCGCAGTTTCTGATCTATTTCTTGCAAAGGTCACAGTTTTTGGGCAGATTCCCGCTTCTTGAAGCACCAGGTCATAGGTTTAGGGCCAAAAAGTGTGACCTACACTTCTGGCACTCTTGGCCTTAGATTTCAAAAGAATGTGTCATCTCAGCTACAGCTGATGCCGATCACCTGCACAATAGGTCCGAAAACACACAGAAGTTAGAATTTTTAATGTTTTAGGGTTTTATGGGTTAAAAAAAAAATCAAGAAAATAAAAAAGAGAGGCTAAAGAGAAATCCTTGGGTTTGAAGAAGCTAGATATGCACGCATTTGAAAAATGAAAACAGTCGTAATCATAAACCCGTGTGGAGTCACCAATTGTTAGTATGAATCTTAATTGCAAGTGTACAAAAAAAGACCACTTTAGCTTTGCATAACAAATAGCCCTAACAACAAATATGACTACCAATATCCTTAGATATGCAATCAGGTGATCAAGATAAATGCTGCAAAAATCTAGATCAATGCATTAAAAGACATTAAACAATATATAAAACAAGATTTACTCCATGCATCCAATAGACAAGACAAGAATATGTTGAATGAATTTTTTAGTAATGGCACCTGGGAGGAAAACATAGAAGGATGTTATTAGTTCTCCTCAATGGGATGGGTTCTTGTAAGTCCTCAGCACTTCAGATCTAAAATCCCTCTCTCTTGATGGTGTAGAAAACCCAGACAAAATGGTAGCAAAATATGACTATGATGGTGGATCAAAGTCAGACCAAAAGTATAGATCCAGAGTGATCTTTAGGCAACAAAAGGTAGTGAATGAATGGAAAAACCCTTCTATTTATAACAAAATATTGAGTTAGTCTAGATATTGGTGTATAATTAAAATATTATTAACCAAATCAAGATCCAACTTTTATGGAATATTTTATTATATTTGTTGGAAGGAAAAGGAATATGACTTGGGTCAAATCGCTTTATTTGTAAATAATAAATAAATAAATGATTTATTTATCATTTTAAGGATGTGGTTGAGAAATAATAAAAAAAATTATGATTTATTTAATTATTTATGAGTGATTTAGTCATATTTAACAAGGAATATTATTTAAATAAGGTTTAAGTAATTATTCCTAGAAAATAATAAGATAAATAATGATTTATCTAATTAATTTCCCTGTTTTGGGTTAAATATAACCAGGAATATTAATTAAACTGTTGTTTAACTAATTATTTCTTGAGGAAAATCAAACAAATGTAGATTTATTTAATATTTCCTCATGGTATTTCCTATTTAGACCATAAACAACTTAATAAAGTTGGTTTACTAAGTTATTTTTCATAGTGAAAGCAATTTTACTTAGGGTAAAATTGGTCTTACATGGTGTACTTAGGTCCATCTAATAATAATAGGTTAGATGACCAAAAAATGGTGTAATAGTAATCATAAGACAAGGAAAACCAATAACTCTTTGATTCAGCTCAAGCAAATAAGCATTTAAGACAAACAATTCAGTGAACTATAGAAGGCGAGAAACTCATTTAACTTCTAGTGATTTCACTTTCAAGGTTAGAAAACATTTAAGATATGTTGATTAGCGGTTGTCATTGATATCAACCCAAGCAGCACCAGGGGCTAACCCAATATTGCATGGGAATTTTGACCTACAAAATTAATATATTCTGGGTCAATAATTCTTTTGATGGTTTCTACTTGTCGAGATGTTTCCGTTGATATATGGCATGCCATGTAATTCTTCACGGTTTGAGAGATATTCTTGTTTGAAGTTTGTACCCCCAGTTAGTGGGCTAAAACCCCATGGGGTTGGGGCATGGGTCATTGAAAAGTCATAATTAATATTTTTTAAGCTCCTAATATCCCTCCCACGTTCACTTGTTGAAGCCCCTCTCAACTTAAGCATTCATATAAATTGTGATCTTCATTTCCTCCTTATGTATGGGATTTGGCCATCTAAAACAGGTCATCGTGGAATTTTCTCTCTAACTTTTTTTCTACGAAGACTTAGAGGCTGAAATTTTTATAAGGCGAAGAAAAAATCTTGAGAAAGCTGCAGTAAACATTTTAGATTAAGTTGCACAATATATTTGGCGATATGATCTGTGGAAGTAAGGGTTTTTGCAGGCTCCTGAAATTCATCTCAAAGAAGTGACCTTGGTAAAATCATCATAACTCTCTCTCTGAGTATTGGATTGGAATTCTGTAAAAAGTGGAAGATAGTGAACAGTCTATATTTTTTTCTCTATCAATTTCAGAGGCAAATGAAGAAACAGTGACACGTGGCACGCCGTACAAGTGCGCTCTACTGAAATAGTTCATAATTAGGGCAGTGTGAGAAATTGGGTATAACTCTCCCTTGAAGAATCCAAATTGGGTCAGACCTGTGGAATTGGAAAGAAGACTCAGAGGAATACTATAGGACCAAAAATTAGATATTGAGGATCTGAAATAACAGAGATACACCAGATTCAATATCGAGCTCCTAGAAGGCAAGAAAAAGCTAGATCATGTGTTGTCAAGGATTGAAAAGGACCAGAATTTCTACGAAAAAAAAAAACAAAGGTGCAGCAAAGGGTAGCATGACAAGAGAAGCAACCAAGGTGCATAAAAGCAGCAAGAAGTTCATCATACAAAGTCTTCAAGTGGGCAGCACGACATAAAATCATTGTAAAGGTATCATTGTACTCAGTCATTGTAAATACATTATTGTACTAGTGTCTATCTGCCAAGGGTTGAAGAGGTAGTGTTGGGAGGTCTAGGATCATCATTAGGTGGTTGTGTGAAAGTTTGGGTTATGGTCTAGTATATATTCTTCTTATACATCATTCTATATCATTGTAAAGTGGACCATTTTCCCTGGTACAGGAGTCCATTCTTCTTTTATTCTTCTATAGGGTGGTAGGGTGGTGCTAGGGTGAGTTGTAGCTCGTTGGGTGTTAGGGAATCCATTCAATGACTACTGAAGAATCTCAGGCATTGGAGCGTCCATCTAGTGGGAGATGGAGAAGAATTCTTTTCTAGATTCTAGGATGTTGGAGCTTTATTTTCAATTGGAGTTGAAAAGAATTATTAGAAAAGCATTAGGTGGTTTTTGTCTCGGAGTGGTTTTCCACCTTAAAAACTGCGTGCATTTGTGTTCCTCTTGTTTGCTACTATCATTGTACAAACACTGATAATAATTGAAGATTAACTAATGCTCTAATTGTAAGAAATAATGATTCACCCCCCCTCTCATTATTTTCAACAAGATAAACATATAAATTTAATCAAGGGATAGGGAACTCCTAAACATTATTGATCATAGCCATAAAGATCTTCAAAATAACTCTTCAAGCATGGACAAAGGGTATGATCGAAACATAGCCTTTTTGGCAAAATTAATTAGTGGTACTTTAAAGAAAGATCTCAAGAACAATGATTTAGAGACATCAAACAAGTAGGGCTAACCATAAAACATATATGATATCTACTATCTTGAACCATTCATAAGATAAACAAGCTTGGGTGGGTCTAGAGAGCAACTAAGGATTCTCTAAACTGACCTAGTAGAGGAAAACATAGAGGTAGTGAAGAACAAACAGAGCTAAGGTCCCTTTGAAGAACATTTCTTAGTATAAAAACTTTTTCCCACTGCAGTATAGAAGGATTAAACACAATTATTCATAAGAAAACAATAACTAAATAGAAGCACATCACCATTAACCAAGCTCAGGGATCCTACAAGCAAGCCTTCTCCATCAATAAGCAAAACAAGCCATTCACAAGCTCCAAAACACCAATTTCCTCTTCAATCTCCAAAAAACCATATATTACTATCAAGAGTCATCAAATGCCAACATTTTACAATAAGGCCCTCATGCTCTATTTATCTAGAAAAGGAGGGCAAAAAACCCTAACTAGGGTTGAAAATGTCAAAATCATCCATAAATGTCATTAATGCCCAAGAGACCATGCAAGGCTCAAGGCACAAAATATCTCATGAAATAAATGCCAAAATAACTCCTAACACCTAACTTTGGAGTGATTTTCCTAAAAAAATATTACAATATCGATTTTCAATTAATGAGTGTCTTTTGTTGACTTTTGGCCAAAAATGCACAGTGAGGTCTAAACGTGTAGCGCCTTCACAGGCTGAAAATGGGTCCACTTGCAGCCATGTTTTGGTGACATTCCTGATGTCAGAATTTGCTCCGGGATGGCCCATTAGAAAGCTTGCTAAGTCTACTTTCCAAAACCGCCCTTTCTTTTCTGATTGAGCTTCATTTACTTGTCCAAAGGAAAATTTACCAAAAGTGCTCTAGGCGCAGTGCCAAACCTAAAAATGAGGTAGAAAGGTGAAAAATGAGGTGTTTTTTGGCCTTTTGAGGGGTCAAAAATGCTCCAAATGATCTGAATTTGGTGAGAATACTGTGCTAGATGTGAGGATTCCAAAAATGAAAATTTTTCCTCTTGAGGGTGCCTGAGATGAAAGCGTAGCACCAAGGGTGTTGTGCTTAGAGGCCTCCAAATTTGCAAAAAACCAAAAATTATCAAAAATTCCTCAAAATTGGTGGATGTCTTCCTCATGGGGTTTGAGAGGCCTATAGAGAACCTTCAACAGAGATTCCAAGGTTTTCTTGGTCCTTTTCCCCTTTGAGTGCTCTTAGCTTGGCATGGGCATTTTTGAGTTTAGCCCTTGCAACTTGGTTTCTCCGGGCATAATGCTTGGTCATCTTCCTTTGGAGATCAAGATCCTTATTTGATTTCTCTAATTTTTCCTCCAAGTGTATGTTTTCTCTTTCAAGCCATGGCTCCTGATCATGATCTATCTCCATGGCAAGAAGTTCATCTAGAGGAAGCTGCTTCGCCAAGGCTAATTCTTGTTCTCTCTGATTTGCTAAGGCCTTCTTCAGACCCATGGTTCTTGGTCTCCTCCTGGACTGCCCTTCTTCATCCTCACTTTACTCATAGGTCCCCATGAACTGTTCTAGTCTTATCTGTGTCCTTTGAGCTTCTCTCTGGGCTCTAATTTCCCTGGCCTCATAAATGGCATGTTGTGCAGTTATTTTTCATTTTCCATCTCATAAAAATGAATAACATTCTTAGCTCTAGCCAACTTGGCTTCCAAGTCTTTGATTTGAGCATTTTTGTCTTGGAGGAGCAAGTTTGATATACTTATTCATTTCCTTCATCACTGTCCACCTGAATGATTTAAAACTCCCTCTCAACCTCATGCTGATCTTCTTCTTCTTCCTTTACCTTTTCGTTGCCTTTATCTAGTGGCTTGGTGGATGTGGAAGGCATGGCCCCTTACCTTTTTGAGGCAGAAAACACATGCCTTACCCCTCTTTGATATGTCAATGGAAGAGGTTTTCGTGTGATCCTTTTACTGTCTTCCTCATGGCTGTGATCCTTGCTGCTATTATCAAACTCTTCATTTTCATCATTATTATCATCAATCATCATGTTTTCTGCTTCATCATTGTCCTCTTTGTTCTAAACATCATCATTGCCCCTATTATCACTAGGAACCTCACTTTGTTTACTGTTATTAAGGCTCTGAGTTTTGTTGTTGTCCCCAGTATCATCATTATGACTGTGGAGCTCACTGTTGTCATGACTGTCTTCTTCCTTGATGTGATGTTCCTCACTGATGCTTGCTTCATTGGTGTCACTGTTGTCTTCAGTCTCTTCATTTTCTGTGCTTCCATCATCTTCATCATAATCCACCTCCATGTCTTCTGCTTCATTGCTGACCTCTTATTCATCACTGCTTAATTCATTTCCACTGTCAGCTTCCTCATTTTCTTCATTTTTATCCTGTTCTTCTGTTTCAATGTTTTCGGCCTCTTATTGGCTCAACTCATCATCACCCTAATCTTCACTTTGGTTTGATTCATTGTCACCCTCACCCTCATTGTCACTTTCTTGCTCACTTCCACTTCCTTCTTCATCTGACACATCAGAAGAAGATGGGGAAGGGAGGTTTTCTTGAGGATAGGATACTTGGGTAGATGATGATTCATGGTCAGTAGGAGGTGATGGAGGAGTGTATGGAGGAGGATGAGATGATGAGGGTAAATTTGGTTGATGATGGGGCTGAGGGCTTGTGAATACTTCATGAGCTATGAACACCTCCCAAGATATGCCTTTTTTCTCCAGCTGATGTAGCACCACCATCTTGATCAAGGAGTGGTGGAACAAACTATGCATTTTCTGGGAATAACTCCTCCTTCGGACAACAAAATACATCTCGTCGATGCTCCTATACAAGTAGTAAGGCAAATGAATCATTTTAACCCTGGTAAAATGCATGAGTAATTTGATATGGTAGGAGTAGAGCCTAGAGTATCTCCCCTCACATGTAAAATATTTCATGATGACCTTCATTAAGGGTGCATACCTCTCCAGTAAGTGTGATAAAGGGAAAATAGTCGTGAAACCTTCTTTGTACCTAGGCTTGAGGAATGGGTCATAGCAGCTCATGTCCAAATTTTCCCTTTTGAACCATTTCTCACCAACATCAGGAAGTCCAGTAGCATGGGCAATGGTATCTGATGATAGCTCAAAGTCTACCCCTGTAAGATTTACTTGTTTATTGTGTAGGTTGAGGACAAACAACCTAGTGAGCTTAGGGTTACTTTGCACTTGTTTGACCTTTTCACAAAATTGAAAACACCCTAGATTCTGAAAACATGTGAGAACCATGGGAGAGGTAGTAATCTCCACAGTGTCTTGGGGTTCAAATCTATTAACCTTCCCACCCTTGTGCTTTTTCCTTATAGGCACTTGGCCTCCTTCACTGATCACACTTACTTCTTCTACTGCGATGGTTATTAGTGCTGCCTTTAGATAACCCTAGGCCTTCTTAGGCCTGTCGGGTCCTCTAAGAGTAGTGCCAGGCACATTTCTGGGCATGTTGGGCCTCCTTCTATGCACAATGCTGCACGATGCCCTGCCTGTCAGGAAAAACTGAGCGAACGGGTAGCGCCCACCTGTAAGCGTAACACGTTCCCTTGTAAGTCCAGGGCAGTGTAAAATTACACTACGGAATATCCCCTAAGCGTAGCGTCGGGTGCTGTAAGAGCAGTGCCTGCACCAAAGCGTAGCACTAAGTAACCTTTCCCAGATTCTCACTAAAACTCAGAAATTTCTTTTTTGAATTCTTTTCACTCTTTTTGCAAGTGATAAATGAGATGGGAGGAGAGAAAATGGTCTTCTATATCTTTAGGGAAATAAATTTAAATAAAAAACCCACTTTGCTAATGTTTTCGGTCCTTTTCCATCTGACTGATAATCCTTTGACCTTTTTGTTGTGCAGGAGACTTGAAAACTTCTAAGTGGCTAGTTTTCTCTTGGTGGTAGCTTGCTGGAGAACTGAAATGATCATTCTTTAGTCTAAGGGTCTTGGCACTATCAAAACCTTTCTTTGCTTGTGTTGGTGAGGTTGTAATCATGTTTTACTCTTTTTGACCTTTTTGAGTGTAGGTGACTTAAGAACATGGTTGTTTTCCATTTTTACTGACCTTTGGGCATGATAAACTTACCATGTTTGGCCAGCACCATAGTTTTCACACTCCTGTATGCTGTATCCTCTTTTGGCCACTTCTGATTTTTTGTAGGTGCCATGACATACTGATTTAGCCTCTTTTGATGTTTCTTGGTGTTTGACACATTCAGTTACACAACAACAGCCTCAAGATCAACTTGGATTTTCATCTTGAAACTCAACCATATGCTTTTATTCCTTTGATATTTTGAGTGAAAATGACTGAAAATGAAGACTTGAACTTCCTTACACTGATACTCTTTCATGCTTTCCCTTTGAGGCAGTGAAACACTTTACCTTGGAAAACCCTAGAAGTCACCTTCAACAGCCTCTTCAAACTCTCTTTCTATTGTTATCATGGAGGCTCATTATCTTCATTTCACCCTCTTAGCCTATCTTTCCAAAACCTTAGGTTTTTGGGATCTCACAGAAGAATCATTAGTGTTGTCTTCTAAGTTCTCTATAGCCCTTTGAATTTCATTCATTTTTGTTCAGTTCACCTCACCCTTTTCCCTTTTCCATTTATAATTTCTAAAAATCTTCAACTCATGCTTGGTTGTGTTGGTGTGCCTCTGTCCTTGTGATTTGCTGCATTGGCTTTTCTTGGCATACTGCTAGCCCAATCAGTGTTAGGAACCCTGATTTTTTTCCTAAACATAGGCTGCTTCCTTTTCTATTTTCTTGTGTATATCTTCTAATGAGGAGCAGGCCTCTTACCTTACCAATTTTTTCTGTTGATAGCCACCTTGACACTCCTGGAGAAATGTCAAAATGAACAGTTTTCCTTTGCAGAATTTGTATTTGACTAAGGAGGTCTTCCTTGGATAATTTTTTGATCTATCTTGGACAAACATGTGCTGACCTTCTTTCTCATTTGATTTAGCTTCTTAGCACATGAAAAACAGTGATTTAGAACACCAAAGACAACTCTACAACCTATGAAACCCTAGTGACCTACTGGGAGACTCTTTTGACTTGTCCTTTGACTGAAAAATTGACTTGGGGTTTTCAAGTATGAAAAACAGATTTTTTGACAAATTAATGTATTGAAGATCCAAAATATAATGTACTTGATTTATCTAAAGAGACTACAGAGATAGTTTTGAGATCATCAATGCTTGAGGCATCTGGTGAGGATAAGAAGGAGTAGGTTGTTTGGTAATCTTAGAGGGAAAGTGGAGGTGTTGTGGTCATAGGCAGAAAAATAGGATGAAGATGAGTGGCATGAGCCCATGAGGGGTATTATAGGTGTGGTAAGCTAACCATGACATGATAGAATAGTGAAATAGTGAAAAAATTATCTTAAGGATAATGAAGACAGTGAGACTTCTAAAACTCACAATATTGATGAATATTGTTTTTAGAAATCTAGGACAAGAAATTGGTCATCTACAAAATAGTAAAAATTACTGATGACTAACAGTGGCTCCACTTGGGGAGGGAAGCTCCTTTGCACGAGGTGTCCAGAACTTCAGATATCAAATCTCTGAGTTTATGAAGACCAGTGCCTCATCCATTGGGCAGATTTTTCTTCTTTCATTTGTTGATGTTTCTCTTGAAGGTATGATCTTAAGAAACTGAAAAACATGATTTCTTCAACCTCGTGTCTACCCACCCAGCTTACTTTTCCTAGCATTTTTTCTTCCTTGGGTGCACTTAGACTGGCAAACCCCTGACATTATTTTCTTTTGAAAGCAAAAACAAACTATCTACTTGTACCCTTATTACTTCCAAGAGTTTAGATTATGCTAGTGAACTCTTTTATTATCTACCTAGACTATCAATCTGTCAAGATTAAGCTGTATGAAAGAATTCATTCTCTAAGTATTGACATGAAATTGAAAACATGATTTGAACCAGGATTAAGCAATCTGATTCTCCATGGACTACGACATTGGGACAAGCTGCACACAGACATTATTTTTGTACAAACAAAACTAGAAAGTATGAGGGTTGTGTTTCGTCATTTGTTAATCATCCCTATCTTTCTCCTTGGTTTAGATTTGAGCATTGAGAACCAAAACCATTTTTCTCCTAATCTATTCCTACTGGAAAGTCAAGATTTAGGTGGTTTGAAAAGTTCTCTTTCACTAACCTATCAGCAACAAATTGAAAACATGTTCAGCCGTGATTAGGCTAGATGATTGAACAAGACTCTTTTTGAATAAGTAGTGGCATTTAGACTTTCTCACTTTCAGTAGTACTCTTTTTTGGGTATGGGGTTTTACCTCTTCTTTAAATCGACCCTCTTTTTCCTTCTTTCTATGATTTTGTGTTTTTTTTTTTAACTAATTTTTTATCATGCAATGTTATGTACAATGAATGCAGGTTTCAAACTAGGGGTTCTGACAGTAATAGTGCTTGGGTATCCTGTCATTGACAGGGTTCCCACATAACTCTTTCCCATCCAGCTCTTGTAAAAAGAAAGCATTGTTATCCCTTCTTGAATGGATGATGGAATGATATTTCCAAAAATTATGAAACTTGTCATGCTTTCCTTTGTGCTTTCTCATTGATTCTTGCTTCCAAACTTTGTTTCCGTTGAAGATCCTTTTTAGGTGAAACAAGTATTCTTCATGAGTTTTAAAGCAGACAATGATGTCATCAATGTATATCATGGTGGAATAACTCAAATCAGAAGCCATGCCCCTTTGGAAAGTAGCTTCCGCACTCCTTAACCTAGAAGGCATTTGATCATACATGTAGATGCCCCAAGGTGCTTTGAAAGTGGCTTTATGTTTATCAGTTGGAAGTATTATCACATGATTGTAATCTAAAACACTATTAAGCAATGACATCTTGTTAGAACCCTTTACCCCTTGCAGCATATGATTTGTCTTAGGAAAAGGGTATTTTTTTTTCAGGGAGGTTTGATCTAGGTATCGAAAATCTACACATAGCATATATCCCTTTGCTTTCTTTCCTAGTGACACAATCTATTCCAAAGATTTCTAGTTTTTCTTGAAAGGGATCATACTTTGAGCAATGTTTGTATCAAAAGGCTTCAAGCTCTCATCACCACATGTAAATGCATATCTAAACTCTTTGCATATTCTTATGTATTTCAGTTTTATGTGGGGTGGCAGAATTTTGGATAACCTGATCATCTTGGGTTTTTCTAGGCTACCTATGTTGTATTCTTCTATGTCAGCCTCAGTAAGTACCACTTTAGGCTTCTTGACACCATCTTTGGCATTCGACCACTCTTCTGAAGTGTCAAAACCTTTTGGTGATGAGTTATCTTTGTATGACAAGACCTTAAGGTTATTTTGATCCAGTATACTAGAAGGTTTTTCTATATGAAATTTTTCTAGCCTTTTTACATTGGAAAAAGATAATGGTTATGTTTTTTATGTTTGTTCTTCATTTTAGCAGCCTTGTTCAGACTCTAAGCTTGGTTTTGGTTTTGAAATTTTATTTTCAATTTGCAGAAAATTATGTCCAGCTTTGCCATCATGTTGTTGTTTCGGGCTGCTATAGTTTTGGCTATTGAGTTCTTCATGCATTGCCTGGTTTGACTATTGTGGTATGTCTAGATTTATCTCAATTACACTTACCTTCTCTTCAATGTCCTCTTCATTACATAAAATGAATGAATCGAGATCTGAATGAGTGGAATAAAGAGGTGTGTTGTTTGGCCTTTCTTGGCTGCTAACCATATACTTCATGTGTGATTCTTGGTATAATATCCTTGTTTCGTTAAAAATAGGGATGGTAGAATATGACATTTCTAGTTGAAGGTTCCCCTAAAGTTTGGCTCCCTGGGATCTAGATAAAAGCATGTCAGCGAGTACTATGTCCATGACCAGGCCCTTGGCAGGGATTTGTGCCAGATTGACACATAAATCCTTGATTAGACCCAAACACTTGACTCTGCTTGAATCAAAGGAATACAGGTCTTTGTAAGGTTTGGTTATTTCCTGGCCTAATCTCTCCATCACCACCTTTGGCAGAGGTTGTGAGAGGCACTAGAGTACAACATGGCATTATGTAAATATTTTTTCATGTATGTTTAGGCTAACATAGAAAGGAGGGATAACCCCTTCTTGGTACTTTCCCTCTACTTCAGGTCCAAACAACAACTCTGGTTTGTCATCAGTCAAGTGTAGAGTGTCGATATCATTTCCCATGTTCAAAACTCTCAAAACTTGGGACCTGTACATGTCTTGGGTAATCAATGCAGTGAGAGGTATGGTTATCTTGATCTTAGCAATTTCTCCCTCAAAACTGAAAGGTACTTGTGTTTTGGGCATATTTACATCAGTTTTATCAGCCATATTTGTTTCTACAAGTTTAGTATGCTGATTCTGATTTGGGACTTTGGACAAAAGAGTTTTCTTAGGGCCATTAGTAGATGCACTAGGACAACTTGGGTCACCACTTTGCTAGCTAGTTTTGTCTTTGTTTGGGCCAGATTTCTTAGCCATGGTGTTGGTACTATCTTTTGTCCTCTTAGGAGTATTTTCAGGGGTTTTCCTAACAACAGTGTCTGTTTGGTTTCTCTTGGAGGTTTCTTGGTTCTTTTTTCTCCTAAGGTCATATTGCCTATGGACCTCAATTATGGCATTTTTAAATCCTAATTTGTAGTCTTCAGAATCCTCATAGTTTTTTTTAGTTTGATTTGAGGAAAAGAAACCTTATTCTTCTTCAGAGAGGAAAACATCACCCTCATTATCAGAACCTATCAAGTTTACATGGTTTTCTTCAAGTTCTTCAGTCTCTCTTCCCTCTTCATCTACATAATTGTCTTGGAATGGAGGCCTAATTTGTTGGTCATTGTCTCTTAGTCTGTTCTGGGGAGGGTCTCTTCTAAAGTTTGGATTCCTATTTCTGTTTTGGGGATTTTCTTGGTTTTCCCCAGGAGGTGTTCTTTCATTTAGGCTTATCCTCTCCATCATTCTCTCCATTTTCTAACTAAGCTGTCAATATTGGCATTAGATGAGGAGGTTGAGGGCATAATTTCATCTTTGTAGGTAACTCTCTTTTCTGATCTCATCCTAGCCCTCTTTTCAATGAGGTTAGCCTTTGCACTCACAACTCCCCTTTGCATTTCTTCTGAAGTTAAGGGGTCTCTCTCTCTTAATTGGTAGGTCATGTCTGGATCAAAGCCTTCTGGAAATTTCACTAGTGTTAGGCCTTATGTGGGTTTCATGTGAGGTGGGAGAGCATTGTACACACTATTGAACCTAGTGCAATAGTCTTGGACACTTTCCCCAACATTTCTCTTAAGGTTGTTATATTCTGAGAGGATTTGGAGAGGGTTTTTCTTAATTTCCCACTTGCTTATGAATGTCTAGTAGAGGGAAGGGAGATCATGTATGCTGTTAGGAGTCAATATTTCGAACCATTTTTTGGCTTCTCCTCCTACGATTTGGGAAAATATTCTCATTTTTATGGTCTCCTCTTCTAATTCCATGTAGTCAAAGGCATTATTGATCATCTACATGCTGCTAGGCAGTGGTAGATTCAGCTCCAGTAAAGTGGGGAATTCTGGATTGGTAGTCATTTGGTAAAGGTACCAGAGGTTGTGGTAGCATTAAGGGGGCATACCATGTTGCCATGATGGGAGCTAATGGAATCCAAGGAGGATTTACAAGAGGGGGGTTTGTGAGAGGAGGTGGAGAATGAAGTGGAGTGGTTTTCACAGTGATGGTATGAATGGGTGTGGTGGAAGTAATTGGACCAACAAACTGATTCTGAGAAGACTTGGGATGAAAACAACTGAAGTGATGGAGAAGCTGAAAGTCGGGAGGAGTGGAAGGAGAGGCTTATCTACTAGAACTCTACTACAAATCCATGGGCTCAAGGTCAGTCTGGTCAATCCCACTTTGTGACTTGGTTCTAAAAAGGTTTCTTGTATGGTATAAGTCAAACTGAGGATCTTGTAAGGTTATAAGATGTTCAAGGACAGAAATTGCTCTACGAATGGTCCTAACTGTAGTTGACTTTTCAGTTTTAGAAGTTTTCCACAAAATATTTTCTGGGTCATCTACTATAGTAGGAGGGTTTGGGTCTGGATGAGATCTGGCACTAATCCTTTGTGAACCCAGATTTCTAACTCAAAATGTAGAGAGGCTGAAAGCTTAGGACTATTTTCGGAAGGCTGACCTCT
Source organism: Pinus albicaulis (assembly GCA_034641835.2). Lineage (NCBI taxonomy): Eukaryota > Viridiplantae > Streptophyta > Pinopsida > Pinales > Pinaceae > Pinus > Pinus albicaulis. The sequence continues at coordinate 569,886,099 of CM076573.1, read as the reverse complement.
CTTAGTGTTTGCTAAACTCACACAGTGTGTGATTAGGCCTCTAAACTTCTCAAGTCTGATTTGACACAATCCTAGGGGAGTCTAATGAGAACTAGTGAAGTCATAGGCCTACTGGAGGCTAGTGGAGTTGCCGGTGGATGTTTTTAGTTGTTTTAAGGATATGTATGTATGGTCCACCACCAATAACTGAGAAAAACCAATCTAGGGATTTTTTTGGGGTTTTCTAAGTTCCGTTATGTATCCCTAAGGTTTATATGAGTGTCTTCCAGTTGATTCATCGTTTTGCTAAGATGGTGAGACAATTAGATTCTACTATTTGGCTAACAGTTTGAGTTCTCTATGATTTGATAAGGGTTTCTGAATTTCTAAGGAGTACTTAGATTATCACTAACTCATAAATATTCTCACCTTGAATGCCAATTATGTTAGGCTATGAGTTGCTAATAAATCAATATATATTGTGTGATAAGGGCCTCTGAATTTTCTAAGGATGTATACCTTGCTACTTACTCAGAAGGTCCCACCGTGATCGCCATTATGTTAGTGTCCCGTGATTTGATATATTGGTAATACCAAATGCACAGGGTAACATCAGACTAGTCTTTGGAGTCCTAGGATCTAGCCTTCCTGGACTCAGAGAGGGCTCTCTCTATTTGTGCAAAGGATGTGAACTTGTGTGCTTTTAGGGTTTGATTTTAGGCTAGTTGTTAAGTGTAGGTTTTGTTTGTTTGTTTTGGTTGGGTAGATGATCAAGTAGAATAGATGGAGTGAGGAAATATTCAAGTCATTGGGCTATGGAGTCTATAAAGAGTCATGGAAAGTTCAACAATGAATCAAAGTGCATAACAGGGAAAATCTAGCATGGTCAGTGGAGTTTCAAGTTTTGTGTGATATGAGATGAAAATCAAGTTTGTGAACAAAGTAGGGAAAAGGGAAATTAAGAATCCTTTGTCAAATACTTTAACAAGAAGAGCCTTCAACACTATTCAACATAGAGAAGTAATCATAAGACAGGGAAAACCAATAAATCTTTAATTCAACTCAAGAAAATAAGCATTTAAGACAAACAATTCAGTGAACTATAGAAGGCGAGAAACTCATTTAACTTCTAGTGATTTCACTTTCAAGGTTAGAAAACATTTAAGATAAACATATAACTTTAATAAATGAAGAGTGAACTCCTAAAAATCATTTATCATAGCCATAAATATCTTCAAAACAACTCTTCAAGCATGGACAAAGGGTATGATCGAAACATAGCCTCTTTAACAAACTTAATTAGTGGTACTTTAAAGAAAGATCTCAAGAATAGTGTTTTAGAGACATCAAACAAGCAGGGCTAACCATAAAAAATCTATGATATCTACTATATTGAACCATTCATAAGATAAACAAGCTTGGGTGGGTATATAGAGAAACTAAGGATTCTCTAAATTGACCTAACAGAGGAAAACATAGAGGCAGTGAAGAACAAACAGAGCTAAGGTGCCTTTGAAGAACATTTATTAGTCTAAAACCGTTCTCCTACTGCAATATAGAAGGATGAAACATAATGATACATAAGGAAACAATAACTGAATAGAAGCACATCACCATTAACCAAGCTCGGGGATCCTACAAGCAAGCCTTCTCCATCAATAAGCAAAAAAAGCCATTCACAAGCTCCACAACACCAATTTCCTCTTCAATATGCAAAAAGCCATATGTTACTATTAAGAGTCATCAAATGCCAAAATTTTATAATAAGGCATTCATGCTCTATTTATCTAGAAAAGGAGGGTGAAAAACCCTAAATAGGGTTGAAAATGTCAAAATCATCCATAAATGTCATTAATGCCCAAGAGACCATGTAAGGCCAAGGCACAAAATATCTCGTGAAATAAATGCAAAAATAACTCCTAGCACCTAAATTTGGAGTGATTTGCCTAAAAAAAAAATCAAAATTCATTTTGCAATTAATGAGTGTCTTTTTTTGACTTTTGGCCAAAAATGCACAGTGAGCTCTGAACGCATAACGCCTTCACAAGGAGAAAATGGGTCCACTTGCAACCAAGTTTTGGTGACCTTCCCGATGTCAGAATTTGCTCCGTGGTAGCCCGTTGGAAAGAATGTTGAGTCTAATTTCCAAAAATTCCCTTGTTTTTCTGATTAAGTTTAATTTACCTATCCAAAAGGAAAATTTCCCAAAACTTCTCTAGGCTTAGTGCCAGGCCTGGAAATGAGGCAGAAAGGTGAAAAATGAGGTGTTTTTTGGCCTTTTGAGGGGTAAAAAATGTTCCAAATGAACTGAAATTTGGTGAGAATACTGAACTAGATGTGAGGATTCCAAAAATGCAAATTTTTCCTCCTGAGGGTGTCTAAGATGAAAGCATAGCGCCAGGGGTGCTGCACTTAGAGGCCTCCAAATTTGCAAAAAACCAAAAAATTATCAAAAATTCCTCAAAATTGGTGGATGTCTTCCTCATGGGGTTTGAGAGGCCTATAGAGAACCTTCAACCAAGATTCCAAGGTTTTCTTGGTCCTTTTCCCCTTTGAGTGCTCTTAGCTTGGCATGGGCCTTTTTGAGTTTAGCCCTTGCAACTTGGTTTCTCCAGGCATAATGCTTGGTCATCTTCCTTTGGAGATCAAGATCCTTATTTGATTTCTCCAATTTTTCCTCCAAGTGTATGTTTTCTCTTTCAATCCATGGCTCCTGATCATGATCTATCTCCATGGCAAGAAGTTCATCTAGAGGAAGCTGCTTCGCCAAGGCTGATTCTTGTTCTCTCTGCTTTGCTAAGGCCTTCTTCAGACCCATGGTTCTTGGTCTCCTCCTGGACTGCCCTTCTTCATCCTCACTTTACTCATAGGTGCCCATGAACTGTTCTAGTCTTACCTGTGTCCTTTGAGCTTCTCTCTGGGCTCTAATTTCCCTGGCCTCATAAATGGCATGTTGTGCAGTTATTTTTCATTTTCCATCTCATAAAAATGAATAACATTCTTAGCTCTAGCCAACTTGGCTTCCAAGTCTTTGATTTGAGCATTTTTGTCTTGGAGGAGCAAGTTTGATATACTTATTCATTTCCTTCATCACTGTCCACCTGAATGATTTAAAACTCCCTCTCAACCTCATGCTGATCTTCTTCTTCTTCCTTTACCTTTTCTTTGCCTTTATCTAGTGGCTTGGTGGATGTGGAAGGCATGGCCCCTTGCCTTTTTGAGGCAAAAAACACATGCCTTACCCCTCTCTTATATGTCAATGGAAGAGGTTTTCCTATGATCCTATTGGTGTCTTCCTCATGGCTATGATCCTTGCTGCTATCATCAAACTCTTCATTTTCATCATTAGTATTATCAGTTATCATTTTTTCTGCTTAATCATTGTCCACTTTGTTCAACATCATCATTGCCCTTATTATCACTAGGAACCTCACTGTTTTTACTGTTATTGAGGCTCTGAGTTTTGTTGTTGTCCCTAGTATCATCATTATGACTGTGGAGCTCACTGTTGTCATGACTGTCTTCTTCCTTGTTATCCTGTTCCTCACTGATGCTTGCTTCATTAGTGTCACTGCTGTCTCCAGCCTCTTCATTTTCTGCACTGCCATCATCTTCATCGTAATCCACCTCCATGTCTTCTGCTTCATTGCTGACCTCTTCTTCATCACTGATTTATTCATTTCCACTGTCAGCTTCCTCATTTTCTTCATTGTTATCCTCTTCTTCTATTTCCATGTTTTCTGTCTCTTGTTGGCTCAACTCATCATCACCCTCATCTTCACTTTGGTTTGATTCATTGTCACCCTCACCCTCATTGTCACTTGCTTGTTCACTGTCACTTCCTTCTTCATCTAATGCATTAGGAGAAGATGGGGAAGGGAGGTTTTCTTGAGGAGAGGATACTTGGGTAGATGATGAGTCATGGTCAGTAGGAGGTGATATAGGAGTGGAGGGAGGAGGATGAGATGATGAGGGTAAATTTGGTTGATGATGGGGCTGAGGGCTTGTGAATACTTCATGAGCTATGAACACCTCCCAAGGTATTCCTTTTTTCTCTAGCTGATGTAGAACCACCATCTTGATCAAGGAGTGGTGGAAACAACTACGCATTTTCTGGGAATAACTCCTCCTTCGGACAACATAAGACATCTTGTTGATACTCCTATACAAGTATTAAGGAAAATGAAGCATTTTAACCCTGGTAAAATGCATGAGTAATATGATATTTTAGGAGTAGAGCCTAAAGTATCTCACCTCACATGTAATATATTTCATGATGAACTTCATTAAGGGTGCATACCTTTCTAGTAAGTGTGAGAAAGGGAAAATAGTCTTGCAGCCTTCTTTTTACCTAGGATGAGGAATGGCTCATGACAGCTCGTGTCCAATTTTTCCCTTTTGAACCATTTCTCACCAACATCAGGAAGTCTAGTAGCATGGGCAATGGTATCTGATGATAGATCAAAGTCTACCCCTGTAATATTTACTTGTTTATTTTGTAGGTTGAGGACAAACAACCTAGTGAGCTCATGGATACTTTGCACTTGTTAGACCTTTTCAAAAAACTGAAAACACCCTAGATTCTGAAAACATGTGAGAACCATGGGAGAGGTAGTAATCTCCACAGTGTCTTAGGGTTCAAATATATTAACCTTCCCATCCTTGTGCTTTTTCCTTATAGGCACTTGGCCTCCTTCACTGCTCACACTTCCTTCTTCTCCTGACATGGTGATTAGTACTGCCTTTAGATAACCCTAGGCCTTCTTATGAAAATTGATAGGAAGGGTGAAAACTAATAAATTCTTGCTTGGAGGTCAAAACAGGGCCTTGGTCATGAGGGCTTAGGGTTTCTATTCTTTAGGGTTTTGACCAATGTCCCTTAACCATTAAATCAACAAAACCACTTGGAGGATAAGGAAAAGTAGCCACCTACCAACCTTTGACTTCTTTGCAGGTCCTTGGATGCAGCTTTGGAGGTGCTCCCTTGTGATTTTTGGCAATTTTGCAAGTGAAAAAGGGTTTCTGGCCTAGCCGTAGTGCCTGCACAAGCTGTCGGGTGTCAGGCCTCCTGGGTGCAGCGCCTGCCCGCGTGCAAACCTGCCGATCTCCTAAGCGCAACGCTGAACAGGTTTTGGGCCTGTCGAGCCCTCTGAGCATAGCACTGAGCACATTTCTGGGCCTGTCAAGGCCTCCTTCTGGGCGCAACGATACACAATGCCTTGCCTGTCGGGCAAAACTGGGCGAACAGGTAGCGCCCACCTGTAAGCGCAACGCGTTCCCTTATAAGCGCAGCGCCGTGTAAAATTACACTACGGAATCTCCCCTAAGCGCAGCGTCGGGTATTGTAAGCGCAACACGTGCACCAAAATGTAGCGCCAAGTAACCTTGCCCAGATTCTCACTAAAACTCAGAAATTTCTTTTTTGAATTCTTTTCACTCTTTTTACAAGTGATAAATGAAATGGGAGGAGAGAAAAATGGTCTTTTATATATTTAGGGAAATAAATTTTAATCAAAAACCCACTTTTCTAATGTTTTCGGCCCTTTTCCATCTGACTGATAATCCTTTGACCTTTTTGTTGTGCAGGAAACTTGAAAACTTCTAAGCGACTCTTTTTCTCTCGGTGGTAGCTTGCTGGAGAACTGAAATAATCCTTATTTAGTCTAAGGGTCTTGGCACTATCAAAACCTTTCTTTGCTTGTGTTGGTGAGGTTTAATTCATGTTTAACTCCTTTTGACCTTTCTGAGTGTAGGTGACTTAAGAACATGGTCGTTTTCCTTTTTTACTTATCTTTGGGCATGATAAAATTACCATGTTTGGCCAACACCATAGTTTTCACACTCCTATATGCTATATCCTCTTTTGTCCACTTCTGATTTGCTGCAGGTGCCATGACATGCTGAATTAGCCTCTTTTGATGTTTCTTGGTGTTTGACACATTCAATAACACAATAACAGCCCCATGATCAGCTTAGCTTTTCATCTTGAAACTCAACCCTATGCTTTTATTCCTTTGATATTTTGAGTGCAAATGACTAAAAATGAAGGCTTGACCTTCCTTACACTGATACTCTTTCATGCTTTCCCTTTGAGACAGTGAAACACTTTACCTTGGCAAACTCTATAAGTCACCTTCAACAACCTCTTCAAACTCTCTTTTTGTTGTTATCATGGAGGCTCATTGTCTTCATTTCACCCTCTTGGCCTATCTTTCCAAAACCTTAGGTTTTTTGGCTGTCAGAGAAGAATAATTAGTGTTGTATTCTATGTTCTCAATAGCCCTTTCAAGTTCAGTCATTTCTGTTTAGTTCACCTCACCATTTTCCCTTTTCCATTTATAATTTCTAAAAATCTTCAACTCGTGCTTGGTTGTGCTGGTGTGCCTCTGTCCTTGTGATAATTTTCTGCCTTGGCTTTACTTTGCATACTATTGGCCCAATTAGTGTTAAGAACCCTGATTTTCTCCTGAACATAGGTGGCTTCCTTTTCTATTTTCTTGTGTATATCTTATAATGAGGAGTAGGCCTCTTACCTTACCAATTTTTTCTGTTGATATCCACCTTGACATTCCTACAGAAATGTCAAAATCAACAATTGTCCTTTGTATAATTTGTATTTGATTAAGGAGGTCTTCCTTCGAGAATTTTTTGTTCTATCTTGGACAAACATGTGCTGACCTTCTTTCTCATTTGACTTAGCTTCTTAGCACATGAAAAATAGTGATTTAGAACACCAAAGACAACCCTACAACCTATGAAACCCTAGTGACCTACTGGGAGGCTCTTTTGACTTGTCCTTTCACTAAAATCTTGACTTGGGGTTTTCAAGTATGAAAAATAGAGTTTTTGACAAATTAATGTATTGAAGATCCAAAATCCAATGTACTTGATTTATCTAAAGAGCCTACAGAGATAGTTTTGAGATCATCAATGCTTGAGGCATCTGGTGAGCATAAGAAGGAGTAGGTCTTTTGGTAATCTTAGAGGGCAAGTGGAGGGGTGAGGTAAAGGAAAAATAGAGCGTTGTGGTCATAGGTAGGAAAATAGGATGAAGATGAGTGGCATGAGCCCATGAGGGTTATTCTAAGAGTGGTAAGCTAACCATGACATGATATAATAGTGACACAGCGAAAAAAATATCTTAAGGATAATGAAGGCAGTGATATTTCTAAAACTCACAATATTCATGAATCTTGTTTTTAGAAATCTAGGACAAACAATTAGTCATCTACAAAATAGCAAAAATTACTGATGACTAACACCGAACAGAATTTCCACCCTCATCCTCAAGGGAATTTGAGTGCACACTCAGGAGAGGTTCCTTTGAGCTTCATTTCATCATCCGGCATCAATCCAATCTTCATCCACCTTCAACAACATAGTCTCCTTCAGGAATTGCACAATTTAGGAGGGAAGTTGCAGTGGAGGGTTGAGAACCCAAGTTCTTGAGATTATTTTACTGTGAGGGGAGAAGCCCTTCATCCAGAAAGTCAATGGGGAGGATTATCGACTATTTTCTTATCATATCAGCCACCTCCCAGCAATTACTCAGTTGTAGGGCATAATTCATCCCTAGGGGGTCATTTTCCATCTTGAGTATTTCAAGAAACCCTTTCAGGGTTATCTTGGAATTGTGCTAGAGAGCCTAGATATCTGATCCCGAATTTTCTGAGTATTATATCAGCAGATCCATGTATTCTTATTTCCAGCTGCATTTTTTCTCAATATGACTACGCAGTCACGGTCTTCCGACATTTTGTGTAGCAGCAGTGTTTCATGTATTGATGTATGGGGTCATTTGAGGCTTGTTTTTCCTAGCTTGAGTGCCTTTTTCCTCAAGATCTTGTACTCATTTTCTGCTGTTATATCTAATAAAATGGATCTATGATATGCTCATGTTTGATGTATTGATATTTTACTGCATTTTCCCGTTTTATGTTCAATATTTCTATTTTTCCTAATTTGAAATATTACAGTGGTATCAGAGCATAATCTTGCCTCAGCCTGTGAAGCAATACATCTATGTCGATGAATGTCTTTCAGATTAATCACATAATTAGGACCAAATCCTAATTATGTGATTAAGCTGAAAGACATTCATCTACATTATGGATCACAAAAGTCTTATATTTTACATCTATGTCATCAGAGGAAGAAGAACCACTTACAGAAAGGGAGAAGCAGTACATTAATAGAGGTTGAATGTTTGATTATAGAAACAATGAAGAAGAAAAAGGCGAGACTCTAATATTAGGAGAAATGGATGAAAAGGATTTTACAAATATTCTTCTCCAAACCATGCAAGATATTTCCAAGGAAATCAAGGAGACGAGGATGGAAATACAAAAGGAAACCCCAAGACAGTTTCTACACGGAGAAAGATCTGGTACTTCACCTCACTGGTATGAGAAACTAGTAATGCAACAAGCCTCTCAACACTCCACCATGCCTACATTCATAGTAGTGGGAAATGTGGGTGGAGGATCCCAAGAACATGATGCTCTTGGTGATTAATTTCTAGAGTATGAATCTCAATCTCAAAATTTCAAAGAGAATCTGAACTTTCAAGAGTTATGTCAGATCAAGGATAATAGGATACCCCAAAATAACAATAGAAATGGAGGGTACATGCAGAAGAATGATCTGCAACATATTATGGGTAGATTCTTTCTGCCTTCTTTTGATGGTTCATCCAAGTGCACAGCCAAGGCTTGGGTGGAAAAATTAGATATCTATTTCCAGTCAAACCAAGTACCAGAGATCGAAGATATTAAGATAGCAACGCTGAACCTTGAAGGTGAGGCACATGAATGGTGGTTTCACAATCTATCTACATTGGGGCATGAAAATGTGACTGCATATGCATAATTCACCCAAAGGTTGATATAAATATTTGACCGAAGAGATCCAGAGGCACCCTTTGTACAGCTAGCAAAACTCAAGCAGTCAGGAAATCCAGAGACTTATATCTGTGAATTCCTGAAAATTTCTGTCATGGTGCCAGATTTATCTACAACTAGGAGAGTATATATGTTCATTGATGGGCTAATAGGGCCTCTGCGTGGGATGGTAAAGTCCACTAGACCAACTACGCTCCAAGATGCTATTGAGAGGGATAGGGACTTACAGGATGCTTTGCCAAGGGAAAGAGCTCCATTTCATCAAAATCCAGCTTTTCATTCAAAGGGGAAAGATGTGAAGGTTCCTCCCTCAAAGGGGAACCAGAACAAAGGATCTCCTACTGATGATATCTGAAGAGATTTGAGAAGAAGGAAGCTTTGTTTCACTTTCCAAGAACCATGGGCACCAAGGCATCGATGTGTTGCGGGGAAGGCACACTATATTGAAGTATTATGTAATAGCTAAGAGGAGTAAGAGGAGGAGCCAGAAGGAGGCATTAGCGTTGTGGAACCACAAGAGGATCCACCACCACCAGGAGGTGGAAATGGGGCATTTTCCCCAATTGGAGGGGCCCTTGCATCTTTGAGGGGAGTACCCAAGTATCTGACCTTGAGAGTCTGAGGCATAGTTCAGGGGTAGTGAGTGTCAGTATTGATAGACAATGGGGCTACCCGCAATTTTATTAATGCTCAGCTAGTGCAGAAGAGAACCATACCCACATATGATTTTGAAGGCTTCTCGGTTTTGGTTCCAGGAGCTAGAACCATGCAATGTGTGAAGTATGTTCCATCATTTTCTGTAACCTTGGGGACCTACACTTTTACTGATCACTTCTTTGTGGTCGATATTCCTGACACCAATGTGATATTGGGTGTGCAGTGGTTGATTACACTGGGGAGGGTCACCACAGATTGGGAGACCTTGTAGATGGAATGGATAAATAAGAAGAGCAATAAGCATCAAATGATTAGGGGCATGCACACCTATCCACCTCAGGAAGTCTCCACACATAAGATGGATACTAATTTGCACATAGGAGGCAAGGAAAAATCATTCTACTCAGAAATGCAACCTACTCTAGGCCATGATCTTACAGTATTTGGAGGCATTCCACCAGGAAGGCCCCCAGACCGGAATTTGGCTAAAGAGTTCTCACAACTAGTGGCCAAACTCATGAAATATTGGATAGGCAACAACTTCCAATTGAAGATTGACTATCACAATATTCAATATTTTCTTGAGCCAAAGCAGCTGCCAGAGAGGCAGAAAAAGTGGGTTATCATAATTCCATCACATGACTCTGACATTGTATATGTCAAAGAGAGAAACAATGACATAACAGATGCCTTCTCACAGAAACTAACAACACTAGCATTGATGAGTGTGGATCCCGAATGGGAGTCCCAGCTGTTGGTGGAGTATTCCAAGAGCCACTTTAAACGTGAAGTACTTGATGGGAATATGACAGATGAGAGGTATAGAGTGATGCAAGGGGTCATCTATTACCAAGATCAAATATTCTTAACTAGAGATTCTAATTTGAAGGAGAAAATTCTATATGCAACACATGATTCACCCCTTTCCGTCCACCAAGGTTTCATCAAGACATATCATGACATTAGGGAGAGATTCTCATTGGAGGGTCTCAAGGATAATGTGCTCCAGCATATCAGGAAGTGCGTAGTTTATTGGAATAATGAAGGAGAAAACAACCATCCTGCAAGGTTGTTACAATCACTTCCTTGTCCAAGAAGGAGATGGGAGAACCCTTATATGGACTTCGTCACTAGCTTGCCAACAATACATGGTAAGGATTTTGTCTTTATGATCATTGGTCAACTAACAAATTATTTACATTTCTTTTCCAACTATCTTTAGTGCACTGTCTCACAAGGGGCTAAGCCTCTCCTTGGAATTCATGGTTTTCCTACGACCATAGTCAATGATGGAGATAACCACCTCCTAGATGGCTTTGGGCAGGAGTTGTTTCAGTTGGGGGGTACTAAGTTGAGATCGAGTACCACTTATTACCCCCAGACATACAGGCAGATAGAATGTGAAAAGAAGTGGTTAGGAAGCTACTTGCAAAAATTTGTTCAAGGGCAACAAAGAGCATGGTTGTGCTGGTCCCATTTGGAGGGATGTTGTTACCATCTGATATCTAATATGGCAATCATTGTGTCTCTATTTTTAGTTCCATGTGTTGATTATGCTTTAGAGATTTTTGATAGCATGGTTTGAGCAAGCAAGGCTCCTAAAGTCCAATATTGGATCCAAGAGAATCAGGACATATTCCGATTTCTTAAGGAAAACATTACTACAACCCAAGATCAGTAGAAGTTGTATATAAATCATGAGTGGATAGAGAAACATTTTGGGATGGAAATTTTGATCTTTCTCCATATTTAGCCTTGCAAACAATCTACATTGAAGGAGAAGGGGGCTGAGAGGCTCTTCTATGGACCATACAGGGTGATATATCTTGTTGGGGAAGTAGCATATGGGTTGGAGCTTCCCATGGGGAGTAAGGGCCCAAACATTTTTCATGTATCATGTCTCAAAAGGGCCATGGGACAGTCTTTAGTTGCCATCATGGATCTCATAACTCTTTATGTTGTGAGCCAATTGGATACCTTGGACACTTGGGAGGGGAAACTAAGGAACTGGGTGATTGGAGAATATATGATTCAACAGAGGAATCTACCAGATGAGGATGCTACATGGGAAGGAGAGAAGAGTTTGTGGCATCCATCCTTACAGTTGCTTGAGGACAAGTAACATTTGGGAGGGGAGGACTATAATATTCCTAATTATATTTTAGCTAGTTGTAATATTAAATTTTGTTCTATTAATAAAATAGATGAATAAGAGGGTAGAGAGCCATAAATCTCTTTAGTAGGAATGCAACCACTTCTAATGTGAATGTGGATCAGTACATCTAGTTGAATAAGACACTCCTTGGTGTGAATGGGGGTCAATGCATGTGGATGGGGTCAAGATTGACCAAATCAACAATGCAGTCATGGAGGTAGTGGAGACATATTGGAAGACAGTGCAGTCATAATGGGAGGGAGTCTCCATGAGAGTAGCATCTTTAATTAGTGGGACACAATGGGAGGAGGCTCACAAAGCGTATATGAAGGGGATGGCAGACATAGAGGGAATTCTGAATATTTTTTATGTTTGGCCTTATATGGCTTTCTACACACTTCAGCTATTTAGTGGAGTCTGTTGTGTTTTTTAGCACAAGTGTGTTTCTGGGCGGAAATCCCACCCTCATCCTCGAGGGAATTTGAGTGCCCACTCAGGAGAGGTTCCTTTGAGCTTTGTTTCATCATCTTACATCAAGCCAATATTTAGCCACCTTCACCAACACAATCTCCTTCAGGAATTGCGCAATTCAGGAGGGAAGTTGCAGTGGAGGGTTGATAACCCAAGTTCTTGAGCTTATTTTCCTATGAGGGGAGCAACAATTCATTCGAAAAGTCAGTGGGGAGGAGTATCAACTATTTTCTTATCAGATCAGTCACCTCCCAACAGTTACTTAGTTGTAGAGCGTAATTCAACCCTAGGGCAACATTTTTCATCTTGAGTATTTCAAGAAACCCTTTCTGGGTTATATTGGAATTATGCTAGAGAGCCTAGATCTCTGATCCCGACATTTTCTGAGTATTATATTAGCATATCCATGTATTATTAGTTCCTAGCTACAATTATTCTCAATAGGACTGCGCAGTCATGGCCTTCCAGCATTTTGCGTAGCAGCAGTGTTTCATGTATTGATGTATGGGGTCATTTGAGGCTTGTTTTGCCTAGCTTGAGTGCCTTTTTCCTCAACATATTGTACTTATTTTCTGCTATCATATCCAATAAAATGGATCTATGATATTCTCATGTTTTATGTATTGATATTTTACTGCATTTTCCCGTTTTATGCTCAATATTTATGTTTTTCCTAATTTGGAATACTACATGAGGTGATTGGATACCATCTGCGTAGTGATTCTAGGTCTGGGCATTTGGCGACAAAATGGTTACGTGTGTTGCATAACACAGAGGTTGGCCTTCTCCATGGAGGGTGTTTGGGGGTGACTACGTGCCCCCCAATCGTCTGCTTTTCTGCTGAGAGGAAGAGAATGGATGTGCTTGTCAAATCCTCTTGTGTTGTCAAGATTTCCATGGATTCGGTATCTAAGTCGTCTCCTAGGGAGAGGTGCATTATGGCCATGTGTAAACTGGTTAATGCTAAATGAAATCAAGGGATATAATGGAAATGACATAATGGGTGATCGCAAAACATATCCGACATGAATACCGGGCTACTCATAGGCCGACACAATATACAGGGTTAACATGATACCATCTCTAAAACAACTCCAGGGATGCATAGTCAGCGATGAAATGATCGTGTTCATCACAAAGTGCACAACATTGGATGGGAGGAGGAGGGACAAATATAAGTCTCTCGGGTGACTTCCCTACCTCTTGTAGGTATAATATGACCTGAGGTTCTTCCCCATTTTTCTGCATGGGGGGGTCCTCTTGGTATGATTTTTCTAGAGCATGTAAGGCATCCCTATATCATGACATTTCTGGGCAATGAGGAGTGTAATGCCCATAATTGTTGCAGATATCGCATGCGTGGTTGGTACCCAATGCTTTGCCTTGATTTTTTGTGGTTGGTTCCTTTTCATGGGAACTTGTGGCCGCAGTATTTCTTTCAGAGCTTAGAAGAAGTTTCAATTCATCTAATTCTGGGAAAATATTGGTAGGATGGCCTACAATATCACACAATGCATAAGATTGTAGAGCCCTTGGTATGCTGGGTTTTTCTATCCTTTTCCCTTTTTTGTGGGTTTTCTTTGTTGTTTTAACCGGCGTTTCTACGGGAATCTCTTTAACCGGTGTCGCCTCTAGAGGAGGAATGGGGGTTATTCCTGTAGATGTAATGCCAAGGGCTCCCAACATGGTTGGTGGGACCAGATACCAGATAGGTATCGCAAAATACATGTTTGGCAATGTTACTGTTGACAAGCCTTGTTGTGACACAAAACCAAGTGGGGGTATAATAATTGAGTTTGGGAGATGGAGTAGGGTAGCAAATCTGTGCTAGTGGCCTCAATTTTTTTACTACTAGTCTATGTCTCCTAGCTGGTTTAGGTGTTTGATGATGATATCATGCACACCGAGGTTCCTGTGATATCAGAGAATGATTCTAGTATGACAGGGGGATATCCTAGGAATGATCCAAGGAGAGATGGTGGTTTGGACTGGCCACGACCATATTCTTGGTACTACATGAGTGATTATGTAGATGTGTCTACATAGTGTAGAACGACATATGCAGTCGTCATGGGTCATTTGTCATGGTATGTCAACTGGTCAACAATGATGATGCGATCCTCGTGGGGGACAATCATAATCCGGAAGACAGAGGATGTTATGGCAGACATGGCGTACATATAACTCTGCCCAAGGAGTATATTGTAGTCAAGATAAGCATCTAAGAACTCAATATCTATGAGTATTGTCTTGCCAGCCAAGTTGACCACGAAATTTTGATAGATACCGATGGGAGCAGAAGGGCGCCCATCGTATGCTTTGATTTTGATGTCAGATGTCTTCAGGTTGGGAGATCCCAACTTCTGCCAAACACTTTTTTACATGATGCATGTAGATGCACCCTCGTCAATGATACATTAGTTTATAGTAATGTTTTGGACTAACACTATTATTTGGAAGGCGACCAATAAAGGAAGCCTAGGGGTGGCCTTATCTAAGTCAAAATCCATTAGGCACGAATCGACAGGGTCGATGTTGCCTAACGAGGAAAGCAAGGTGTTTCGTTGCTTTGGGAAAGATTGCAGGACCTCTAAAGCTGACATGGAAACAAAAGATTGTGCTAATCATCCATGATGATATAGTTATGGGTCGCTTTGGAGTGGTGTCCTACTCACCTTGTTAGACCCTTAGCCATCTCTGGCAGGGGTTCAATAGGAATTTTGGATATAGTTAATGGTGTGATAGGTGCACTTGTGCTGGCCCCTGAAGAGTTTGTGTATGGAGGGGTATCATAGCTTCAATTCCTTGTCTGAAGCAAAATTTCCTTGCCAGTCATATAGATTTCATGGTTGTTGTTTCCGAAAAAACGTCTAGATCTTCAAGGTCCCATTGGGTCCATTATGGTGGCGACTCGGTTTGATTTTGGAAAAATGTTTTCATTTTCTAAGAGGAGAGAGATTATTATCAAAGAAAAAAGTGATGACATACATAAAACAAAGCAAAAAAAATAAATAAAAGGTAATTTTCTCCTTTATATTAATATTATGTGATCAGTCAATCAAAAAATATGGTTTTGGTTGTGTCATGTATGATACTCAAAAATCCTAGAAGACTTAATCATCCTCACACTCTCATTTGTAACTAGGCCTTGCGAAGATTGATTCTGATGGGTATTAGGGCTAACATCCTGAAATAACAGGCGACACCTTCCAGCAGCTGAAGAATTGACCAAGGTAAAGGTAATAAGATCTAGTGATGCCTGCTCCATCACATATAGGGAAGGATGCCCTAGATTTGGAAACTAAAGTACCGTCATCCCATGTGAGAGTTCGAATCTTGAGCTTCTTAGTATTCAGATACCATTACTGAGTAGTAGATGGCCCAAGTAGCCCCAAATAGTACCGCACACACTGGGCCTAAGCTTAACCCCCTCTGAATCGGGTCCCTATAGCGCTCGAGAATTCTGTTCCATGAGCAGATAGACCAATTTTAAGCTCCCTAAAAAGTCAACTTCTATGCTTCAAGAATGTAAAATGACCATGGTGGCTTATTGGATGCCTACCTCCAATGGTCCTAACCTAAACTATTAATTCTTCTGTGGCCCCTGTGGGGAGATTTTAATTAGTTCAATTAATGGTTAGTTTTAAGGAATCTTACTTTGCTTAAGGTGTGACTTGGTGAAGTGACGGTAGGAAGAGGACCAAGGTCCTAACTCAATATTCATGTTTGTAATGAAGTGTACAATCAAAATTTTATAGGATGTGGATGTGTGATGATCCTTTACACTCCCTCCTAATTACATTATGTTTGATTCTTCCTTTCAGAAAATAAACCATGCGTGGATAATGGGCCGCTTACAATTTTTCCTATTTAGACTAATTATTGCACTATAAGGAGATGTCAAGCTATCACAAGAAAGCATTCATATGCATACCCAGGATCACCAAGAGATGCAAGGGTGGCAGGGATTACTTGCCTTCCTTGATACTTTGATCCTAGTCCCGAATCCTAATGCAAAATTTAAACTAAACATAACGCAATTTTTTTGAAAAAATGAAAATTAGCTAAAGATGTGTGGATATGGGCCACTTACTTCCTGCTAATTAATCCTATTTGTTTGTGTCTATTATTAGTAACTAGTTCATTCATATAGCATGTGTGGTTTAAAAACCACTTACTTGCCCCTTAATTAAACTACGTGAATTTGTGATAATAAACTAAAATTAGAAATATCTAATAGCTAAGCTAAAGTTCAGCCAAAAACATGTCCTAATAGTCAAGAAACACCATAACACAATGCTAGTAGATTTATTATGGGCTACCAGTCACTTTACAATTTCTAAAACTGAAGAAAATTAGTGAAAAGATTGCTCACTGGTTTCCGTGCAGGTTATTTTTACACAGGCGCACGACTTGCGCGTCTGTCAAGGCTGAACACGCGCGGTTCTGTTGTGAACGGAAATTATGCCTTCTCTGAATTGAATCTCTTCATAGAGGGTGAATGAGAGAAGCTGATGAAGAGAAGAAATGGTCCTACAGAAATCTTGGGCAGAAGAGAGGTTCTGCAAAACAACAACCAATTAGCTTAAGAGGAAAAATAAGTGGAGTCGCAAATCCTATGTTGGTGCATTTAACACGAGGGTGTATAAAATGCATGGTGCTTGGTATGGGAGGTTTATTTCCTACAAGAAATTTCATAGGGAAAAAATGAGTTGTTAGATGGTTACTGAATGTAATATCCCAAAATGGGACTGCTTAGCAATGCATGCTAAAATAACGCATTTTTAAGAAATATGTGCAATGAAAGTTAAATGCAGCTCATGTATCCCTTATATATAATATTATAGTAACTATATCTGAAAGAAATTCAGAAACAAATCACTATTTCATAGTTAAACAGACCTCCTATGCCATAAATAGCTGAAAATTATGCAAAAATAGAGACTGCAACCATGTATGAAAGCTGGAATACCATGAAAACGTTATTTTATTACCTCTGCAATAGCAGTAGGTTGTAAAACAGATATAGAGCAAATATGTGGACAAAAATTTAGATCTATAGCAAATCCATGCACTATACAAGCTCTTTTATCAATCCCCCTTGGGGTTTTCAGCAATACACCCAGTACAAAGTGTAGATCTAAGTTCTAAGACTACATATCTATGGAAATATTCAGATCTAGAAATTGGATCTGATCCAATATAAATAATAAACTGATCCCCTCCAGTGGATCTCCAAAGTGAAGGGCAGATCCCCAAGACTCAGAAAATCAGCTCTCCAAAGGGTGCACTGAATCACCCTATAGCAGCTCCTTCAGAAATAATGCAGATCTGAACTCCTTCTACACTGTAGGGGGTAAAATAATGTTGGCCTGCATCCAAGATATGGAAATATAGCTCACAACCTTCAATAATGTCCTCCCAATGGATTAGAACCCTCCTCCACTGAAAAGAAGCACTGAAATGGCCTAGATTTGAAGATCTGGCCTCCACTTGCTACAGCTTTCTGAAACAGTCAAACCCTCAATAGGATCTTCGCTGTCAAAGGAATATGAAGCTTAGCCTCAAGCCATATAGTGGACAATATGGTGCAAGACTCTTCCAAGAGCTACTCAATGAAAGAGAAGGAATTCCTAAACAGGAAGACCTTGTGCTAAACAACACTCTATCTCAGCCAAACAACCAGAGAAAGAAAATATGTCTAAACAGGCCATATAATCATAAAATAATAATCATAATTTAACCCCATATGGATTCCATCCTCCTCCTTATAAAAAATGTGATCCTTCTCACCTTGGGTTCCACTCATTAGGGTTTACATCTTCATGCAATGAATCTCCCTCGAAAATTACGCTGTCTCCATTGGTCTTAATCATCTTTTTACAACGCTGTTTGATTTAGTCAATCTTGACTGGATCAACCTTGACTAGATCTTCATGCAAAGTCTTCTTCCACACTCAATGTGGATTTATTCTATCTATCTAAACATATATATATATTCCCACTGAGTTATCTTCATTCATGTTCCACATCCTCCATCTTAGCTTAGTTGACTTGGTCAAGCTTGATTTTGTCCACATGCATTTGGTCCTTGTTCACACATGAAGGTGTTTTATCAAGCCGTGAATATGATCCCTTCCTCATTAAGAGGGTTTTTATTGTTGCAAGAAATATTTATGGCTCTCCTCACCCATTTATTCATCTAACTATGTGTTTGGAGCAAAATTAATATTCCTATTAGTTGCATGCTAATGTAGGAATATTACAGTCCTCCCCTCCCAAATGTTTCTTGTCCTCAAGAAACTGTAGGGATAGAATTGAAAAGCCTCCCCTCTTCCTCCTGTAGCATCCTCAAGTGATAAGTTCCTCCAAAGAGAAATATGCTTTCTCAATAATATGTCCTCAAGTTGTTCCTCCCATGTGTAAAAGTATGTCTTTGGTGAAAATTCCAAATGGCTCTCAACATGAAAAGGTGGGACATCCATGGAAACAACAATAGGTGGTCTAGAGGCCTTCTTGAGGCATGGAATCAGAAATATATTGGAAATCATCATACCCATGTGAAGCCTCCATCCCCAAGCTATCATCCACAAAAAGTGAGTCACCCTCCAACATAGCAACTCATGAAATATCTCCTCCATCTTAAGCTCCTGCAAAGAAGGTGGGCTGCATGGCTGAATTTGTGGGACTAGAATGTCCATCCCATGCTGCTTCTCTCTCCACTTATGATACGTATGGGGCTGCTGCTAAGCTTGGGCTGAAATATCACGACCTTCAAGAATGATCTAAGTCACCCCATCAATCCAAACATCCATGAAGTGCTCCTCCCAAAAACTCAAGCTCTCCAAATGGTTCCTCCCACATGAATACAAGAGGTGTAGTGTAGCAATCATGGTTTTCCCATTGTTTCTCCTGAAACATGTAACATATGAAGTATGGAGAATCATACTCCCAATGGGCACCTCCAACTCTTGTGCCACTCTACCAACAAGGCTTCCCATAAACATAAGAACATCATCAATATATGGAAACATAAACAAATGAAAGCAAGTTGCCAAAGGACAACCAAGAGGTGGATCATAGTTCCATATGTGGAACCAGCATAGTGCATCCCTTGCCTGCCTCAATACAAAGTAGAACAAGTGTCATTTCGACCACTTATTTTCTGCCACAATCATACTACAAGATGAAATCATGAAAGTAACATTTGGTGCCAATGGTTCACACCAAAAATCATGTGGCATCCCCCACAATCCACAAATAAAATTGCCAACATCAATGCTACAAATGTCCTTAAGTACATCACAAAACAATATTCAAGAAGGAAAGACCCTCCTTGGTACAATATGTTGATCATAAAAAATAAAGGAGTACAAGTTATAAAGCATAAATATACATCCTCTATCATGTACTTTGGTCATTGAGCTGAAATGGATGAATTGAAAGTTCTCCCTCACTCCAAATGAGTAGGGAAGTGGTTGTGCCAACCTCTCCATCATCTTCCAGGCTATGCATCTCCCCATATGCTGATATACATAATTTTGGATGCCCTCCCAAGTTAACTCCTCTAGCAAGGAAAGGTATGCATCAAGGTGCATGGAAAGAAAGCCTACAAGTGCTGCATGTAGATCTCTCTTCTTATGCTTGAAAATCCAAGTCAAGAAGATCATATCATGGTAATAGATGTATCCATCCACTACTCCATCATTCTCATCTCCTACATTCCCATCAAGTGCATCATATATGAAGTGATCCTGGGAATACTTCATCAAAAGACCCAAGCTCCCAAGTGACAGCGCTATTGGCCTATGTAAATAGGCTCCTGCCAACTCATAGCTTCCTCCTTTGACAACCCCCATGTCAAAGTTACCATCAGACATAATGCTGCTATATGTGAGAGATCCTCTCCAAAGTGGAAGCATCTCATCATTCTCCAAAGTTAAAGAGTAGCCACTTTGCAACATGATAGTGCCATCTCCTACTCCTGCAACATCATGCAAAGTATGGGATAAGATCAACCCATACTCTCTCAATAACAACCAAAGCAACAAAAACTCTAGTTGCCTCCCCACACCATCATCATGTAAGTCATGGAGCACCAACATGAGAGTTGATGTTGGCCCCCCAACTCATCACTGCTGCTAAATGACAGCGCTGGTGATCTCCAAGATGGTGCAGTTGTTGCCTCAAAATCAGATCCAATGTTGAACACATAGTTTTGCAATGTATTGTTTAAGACAATACTCATCCCATCCTCCAAGAAACTACATTCCAACCTCAAGGGTTGTGTGCAGCTCATCAATGATACACTAGGATGACTGTTTGTTTCTTCCTTGAATGAATCAAGGCTGCTCAGCGTAGTGAAATTTTTTTGCTCCAAATCAGAAATATCATTTGACCCTTGGTCATGCAATGGTACCTTCCCATCATCCTCCACATGATGCATTGAAATAACAGGAAATGGAAACATGTGCATACCTTGGTACAACTTGGGAACATCTTATATTGATACAAGGGTTCCTTCTTCTAGTGTGATGGCTTCCCCAACTACTGATGATGATGGTTTCTCTTCTATAGCTTCATCAGCGCTGGTACAAGTCTCCTCTTCTTGATGCATCTCCAAAATGGTGCATGGAACTCTAGATATCAAGAGATCAAGATCATATTGCAAAGGTGCAAGTGTCCTTCCTCCTGGAGCAAGTGCTCCTGCAGTAAGTGGTGGTGAAGGCTTCTCATTCTTCTTATCAAAATTATTGATCAACCTTTGAGTAAAATCTGCATATGTAGTCACCTTTGCATGACTCAAATGGCTGAACCATCAATTGTGTGCTTCACCATGAAGGTGCAGTGCTTCAATCTCAACAACTTCTTTCTCTACTACTATATGTAGCAGGAAAAATGCATCCAAATTATTTCCCCAAGCCTTTGCTGTGCATGAGGATGACCCCTCAAAGTTAGACAATAGGAATCTATTGCCCTTCATTATTCTATTGTTGCAAGGTATCCTTTCTTCTTTGAGTTGAATAAACTCTAGAAGAGTCAAATTTTTCTTGATAGCTCTAGGTTGAGACTTATATTCTACAAGATATTCACTAGAATCTCATGATCTAAGAATTCTTCACTTCTGTGCCTCTTATCTTTCAAATAAAGGCCATAATATGTTTCTTTGGAGCTTTATGAAATACCGGATCTTCTTTTTGCTAATAGGAAGTACTTGGACCTTCCTCATCTTGAAACCCTAACTTGGCTTCACTTCTTCTTTGCTTGACCTCCTTGGTGAGGTCCTTCTTAGATATGAAAAGAGATGAGAGAAAACTCATTCTTTCCATCATTCTGATCTTTGTCTTGAAATTCACAGGCTAAGCCAAAGTTCATGCTCTGATACCACTGTAATATCCCAAAATGGGACTGCTCAGTAATGCATGCTAAAATAACACATTTTTCATACATATGTGTAATGAAAGTTAAATGCAGCTCATATATCCCTTAGATATGATATTATAGTAACTAGATCTAAAAGTAATTCAGAAACAAATCACTATTGCATAGTTAAACAGACCTCCTATGCCATAAATAGCTGAAAATTATGCAAAAATAGAGACTGCAACCATGTATGAAAGTTGAATACCATGACAACGTTATTTTATTACCTTTACAAAAACAGTAGGTTTTATAACATATCTAGAGAAATTATGTGGACAAAAATTTAGATCTATAGTAGATCCATGCACTATACAAACTCTTTTATCAATCCCCCTTGGGGTTTTCAGCAATACACCAAGTACAAAGTGTAGATATGAGTTCTAAGACTGCAGATCTATGGAAATATTCAGATCTGGAAATTGGATCTGATATGATATAAATAATAAACTAATCCCCTCCAACAAATCTCCAAAGTGAAGGGTAGATCCCAAAGATTTATAAAATCAGCTCTCCAAATGGTGCACTAAATCACTCTGTAGCCAAGATATGGAAATATAGCTCAAAAATTTCAATACTGTCCTTCAATGGATTAAACCCCTCCTCCACTAAAAAGAAGCACTGAAATGGCCTAGATATGAAGATCTAGCCTCCACTTGCTGCAGCTTTCTGAAATAGTCAAACCCTCAACAGGATCTGCGCTGTCAAAGGAAGATGAAGCTTGGCCTCAAGCTAGATAGTGAAAAATATGGTGCAAGACACTTCCAATAACTACTCAATGAAAGAGAAGGAATTCCTAAACAGGAAGACCTTGTGCTAAACAACACTCTATCTTAGCTAAACAGCCAGAGAAAGAAAATATGTCTAAACAAACCATATAATCATAAAATCATAATCATAAGCTAACCCCATATGGCTGCCATCCTCCTCCTTATAAACAATGTGAGCCTTCTCACCTTGGGTTCCACTCATTAGGGTTTCCATCTTCATGCAATGAATCTCCCTCCAAAATTATGCTATCTCCATTGGTCTTGTTCATCTTTTTACAACGTTGTTTGATTTAGTCAATCTTGACTGGATCAACCTTGATTGGATCTCCATGCAAAGTCTTCTTCCACACTCAATGTGGCTTTTTTCTATCTATCTAAACAGATCTATATTCCCACTGAGTTATCTTCATTCATGTTCCACATCCTCCATCTTAGCTTAGTTGACTTGGTCAAACTTGACTTTGTCCACATGCATTTGGTCCTTGTTCATACATGAAGGTGTTTTATCGAGTTGTGAATATGATCCCTTCCTCATTAAGAGGGTTTTTATTGCTGCAAGAAATATTTATGGGTCTCCTTACCCATTTATTCATCTAACTATGTGTTTGAAGCAAAATTAATATTCCTATTAGCTGCATGCTAATGTAGGAATATTACAGTGAAACATCCATGTAGAAAAACTTGTTATAAAACATAGCATACTACAATAGAAGAGGAAACATGAAACAAAAAATAAAAATATAACACAAGCTCAATATCGAGTTTAAAAAAACTAATAATACCAACAGAGAATGAATCCACTTTTATTAGCTACTGGTGGTAAGAAAAAGAGGTAGAATGCTAAACCACTTGCAGTGAGTCCTTAGAGCTATGGAGCTCTAATACTCAAAGCAAGGAGGGCTCTTCCCTTGAGCTGCTTGCAAGCCTCTCTCTTCTCCTTGAATAAATGATCAGATAACGGAAAATTGATGTGCTTATCCTTTGGGATTGAGATGTTGGATGGCCAACAAATTAATCCCTTCACTCCTTTTCTACTTGGACAACACATTGCTGGTTTTCTCATGGGAAATTTGGCTATGTTGGGATCTGAGATATCATATACCTTGGCTATGTTGGTAACTGTTGTTCTCAATATTGTGCATGTTGTGCACAGATAAAGGAATTTCTCTCAACCTAAACCTTATGATATTTTATAATCATGTTGTAATTATGGTGATGTCTATATATGCATATATGCATGTATGTATGTATGTATGCTGTTGATTGACAGGGACGTCATGGATCTTGATGGTTTTATGTTGATGGTTTATATGTTTGTATGTGTGTATGTATGACGTTTTCTGACAGGATTACGATTTTTTTATGTAATGATTATATATGTATGTATGTATGTATGTATTTATGTCATTGTACGACAGGGTTTTCAAGGATCATCCTTGTGGAGGAATGATTGCTTATGCATGTGAATGACAGGAAGAGGTTGCTCACTATAAGAAGTCAAGTGGCAGAGTAACTCTGACAGATCTACGAGGTCAATATGATGTGGGCATGAATTAATGTTATATTCTTGTAATATGCCTATGTTTATGTTATGGATAGGTAATGCTGAGGGGTACATAAAAAAAGTGAAAGTGGTGTGATTTGTGGCATGATAGGATAAGCATGGATAGTGGAAAGACACTAGAATCGAGGTTGCTTGTGGGGTTAGTGTGTGGTCTATGGATGTACAATTTTTTTTGTGTGGATATGTTATGCATTTTGTATATTCAGTGATTGTACCTACGATGATGTGTATTGTTGCATATGTAGTATTGTGTACATGTGATGTTGTATATATGATGTTGCATATGTAGTTCTAGGTATATATGGCGCTATGTAGATGTTGGATATGCGGTGTTGTGTGCAATATGGTGTTGTGCGCATGTTGGATATGTGATGCTATGTACATATGGTGCTATGTATTTCTTGACTCTACAGTGTTATGTACATATGGTGTTGTGTGTGTGATATATATGTGGAGCTATGTAAATTTGGTGTTGTACCTATTCATTTGATTCCAGGAAGTTTTCCTCCAAACATCAGGCCATACATATATCCCTATGCCCAAAAGAGCGAAATTGAACTCATGATTGTAGAAATTATAGAGGTTGGTATAATTCAACCTAGTCAAATTTATTTCTCTTCTCCAGTACTATTAGTGAACAAGAAGGACGGATCATGGCACATGTGTCTGGATTATAGGGAGCTTGTTGGGAAACCAGCTCCAAAAATAGAAGAAAAGAGAGATGAACGCCTTAGAAATCAGCCACTTCGAGGGGGCAAGTTCCAATACATTACATAAATGAACAATTATTGGATGATACAAATGATAAAACCTCCTTTCTATATATGGGATTCCATGGGGCCTTAATGTAATCCTAGCCGACCTAACAATAATAATTTAAGGGCACAATAATAACAATATGGGGGTTACAGGGGTACAATAATAACAATAAGGGGGTTACACTAACAACAATAAGGGACTATACTAGTAATACAGGGACCTAACATGCTCCTATCCTTCAAAAAAGTGTTGTCCTCAATGCTTGAGTAGCTCCAGGTGATTTTATATAAAATTATCATCCACCCATGTAGAATGTTTAGTGGGTAAGTTCTTCCATTTGATGAGATACTCTGAAATTGATCGATTTCGTAGTTGTCGAATTCTTGTTTTCGTGACTGCTTCTGGTTCCAATATGATTTTTCCTTCCTCGTCAAGTTCTGGAAATATTGTTTGAACTAGAATTTTGTCTCCTATAACCTTTTTTAAGCATGAAACATGGAAAACTGGATGCACTCGCGAAGAAGCAGGAAGCTCCAATTTGTATGCCATAGTACCAATCTTTTGCAAAACCTTGTAAGGACCATAGTACTTTGGTGATAATTTATTATCCTTCTTAGCTTGCTTGAGGGACATTTGTTTGTATGGTTGTAGCCATAAAAATACCCAGTCTCCCACATTAAAACTTCTCTCACTGCGATGTTGATCTGCTTGTTGTTTCATTCGATTTTGTGCCAAATTTAGGTTATCCTTTGAGAGTTGGAGAACTTCTTGTTGATTCTTGATGTGATCCTCCACTGCTTGAACCCTAGAATTTTCCCTTAAAGAATATGAGATGGATGGTGGATGATATCCATAAAGTGCCATAAATGGGGTCATTTTTGCTGCAGTATGGAAGGAAGTGTTATACCACCATTCAGCGAGAGGTAACCACTTGACCCATTTTGCTTGCTTATCAGATACAAAACAATGAAGATATCCTTCCAAAAATTTATTCACTATCTCTGTTTGACCATCGGATTGAGGATGATAAGATGAGCTATGAGCTAGTTGAGTACCCAAACAAGAAAATAATTTCGTCCAAAAATTTCCTGTAAAAATGGGATCTCTGTCACTTACAATAATCTTCGTGTTTCCATGTAGCTTTTGAATTGTTTCCATAAATGCAGTAGCAACTATACTCACTTTCAATGCATGAGATAATGCAAAAAAGTGTGCATACTTGGTAAATCTATAAACTACCACCAAGATGACACTCCTTCCTTCGGACTAAGTTAAACCTGTGATAAAATCCATTGAAATCTCCTCCCAACGTTGACTTGGAATGGATAAAGGTTGTATAAGACTGTAATGTTCCCAATTTTTAGCCTCAAACTAAAAGGAACATTATAGTTAGAAGTAGATGAATAAAATGGGTAGGGAGGCCCATTAACCTCTTTAGAAGGAAAAATATCATTCCTCATGTGAAAAGGGGAAGAATAAGCAGCTAGATTGAGCACCTACAGGTGTGAACAGGATTGGATCATGTTGATTCAGTCATATTTGACCAAGTCCACATGCGCTGTCTAGATACATTGTATCTCCATGATGGACTGCACAGTTTTAATGGAGGACAAATTGCATGGGCTAGGTGGCACATATGGATGGGACCCATTGTAGAGAGGAGCACTTGCTATATATGGAGATGAGGACAACCATTTTATTCATGCTTGGATTATTATTTTCTTTGGTTTGTTGAGACTTTGCTCCTCTTGATGTTTAGCAGGTTTGCAGTGTTGTTTAACACAAGGGTGTTCCCGGTCGGGAATCCCTACCCCATCCTCAGGGAAGGAGAGGGTCTTGAGCTTTATCTCCTCATTCTAGAATTTTGGCCAAGCTACCTCCTTCAGCTACAATGCGATTTCTATTTAGAGCTGGGTTGTGTTACAGGGTGCAACAAAGGAGGATCTCTTTGAGCCATTTCTGGGCTTGTTTTTCAGTGGAAAGTATCCATTGGAGGATCAGCAAGGGAGGCTCCCGGGCATAGTTTCACATCTTGGCACTAGGCCAAAGCATCTCTACAATTTTACAATGCAATCCCTTGCAGGAACTGCGTCATTTCCAGAGAGCAGATGTAGCAAGGTTTGATACCTTGATTTTTGGCTAGTTTCCTTGGGCAAGGGCCAACCCTTCCCCCGGAAAGCTAGAAAAATGGATTCTAATCCCTATTTTAATTTATTCAGCTATGTTCATGTAATTTTGCAGGGGACTACGTTATTTTACAGCTGAATATTCAGATCTATTCCTTTTGTACTTGAGCTTCCAAGAAACCCTTGCTGGGTTATCTTCACATTGTATAAAAGAGGCTAGATCTTTGTTTTTCTCTGTGCTTTGGCTAAATAAAATATAGATCTATTGTATATAAAAATTTTCTACAGAAACCCTCTTGTAATAATGATGTTCTCACTTCAAAGTTTTCTGTATGGATTAAGTCATGGATTTTCAGTGTTTTCCAGCCATATAAGAACCGGGAGATCTGTTTAACTAAGCTAGAATGATTTGTTTCAGCTCCCATTCGATATGTGAGATTTATATTGCATGAAATAGGGGATCCAAGTCCCATTTCTCACTGCTATAGCGTTATTTCCTAGAAATAGAGTTTTTATGGTCCAGATCACTGCTTTTCCCCACTTGCAGATAACAAAAGGAGACATAGTTTTGATGATATGCTCCTAATTTGATCTAATTGAATGAATTGACACAGCTTACATTATTGTGTTCAAGTATTGTTGGACCTTGAACTCTAGAATAGCTTAGGGTATTCTTATTGTTGTAGAAATTCCCTATTTTGGGATATTACAGTGGTATCAAAGCATGATCTCTGGCTCAGCCTGTGAGATCCAGCTATCAGAAGAATAAAGAGAAGGAGTAGAGTTCAAAATGATGGAGACGATGAGATTACTCTCATTATTTTTTAGATCTAAGAAGAGCCTCTCCAAAGAGGTTAAACAGAAGAAAGAAGAAAGCTGCAGTGAGACCTCTAGAAGGTTTCAAGTAGAAGAAGAAGGACCAGACACTTATTATTCTCATAGAGGGAGTGAAGAGCAAGAAGAGCACTTAGAACATGAGATTCTAAATAGGTACTCAACAGAGTACAAGTGTCACTCTAAAGCCTTCAAAGAGACTCTAACTTTTCCTCAATTCATCCAGATGAAGGAAGAGAAGAGACCATGCAGTGAAAGAGAGATCAAAGGCAATAGATTTTTGTTGTCTACATTTGATGGGTCATCTACAGCAAGAGCTTGGGTAGAAGAACTATATTCCTATTTTTAGCTACACCAAGTTTCAGAGAAAGAGGCCATCAGAGTAGCAACACTGCACCTCAAAGGTATGGCCCATGATTGGTTGTTTAATGATTCTACTTCATCTTGTCATGCAAATGTAAAAACTTATGTTTAGTTCACTAAAGAATTGATGAGGAGATTTGATAAAGAACATTGTGAACCATCATTTGTTAAAAACAAAAAATCAAACACTTTGCATGAGTTGGAGAGACCTATTGAACCAACTCCAGTCCATATTTTTAAAGGGGATAGAAACATGTATGACAGTTTTCCAAGGGCAAGATCCCCATTTCTTGAAGATCCCTCTTCTATTTTTGAAGACCTGGAGTCTTCTCCTTCAAGGGATGACCAAGAACAAGGGTCTCTCATTGAGGATGAGGCATTCTCATACATGGAAGAAGAGGAGAAGGATCAGCATCAAGGGATGATAAGCATTCACCCTTATCTATTTCGAGAGGTTTCTGCACATAAGGAGGGGACTGCACTGCGCAGTGAAGAGAGGGAAAATTCAGTCCACTCATATATACAGTCCACTTCATATTTTGATGTCTCACTACATGGAGGTATTCCACCTGGGAGGCCACCAAATCTAGAGTTGATGAGAGACATCTTGTCTTTTGATTCACCACTCTTGGATTTTGGAGAGGTGAAGAGTTTGGAGGAGGACTTTGGCATGGGGGATGTCAAAGTAGTAGGCAGCAGCATGAGGAGAGCTTCACATGCCAGATCACCAGTGCTGTCTCTTAGGAAGATTGATCCTTATTGGAGATCTCAGCTCTTAATAGAGTACTCCAAGGATCTTGGTGCATGCATGATTTTCGATGACCCGAATATAGATGATGAGTATATGGTGGATGATATGGTCATCTATTCACATGGCAGAGTGTTCTTTACTAGAGCTTCTAGTCTCAAGGAGAAGTTGCTACTTGCAGCACATGAGGACTTCCTTTCCATGCATTATGATGCATATCTTTATTTGGCAGAGGAGTTCACTTGGGAGGGCATCCAACATGACACATTTCAGCATGTGGAGAGATGCATAGTCTAGATGGTGATAGATAGGAGGTCACAACCACTTCCCTGCTCATTGGAGGTGAGGGAAAGATTCCAGTTGAGCCATTTTAGCTCAATATCTCAAGCACATGATGGAGGAGGTATAATTTCACATTTTGCATTGTACTTATTTTCCTTGTTTGAGCAGCATGATGTATCAAGAAGAATTATCTCTTCTTTCATATTGTATGATGATGTACTTGTAGCTACTTGTAGCATTGATTTTGGCTATCTTTTTGGTGGTTTGTGGGGGAAGCCACATGATTCTTGGTGTGCACCATTGACACCACATTGTATCTTCATGTTTCCATCTTATGAGATGACTGTGGTAGCAAACAAGTGGCTGGTGAAGCACTTGTTATTTTTTTTTTGAGGCAGGCATGGAATGCACTGCGCTGGTTCCTCATGTGGAACTTTGATTCACTCTCCAGTTGTCATTTGACAACTTGTTTTCATAATATTTTGCTTCCATATATTGCTGATATGTTTGTACTCATGGTGTTAGCCCCCTATGAATTTTTTAACAAGAAAACAGGGGGCTAAAATGTTTTTGAGCCTTCAAGGAATACATTTCCTCTGAAAACACATCATCCTTGAAGTATCCTTGTGCCTTTGTCCTTTTATAAATCCTCACTATTGTTTCCAGTTTAAAAGCCTCTCTGTTGTAAAGAAGATTGCCCAAAAGGCCTCCTTTTCCCTCTTATTTCATCTCCCTCTAAACCTCTGTTTTCTCCATTTTTACTCCTCTCTATCTCCCTCATTAACCCCCTAAATCATCTTCATTCCCCTTTTAAACCTTTCAAATACGCTTTGTTTGGTTTAATAATCCCTTTTTCCCTCTACCGATTCCTTATTTAGCCTTAAAAACCCTCTTTTTCGGCTAAAACACCCACTTTTCTTCATATATCAGGCTTAGCCCCTCTAGGCCCTGCCCCTTAACTACTTCCCCCCATATGCCTTGTTCCCAGAACCGAGCGCTTAAGGCCTGTGGTGCTAATCGTAATTGGAACATCCATACGGGTGCGTTTCTTTGTTAAACCAAAAACCTCTGATGCAATAGTCTTACCGTTCTATCTGCCCCGTTGCAATCCGAGCCGTTGATCTATATAGATCCGATGGCCCAGCGCTAACGCATCACGCCAGCCCATACATCCCGTCGCAATTGACCTCCGCTGATTTGCTGATCCTCGATCCAATCTCCGTCGTTGATCTCTCGAGATCCAACGGCCCAGATCTTATCGCATCGCGCCCATCGTTTCTCCCCTTCCTCCCTCCGATTGCCTATCGACCGTCGATCTACCACCCTGATCTGATAGCTATCGCGCAATCGGAGCATCTCCGATCGCAAGTTTTCAATGTGTCACCCCCTGTCTCCCCCGATTGCGATCCTCCGATCCAATCGTGACTGTCGATCGCACCTCGATCTGACGGTCCAGTGCTAATCGCAACTCAAACCATCAGAGTTTCGGCCCCCACTTTTCTCTGATGCGATTAGATCGCATCCGTTGATCTCTCAGGATCCGACGTTTTATATCTAATCGCCCTCCACCCATGTCGGGTCCCACCATTTCAAATCCGTTTCATATGTTTTCACGCATTTCCCTTTGTATTTCATCACCATTACGCCTGAAATATTACACTTAATGTTTTTCATTCAAAGGTCATATTTCCACCTTTTTTACAGCTCTCTCCACTGCTTTCCCATTGCATCTACTATTTTCACTGCTGCATTTTCCACCATTCCTCTTGGCCTTCACAACAATTCTTCCGCCATTGCCCTGGATTGTTTGATAGGTTTGTTTCATTGTGCAGGGTTTACAGAGTGAGATTTCACTCTGTCTCTACAGTCACGGCCACTGTGGGTTGGAGCACAGAAAGGCCATTACAAAAGGAAAGGTATATCAGCAGAAAGGATCAAAGGGGTTAATGCCAATTATTGAATGTTTAACACTTAATCCCGCGTTTAAAGGTAGAAGGCGCAGTTTGAAGACTAAGCACACTAACAAATTACATCAGTGCTTTAATATCAGCAGAGCACCTTCCTCCAGAAAGACTGCCTTTAGTGTTCTCCATGCCTCCTCGAGCCCTTAAACAGATGAATACACTAACAGAAGTTTCTACAACTATCAGATAGCAGTTATGAAGCATGGAGACCTTGCAGATTTCCCACCCAGTTCATTTATTTCAAAAGGCAGCGCAAAGTTCCAAACAGCCAGAAGGACATTCAAGAACACATCTGAGGTCAATCTCGACCTGACAAAGACTCCTGAAGCAGCCTAAAGAGTACATACAGCACTGCAGATCCATTAAGCAGTATAGGCATGAACGCTTCTGCCATTCTGTCTTAATGAAACAATTAAGTTTACATCTACTCCTATTATTCTTTTCTCCTATAAGAATCCTAAAGAACATATTGTAAGGGTTGGAATTGTGTTATTGCTGTTGTAGTTGTAGGGATTCATTTTTTACTATTAGAAACAGTTTTGGGGAGGAGTAGCAGAGTAGTCTTTAATGTAGTAGGCTGGGAGGAGAAAGTTTGGACTGTAATCAGCCATTGAAGCTTAATTTATGTGACTGGTTTTCCATCAATTAATCAAGAAAATTTCATAGGATCCTGGTCTATTACTATGAGTGATGTTATTCTTATTTCATTGTTATTTACACTTTCCATGTTGTTCATTGGTCTTCTGGTATGCATCAGAAATATAGCATAGGATTTTCCCTCGCATGGTACCCTATGTTTCTGCTCTCCCTACCTTTAATGTTTTCCACTGATAGTGAATCTAAGAGTAAATTCATGTAATTTAACCAGTGTAGTAGTTGTTTTCACTGCTAGCTAATGTGTGAATTTGGGGTTTGCTGCTTGGATGTTTCTTGCTGGCATCAAAGCATTGAAGGTTCAAAGTCCTTCTCTGATCTATAGACCCTGGATCTGTTTAAACTTATCTCTGTTTTCTCTTAGAGCATACTGAAGCAGACCTGGAGTTAAATGACCTCTGGTTTGATCTCAAGCTGCCCTTGCGTCTTCATTGAGAGTTGCCTCTGAGTATGTCAAAGAAGGTCTGGATTTAAATGATATCTGACCTGATATCCAAACATAAATCTGGTGTCTTTCCTTCTTTCACCTTCACTCTTAATGTTCCACTCCACATCTATCTAAAGATCCTTTAGTATAGATTACTTTCCCTATGAAAGCCTCGACTAGTTGTTTGCAAGTAATCTCCTTTCATGACTCCATATCCCAATGGATGGCACAGCCTTAACCCATCCTCTTTTGCTAAAAAATCCTACTGCTCTGCTCCTTTCTTCCCATTATCTTCTCATTCTATGATCCTATGACCAACCCGATAACCAACCAAATCATTTTAAACCCCCCTTTGCGCTTCATACCTAGCCTAATATCTCATTTTGAGCTTAAAAGATATATCATTCTTTGTTTTATTGGAGAGATCCCTCTCCAAGTCTAGGAGGGCTAGATCCTAGGGCCCCAAAGTGGTTGTGATGTTGTCTCATGTTTTGGTCTTGCCAATCAAGCCAAAACATGGGAACACCAACACATGGGACACTTTGTTTGGAGAGTGGAATTTGAGATGGAGATGCCCAATGGGAGTATGATTCTCCCTATTTTACATGTTGCATGTTTCAGGAGAAAAAATGGGCACACCATGATTGCCACAACACACCTCTTTCCTTCATGTAGGAGGAGCCCTTGTGTGAACTTGCGTTCTTGGAGGAGGCACTTCATGGTTGACTTATCTTGTGGGGTAGCTTGGGCCATTTTTGAAGGCCGTGAAATTGCAGCCCAATATCAGTAGCCCCCTCATACTTACCATAAATGGAGAGAGAAACTACTTGGATGGGAAAACATAAACTCTCCATTCAGCCCCAACACATTACATAAAATCGGGGTTGCATATTACTTTGATGGGCTACCTAGGATGGCTCATTTCATTTGGATGATAACATGGAATGATATTTCCCATGTGTATCATCACTCCTACCTTGAGGAGGCCATGACACAGCAAGAAGGTTTCTGCTTACACCTTCCACCTTTTCATGATGTGGGCCATTGGGTCATGCATCTTTGGGAGGAGACATTGGAGGGCAGATTTGTTGCAGATTATCTTGAGCAGTGGTGGGGACTATGGATGAGGAGGCCACAAGAGGAGAAGGGGAGGAATTTTTCTCTCTCTATACAGTTGCTTGAGGACAAGCAAAATTTTGGAGGGGATGAATATAATGTTCCCAATTTTTTAGCCTCAAGCTAAAAGGAACATTATAGTTAGCAGTAGATGAATAAAATGGGTAGGGGGGCCCATTAACCTCTTTAGAAGGAAAAATATCATTCCTCATGTGAAAAGGGGAAGAATAAATAGCTGTATTGAGCACCTAGAGGTGTGAACAGGATTGGATCATGTTGATTCAATCATATTTGACCAAGTCCACATGCACTGTCTAGATACATTGTATCTCCATGATGGACTGCACATTTTTAATGGAGGACAACTTGCATGGGCTAGGTGGCACATATGGATGGGAACCATTGTGGAGAGGAGCACTTGCTATATATGGAGAGGAGGATAGCCATTGTATTCATGCTTAGATTATTATTTTCTTTGGTTTGTTGAGACTTTGCTCCTCTTGTTGTTTAGCAGGGTTGCAGTGTTGTTTAGCACAAGGGTGTTCCCAGTCAGGAATCCCTACCTCATCCTCAGGGAAGGAGAGGTTCTTGAGCTTCGTCTCCTCATTCTAGAATTTTTCCAAGCTACCTCATTGAGCTACAGCGCAATTTCTGTTTAGAGCTGGGTTGTGTTACATGGTGCAACAAAGGAGGATCTCTTTGAGCCATTTCTGGGCTTGTTTTTTAGTGGAGAGCTTGTTTATCCACTGGAGGATCAGCAAGGGAGGATCCCAGGAATATTTTCACATCTTGGCACTGAGCCAATGAATATTTGCACTTTTACAGTGCAGTCCCTTGTAGGAACTGCATCATTTTCCATAGAGCAGCTGCAGTAAGGTTTGATACCTTGATTTTTGGCTAGTTTCCTTGGGCAAGGGCCAACCCTTCCCCCGGAAAGATAGAAAAAGGGATTCTAATCCCTATTGTACTTTATTCAGCTATGTTCATGTAATGTTGTAGGGGACTGCATTATTTTACAGCTGAATATTTAGAGCTATTCATTTTTGTACTTGAGCTTCCAAGAAACCCTTGCCAGGTTATCTTCACATTGTATAAAAGAGGCTAGATCTATGTTTTTCTCTGTGCTTTGGCTAAATAAACTATAGATATGTTTTCTACAACATTTTTCTATAGAAAACCTCTAGTAATAAAATTTTTCTTGCTTCAGAGTTTTCTGTATGGATTAAGTCATGGGTTTTCAGTGTTTTCCAGCCATATAAGAACCAGGAGATTTGTTTAACTAAGCTAGAATGATTTGTTTCAACTCCCATTCGATATGTGAGATGTAAATTGCATGAAATAGGGGATCCAAGTCCCATTTCTCACTACTATAGAAATATTTCTTGGAAATAGAGTTTTTATGGTCCAGATCACTGCTTTTCCCCACTTGCAGATAACATATGGAGACATAGTTTTGCTGATATGCTCCTAATCTGATCTAATTGAATGAATTGACACATCTTGCATTATTGTGTTCAAGTATTTATGGATATCCAACTCTAGAATACCTTAGGGTATTCTTGTTGTTGTAGAAATTCCTATTTTGGGATATTACAAAGACCCAGGGTCTTAATTGTCTCAACTTTATTTTGCTAGAAAACCAAACATTCTGCCACAAAATTTTAAATATCAGATTTAGGGTCATCCAAAAAAATTTATTTATTCACCCTGTGGTAAGTTTTTAAAAATCTCGAGTGTCCTCCTAAAGGATAAGTGTGCAATTCCAAAATAATATTTTTTTTTAGTTGGGAATTCTTGCAAATATATAAGTGATCTTTGTACCATAAGGAATCATTTTTCCAACTAAATGTATCATATGTATTAGGGTCTTGCTGCAACTTTTGAATGAGAGTCCACACTTCTTCGTCCTTCTTCCATTCATCCCTTGCTTCGGTTATCTAATTTGGTTGGATAATTGAAATGGCACAAAGCAGTGCTTCCATCTCTTCATCCTTTCTTGAGAGTGCATCTGCAACAAAATTTAGCTTCACTTTTTTTGTAGATGACTTCAAAGTCATAACCCAACATCTTTGTGACCCATTTTTGCTGCTCCTATGAAGATAGTTTTTGTTCCAAAATTTTTTTAAGACTATCATGATCAGTTTTTACCTTGAAGTGTCTTCCCATTAGGTAAGGTCTCCATTTCTTTAGTGCATGTAGTATTGCCAAAATTTCCTTTTCATAAATATCCTTTTGTAAATACTTTCCTTTGATTGAACGACTTTCAAAAGCAATGGGTCTTCCTTCTTAAATTAAAACAACACCAATTCCATTTCCTGGGGCATCACATTCCACAATAAAGGTTTTTGTGAAGTCTAGCGTAGCTAAGACTGGTGCTAGGCACATTTCCTCTTTAAGATGTTCAAAGGCCTTATTTGCTTCAAGAGTCCATGAAAATGCATCCTTCTTCAATAATGTTGTTAGAGGTGCTGCTATTCTCCCATAATTCTTAACAAACCTGCGATAATACCCTGTTAACTCGAGAAATCCATGCAATTGCTTTATGGTTGTGGGGACTTTCCACTCCTTAATGGCTTTAATTTTGTTAGGGTCTACCTTAACACCCTCATGAGATACAATATGACCCAGATATTCCACCTCTTGTACTCCAAAGAAACATTTCGATGTTTTTGGATATAATTGTTTCTCCTCCAATAGTTTGAGCACCTTGTCAACATGTTAAACATGATCCTTCCAAGACCTGCTATAGATTAGTATATCATCAAAAAATACTAGCACAAATTTTCTAAGGAAGGGTTTGAAAATGGAATTCATCAACCCTTGAAATGTAGAAGGTGCATTGGTAAGGCCAAAAGGCATGACCAAAAATTCATAATTACCCTCATGAGTTTGAAATGTTGTTTTCAAAATATCTTCAGTCTTCATTCTAATTTGATGATATCCTGAATGAAGATCCAACTTGGTAAAATAAATTGCTCCATGTAATTCATCCAATAATTCATCAATCACAGGAATGGGAAATTTATCTTTAATAGTGAGATTATTGAGCTCCCTATAATCCGGACACATTTGCCATGATCCATATTTCTTGTGCACCAATACTACTGGAGCAGAGAAGGAACTTTGACTAGGTTGAATTATACCAACCTCTAACATTTCTGCAATCATACGTTCAATTTCGCTCTTTTGGACATAAGGATATCTATAAGGCCTGATGTTTGGAGGAACACTTCCTGGAATCAAATGAATAGCACGATCATGATCACGAATAGGTGGGAGTCCTTTGAGAGTATCAAACGTCTTGGAATGATTGTCCAAGACTTTTTGGAGATTTGGAGAAATAGATGATTTTGATGTTGGAACTTCTAGTGAGCATAATTGTGCAATTACGCCCCATTTTTCTTTCTTCAGAAGATTTTTCATTACATTAGAGCTTATTATCTTTCCTGGCTTCCCTGTGATACCCCATAATTCGATTTAATTTCCTTCTAAAAAGGATTTCAAGAAAAGTTCTTGAAAATTAAAAGCTACAATCCCCAAAGATTGTAACCATTGTAATCCTAGTACAACATCAACACCTCCGATTGGGATGGAAAGAATTGGACTATTCAATACATATTCCCCCATGGCTAGCTTGATATTATGGCATTTTCCAGAGAAATTTATAGTTCCTCCATTTGCAGCCATCAATTGACATTTTGGTGCTAGGTATAGGAAACAATTCAATTCCTTGGCTACCTTAAAATGAATAAAATTATGGGTACTACCCGAATCAATCAACACTATTACCTTTTTCTTCTTGATATGTCCTTCTATCTTGCGAGTTTGAGGAGTGGTAATTCCTGCCAATGCATTACATGATATGTTCAGACTCATTTATTCTTCTTCTAGGGTTTCTTCCTAGTGTATATCCTCTACTTTTGAAGTTTCTTCTTCATTTTCTTCCTCCTCTTCACAATCTATGTAAAATAATTTCTTCTCAGTGCACTTATGACCTTTAGTGTATTTTCAATCACAACTGTAGCAAAGCCCTTTTGCTCATTTTTCTTCCAATTGTTGTGGTTTCAACCTTGTAGGTTGTGCAAGTCTGGGAGTAGCAACACTTCCATCTTTATAGATGTGAGTTGTTACACCATTTTTTGGTCATCTAACCTATTATCATTAGATGGACCCAGGTACACCATGTAAGACCAATTTTACCCCAAGTGAAATTTCTTTCACTATGAAAATAACTTAGTAAACCACCTTTATTAAGTTTTTTATGGTCTAAACAGGAAACCGCGTGAGGAAATATTAAATAGATATACATTTGTTTGATTTTCCTCAATGAATAATTAGTTAAAGAGCAGTTTAATTAATATTCCTGGTTATATTTAACCCAAAACAAGGAAATTAATTAGATAAATCATTATTTATCTTATTATTTTCTAAGAATAATTGTTTAAACCTTCTTTAAATAATATTCTTTGTTAAATATGATTAATTCACCCTTAAATAATTAAATAAATCTTTATTTATTTGATTATTACTCAACCACATCCTTAAAATGATAAATAAATAATTTATTTATTTATTATTTACAAATAAAGGGATTTAACCCAAGTCAAATTCCTTTTCCCTCCAACAAATATAATAAAATATTCCATAAAAATTGGATCTTGATTTGGTTAATAATATTTTAATTATGCACCAATATCTAGACTAACTCAATATTTTGTTATAAATATAAGGGTTTTTCCATTCATTTGTCACCTTTGGTTGCCCAAAGATCATTCTGGATCTATACTTTGGGTCTGACTATTGATCCACCATCATAGTCATATTTTGCTACTATTTTTGTTAGGGTTTTCTACACCATCAAGAGAGGAATTCTAGATCTAAAGTGCTGAGGAATTACAAGAACCCATCCCATTAAGGATAATAGGGAACACCCTCTGGTGTTTTCCTCCTAGGTGCCATTAATACAAAATTCGTTTGATATATTCTTGTCTTGTCTATTGGATACATGGAGTAAATCTTGTTTTTTCTACTGTTTAATGTCTTCTAATGCATAGATCTAGATTTTTGCAGCATTTATCTTGATCATCTAACTGCAGATCTAAAGATATTAGTAGTCATTTCTACTGTTAGGGTTGTTTTTTATGCGTAGCTAAAGTGGTCTTTTTTCGTACGCTTGGAATTAAGATTCATACTAACAACTGGTGACTCCACACGGGTTTACGATTATGATCGTTGTCATTTTTCTGATCCTTGCATATCCAGCTGCTTCAAACCCTAGGATTTCTCTTCAGCCTCTTGTTTTTTCTTTTCTTGATGTTGTTTTTAACCTATAAAACCCTAAAACGATAAAAATTCTGACTTCCGTGTGTTTTTCAGACCTATTGCGCAGGTGACAGACATCAACCGCAGCTGAGATGACAACTTTTTCTGAAACCTGCTGCTGAGAGTGCCGGAAGTGCAGGTTGCACTTTTTGGCCCAAAACCTACAACCTAGACCTTCAAGGGGCACCTTTCAGCCCAAAAACTGCGACCTCTGCTGAAAACAGGTCAGAAACTGTGACCTGGACTGTTTGCAGGGATTTTTCAGAAAGTTTTCTGGGTTTGTCTGAGCCTCTGTTTAGGGTTGTCTGACCTCCGTCTCCGCATTTTTTGGACCTATAATTGTTATTTTTCGCTCAAATAAGTGGGAACCTAGCCCCCTAGGGCTTCAGTACCCTCCACTTTTTGTGGAAGAGTTTTTGCTGTTGCAGGTTGTCTGACATTTCAGAGCCTTCAGTCATTTTTTCAGATCTGATACCTCACCTTCAGATTCGCTTCAGATCGGTTTTTTATCCATCCAAATCATGTCATCTAGCTTTGTTTGGGTTTTCCTCTAGGTTTCGCCCCGTTTCCCTTCAGGAGATAGCCTTTCGCCACCTTTTTACAACAAATTTTCCTCTGATTTGTTGCAGTTTTCTGCACCACTTTCCAGCAGATTTTGTCTTTTAGATCCCTGTCCCTCTTGACCTTATATCTATTAGCTTTTTTAGTGTGTTTTAATTAGTTTTTTACTCACCTATAGACTAGTTGTTGAGAGACCCGCCTCCTTGGGTTTAGATTATTGCATTATTAGTTGTTTATTTTATGTTTTTGCAAGACCTATATATTGCCATTTGTAGGTTTATTTACAGCTATACAGCACAATTTTTCTTTTTCTCTACAAACGTCTGGGTTTAAAAATTAAAATTTACACACTTTTACACACACACCCTAAGTGAAAAAGGGCTTGGTTAACACCACCAAGCAAAGAATCTAAAACATTGAAATCAATTGATCCTGCACCTCTCTGCCCTTGTTTCGACATTGTAATCAGTTGACCCTGCACCTCCCTGCCCTTGTCGGTCTCTTTTTCCTTTGTGCCGTGTTTGTGTCGACACCATTGTGCCACTAAGGCATTTATCCTGGAGACTTCTTGGCCTTCATCCTCAGTTTCCGGTAAGAAGAGTTACTCCTCTGCTTAGGGTTCGAGTTAGTCCTCCACCAAGTCTGCACACCGACTCTTCTTCTAGTCCTTTGGGTTCTCCTTCTCGTTCCACCTTCATTCCTCCCCTTCACACCTTAACTATGTCTGGTGCAGGACCTAATACTGGTGGTAACCTCGGCCCTCCCACTGGGAATACCACTAGTGGGACTGCAACGAACACTACCCCGGCTGCGCCCTTACTCCCCTTCATGGTAGGCCTCGGCCTCCCCGATTTTGACCAGTTGATAAAAGACCCTATACACCATGATGCTAGTTGGCCTGCTATGCCAAAAAATCTCCCTTCAGACATTCCAAAGTTTGAAGGCCTTGCTGGAGAAGATCCTTCAAATCATGTTCTATCTTTCCACATGTGGTGTTCGTCTAATTCCATTACCGATGACTCTGTCCGTCTTCGGTTGTTCCAACAAACGCTTACAGATGAAGCTTCTAAGTAGTATGTGGATCATGCTCCTCCCTCTCATACCACCTTTGCGACTCTTCCCCGAGCTTTTTTGTCTTATTTATAGCTTCCCCTGCGTTATGACACTGGTACTGAACTCTTGACCTCTTTCCGTCAATCGTCTACAACCCGCCTATTCGACCATGTTCAAGAATGGCGGAGAAGAAAGAGCCTATGTTGGGCCCCTACCTTCGAAGACCGTGTCTACATGGACTGGTTCCTTAGATCTCTCTTGCCGCCTATCGAGAAAGATGTCGCATTGCACTTTCCTCAAACCGAAGAAGCCGCTTTCCAAATTGCGTTAAAATATGACCTGATCTACGCTCAGTTGGGTTATGTTTATATCATTCTACTTGATCTTCCTAGACATGGTAGTGCCAACGCACTGGGGGCATCTCACGCCGTCGATGGTATCATTGGAGCTCTATTTAATCCATATGCTCAACCTTCCATGGGCTATGGTTTTCCTCAAGAAGGGGCCAGCACATCCGACACTTTTCCCCCTCTCGGTAGCACATATCTAGGATACGACATGCCTCCTTATTTTTCCCAACCTCCTGTTTTCCATACTATTACCCAACCTCCTTATTATCCGTATCCACATCCTGGTGCTCCAACTCCTCCAGCATTAGCACCTCCTCCTCCCTTGCCTTCTCAACCCCCACAACAGCAACAACCGCCCCTCAGGGGTAGGTGTACACACAACAGGGAATGACTAATCCTCCTCCCTCAAAAAGGAAGAGGAAAGGCACTCAAAATCAAGCTACCCCTAGTAATCTTGGACCTAATCAAGGTAATGCTCCTAACTCCACAAACCAGCAACAAGGCACTCAGCCCAAGCAGGATAGGTCTATTCGTACGAACAAGCCCTGTTCTGATTGTGGTGTTTATGGTCATTATATGCATGATTGTCATCTTCTGCCACAGATGCGACAACTATGGGAGTCTCAAGCAACAGGGAGAGGATAGCAAGTTGTCCCTTTCATTCCTCCCAGTCCTGCACCTAGTAAATCAGTTGTGCTTACTGATCCTTTCCCTCATTAAGGATTTGTGGCTACCCAACCACATGAAGGTCAGGTGGCCACTCAACCTCTTCCATCTGGTTCCCCCGATTACTAGATTTTCATGATGTCCTCTGATCAGCCTTCTGAACCTCCTTCTCCTAACCCTTCACCTTCAACTGGTACTCATGAACCCCTTGATCCTCTAGTCGCTAACCCACCTGGTCAACCTAAACCTTATCTTGCTTTGACCCCGGTTCAACCAGTCTCTCTGACTTCTCCTGCTACAATAGTGCCTTAGTCACCTCAACAGGAACCATTTCCCATTGCGACCACTTCGGGTAAGAAGGGAAAAGCTTGGAAGGGGGCACCAAAGGACAAGTACCCCCTTTCCTTGTTCATGGGTTCTGCATTGGATCTGCCTACTACCATTGAAATCCCTCCTCCCGATGTCAACATGCTGGAGCCTTCGGTCACCTTTCTCTTCCTATCATCATCCATGAGACCCTTAGGAGAAGCCCCCATGGAGACTTCCCCCAATGATCCGCTTGACCTCCCTTCGGCGATCACCCTAGGCTCAACATCGGTAGATCCTTTATCTGCTTCATCTTTAGTCATCCCCCATGACGTTGCACATGTGAGTTTTTCTTCATATGATGATGAGTCAGGTAGCTCTGCCGCGTCATGTGGTCCCCCTTTCTCCAGTCACCCCATATTTCACTCTTATGAAGACATTATGGAAGCGCTGACCGACCCTGAATTTCCATGGGATGATATGCACCACCGTGTGTACTTCCTCCCACAACAGTCCCATGACCAATATGCTGTGGAAACTAAAGACTTCATTCCTAATGAAGTCGAATGGTTTAGAAATCCCATTCTTGCACCCGATGCTTTCGAAGAAGGAAATATGGCCAATATCTCCCCTACCATTAAAATTAACATTTCTAACAAACCAGGGATAGCAGAAAATATCACCTTGGGTGCCCATTGCACCCCGGAAGAGGTTGAGGCTTACACTAAGCTATTCTAAGAATTCCGCGATATTTTTTCCTGGTCCTATTCAAAAATGCTCGGACTTAATCCTGCCATGGTCGAACATCATATCGATACATGGCCTGATGCCAATCTTATCTGTCAAAAGTTGAGACCCATTAATCCTTCCAAACGAGAAGCTGTCAAAGCCGAAATCAATAAGCTCAAGCAAGCTAGTTTTATATACCCCATTGAATACACCACTTGGGTGTCCAATCCGATTCCCGTTCTCAAGAAACAAGGCACCATTCGTGTCTACATTGAATTTTGTGATCTGAACAAAGCTTGTCCCAAAGACAACTTCCCCACACCATTCATTGACCAAATCATTGATGAGTGTGTAGGGCACGAGGTTCTATCCTTTATGGATGGTTTCTCCGGGTACAACCAAATTGTTATTCGTCGTGTTGATCAACTCAAAACCGTGTTCATTAGTCCGTGGGGGACCTTTGCCTATCGAGTCATGTCGTTCAGCCTTAAAAACGCAGGAGCCACTTTTCAATGGGCTATGTCTTACTGTTTCCAT
Source organism: Pinus albicaulis (assembly GCA_034641835.2). Taxonomy (NCBI): domain Eukaryota; kingdom Viridiplantae; phylum Streptophyta; class Pinopsida; order Pinales; family Pinaceae; genus Pinus; species Pinus albicaulis. The sequence continues at coordinate 569,843,386 of CM076573.1, read as the reverse complement.
GAATTGGCTCATATTATCCTTGCTTATTTAGATGACCTCAATGCACATTCTAAACATCAGGCGCAACATCTCCACGACTTGCGTATCATCTTTCTCTGATGTCGCAAGTATAATATCCACCTCAACCCGTTGAAGTGTGTCTTTTGTGTACCTTCCAGCTATCTTCTAGGCTTTATTGTGTCTAAAAATGGTATCACGCTTGACCCATTAAAATTTCAAGCCATTCTTGAGGTTCTTATCCATCGTACTTTATGCCAGTTACAAAGCCTCCAAGGCAAAGCTAATTTCCTTCGCCGATTTGTACCTGACTATGCCACCACCGCGCATGGGTTCCTTAGACTCCTTCGCTCTAATATCCATTTTGTTTGGGATACCTATGCTCAAGAGTCTTTCAATGCCCTGAAACATGCTCTGACATCTTCTCCCTTGACTTGTCCACCTGACTTTGATAGGGATTTCATTCTGTATATCTCTGCATCCACCCACTCGGTTGCTGGAGTCCTCATTCAGGAAGATGACAATGGAATTGAACATGTTATCTATTATTTCAGTAAGAACTTGGTAGGAACTCCTATATCCTACTCACATGAAGAGAAATTAGCACCGGCTATCGTATTCTCGGTCTAGAAACTTCGTCATTACATCCTCATGCATTCCACGAAGGTCATGACTAATTCCAACCCTATGGCCTTCCTATTGAGTCATTGAATCATCAGTGGGAAGTGCGCCCGTTGGATCACGATCCTCCAAGAATTGGATCTTGAATTTGTCACACCAAAAAGTAAGAAAGGTTTAGCCCTCGTTGAACTCATTTCCGAACTACCTACAGGTATGCAAGATCCGCCAATTAATGATAATTTCCCCGATGAACATTTGTTTGCCATTACCACTAATGACCCTTGGTATGGGGACATCCTCACTTATTTGCGAACCCAAAAGTTCACTCTCCATATTGACCGTGATGATCGAGGACGTATCCGACACCAGGCCCCCCGCTACCTTCTTATCGGTGACGACCTTTATTTTCGTGGTGTAGATTCTGTCCTTCATCGTTGTCTCACACACACTGAAGCAGAGCAAGTCCTCAATGCCTATCATAGCGGCGCTTATGGTGGCCACCTTTCTGGTTTTTCCACTTCCCATAAAATCATGCGCGCTAGGTTCTTTTGGCCTTCTCTCTTTGGTAATTGCATTGAGGCAGTCAAACACTGCCCCAATTGCCAACATTTTCCCCCTAAGGCACGAGCTCCACCAGCTCCCCTCCATCCTATCATCTCCGCTGGTCCTTTTTTCAAGTGGGCCATAGACTTTATGGAGTGTCGATTGCCATCAACCGATAACCATAAGTATATCTTCGTGGCGGTTTACTATTTCACTAAATGGGCTGAGGCCATGCCAACGTTTAACAACATGGCAGCTACTGCAACTCTCCTTTTCTTTAACCATGTGATCGCTCGATTCAGAGTTTTGAAACAACTGGTCTCCGAACATGGATGAAATTTTGGAGATGAGATATGGCGTGAGCTATCCTCCCTGTTGGGCTTTGAGCACCAATATTCCTCCTCTTATTACCCCCAAGGTAATGGCCAAGTTGAATAAGTCAATAAAATTCTTAAAACCATGCCTCAACAGATGGTGGAAAAGCACAAAACCAACTGGCACCTTATGCTCTTCCCTACTTTGTGGGCCTATAGAAATTCTGTTAAAACTGCCACCAGGTTTACTCCTTTCCACCTTATTTTTGGAGAGGATTCAGTCCTACCGATCAAGTGTGAAATCCCTTCCCTTCATCTAGCCGTCGAACTTCTCCTTGACACCCAACCTTTAGAGCAATGACTTATCATGCTTTAGTGCACTTTCTAAGACTGTCGTGTTGCATTTCAAACCATTGAGGTAGCTAAGAAACACACCAAAGCTCAATATGACCGAAAAGGCCAACCTCGTACTTTTCTCGAAGGTGATCTTGTTCTGGTGTATGACCAGGCCCATGATGTCCTTGGTCATGGGAAGTTTGAATCATTATGGATATGACCTTACATCATTAGTAAGGATTTACATAAGGAGGCATATCTATTAGAGGAATTCGAAGGCTATCCCCTTCCCAATCCTCGCAATTCACTCTATCTGAAGAAATATTACCCTTAGCATTTCCTTCCAGAAATGCATATTTTATTTTTTCTTTATGTAGCCAGCTCATACTTTTTAGTGATTTGATACTTCCCTAGGACACACTTTTTTCCAAGAAGCGTCACTTCACCCCTCCTCAAAACATAATTTCTTCACGTGCAACACTCGTAATGAGGGGCACCACTTTGCCCCCACACTTGTCCACGCTCGTGTCGATTTTTGTCGTGAGTTACCATCTTGTACTCATGTTTTCATGGTCCCCATTGGACTTTTTTCATGTGGCAGCACCATTGAGTCACCCTTGTTTAGAGCATCCGAGTTGAGTCATCATTGCGTTCATGGAGTCTATCCCGTGTTCCTTTGAATCCCGCTATAGTCTTCCATCCTTCATTGCTTGGTCCCTCTCTCGTGTCGCACATTATGGCCTTCAATCCCACTGTCCCCTATCCCTCATGATATTATGTCAGTCGCTGCCAAGTCATACATGCCCTTTATGCTCTAACAAGGGAAGTCGTTCGTTCGCTACTCAGTCCCTCCCCATTTCATCATCATCATTGGTGTCAGTCTGTGAGTCACTCTACTATTTTCTCTCGTGCCTTAGTTGAGGATCCCTTATTGCATCACCTATGGCAGACCTCCTTCTGTTGACATCATCTCATTCATTCTAGCAGACAGGTCTAGAGGGCGGTGTACCTTGGTTCCAGCTTCCACTCTTATTTGGTGCCTTGGATCAAGCAAAGGGACCCTTTCTTGCCATTTGACTTTATTGTTTCTCAGCTCCAGCTCCTTTCAGCATGATCGAGATCCGTATACTCGATGGTTCAGTGATGCCGCAACTGACATCGGTGATTCCCGGGTGTGTGTAAGATGTCTCAGCCCTCATGAGGGGGTGGCCCTACAGGTAGCCCCCCCCACACTCGGATGACCTCTTCATTACATCCTTCGACGTAGCTCCATACATTTGAATATGTCGGCCTCAGCCGCTTGCAGCGCCTTTTTGTTTTCATGTATCAGTTAGATTTTCAGAGCCCTTTCCTGTTTTCAGGGGCATCTAGGTTGCATTTATATCTCATGTACTCAGATATCATTGTACAAATCCTGGCTGTTATCCCAGGCACAATATGTATGTGGGATTCATTATCGTGTTGTTTATTTGGCTCATTTTTATGCCAACATGCTCTATATTGGCCAGTTCTGTGGTTTTCCGAACATCTTATTGTTTGTACTTTGCCTCGGCGGGCAATGGTATGCCTCCCCCGCCGCCTATAGCATAGGTACTCAAGCATCAAAGAGACTTGTCACACCTGTAAGTCTCATCTCCTCAGGGTCTATTTCTTTCAGTGATTTGGTCTACCTTATACTTCTCTCTCTTTGACTTCCCCTTCGATGTCTAGTGATTGAGTTCTTACAACGTACTTCAGTCATACGATTAGCTCCTAACACTCGCACGCTGGGGGGAAACCTATTACACCATTTTTTGGTCACCTAACCTATTATCATTAGATGGACCCAGGTACACCATATAAGACCAATTTTACCCCAAGTGAAATTAATTTCACTATGAAAATAACTTAGTAAACCACCTTTATTAAGTTGTTTATGGTCTAAACAGGAAACCCCATGAATAAATATTAAATAAATATACATTTGTTTGATTTTCCTCAAGGAATAATTAGTTAAACAACAGTTTAATTAATATTCCTGGTTATATTTAACCCAAAACAAGGAAATTAATTAGATAAATCATTATTTATCTTATTATTTTCTAAGACTAATTGTTTAAACCTTATTTAAATAATATTCTTTGTTAAATATGACTAATTCACCCTTAAATAATTAAATAAATCATTATTTGTTTGATTATTACTCAACCACATCCTTAAAATGATAAATAAATCATTTATTTATTTATTATTTACAAATAAAGGGATTTAACCCAAGTCAAATTCCTTTTCCCTCCAACAAATATAATAAAATATTCCATAAAAATTGGATCTTGATTTGGTTAATAATATTTTAATTATGTACCAATATCTAGACTACCTTAATATTTTTTTATAAATAGAAGGTTTTTTCCTTTGATTTGTCACTTTTGGTTGCCTAAAGATCACTCTGGATCTATACTTTGGGTCTGACTATTGATCCACCATCATAGTCATATTTTGCTACTATTTTTGTCTGGGTTTTATACACCATCAAGAGAGAGGAATTCTAGATCTGAAGTGCTGAGGACTTACAAGAACCCATCCCATTGAGGAGAACAGGGAACACCCTCTTGTGTTTTCCTCCCAGGTGCCATTAATACAAAATTCATTTGATATATTCTTATCTTGTCTATTGGATGCATGGAGTAAATCTTGCTTTTTCTACCGTTTAATGTATTCTAATGCATAGATCTAGATTTTTGTAGCATTTATCTTGATCATCTAACTGCAGATCTGAAGATATTAGCAGTAATTTCTGCTGTTAGGGTTTTTTGTTATGTACATCTAAAGTGGTCTTTTTTTTTACGCTTGGAATTAAGGTTCATACTAACATGAGTGGTAGGCTTCTTTGTCGCCATAATTTTACATTCATTTTTTCTTTCCAACCTGAATGCCTTCTCCATTGAATCAAGTTCCCAAACACAGACTTCATGTTGGATGTTATCCTTTAAAGTCCCTATGAAGACATCAATCCTGTGTTCCTCTGGAATACCAGTTACCCTTATATTCAATTTTTGGAAGTCCTCAATGTGCTCCGCCACTGAACCCTTTTGTTTGAGATTTATTAATTGGCTAAAGAAGGTGTTTCTCTTTGTATCCTCATAATGTGCTATCATTTCCTTCGTAAAAATTGTCCAAGTGACAATTTTTTTACAGGAGAAATGCCATCGATACCATAAAAATGTATTTTGTTCTAAATCAATGCGTACCTTCTGTGTGTTTTGCACATTATTGAGATCAAAATATAGCTCCATATGGAGTATCCATGTTATGGGATCCTTGCCATCAAACTTCCTCATATCTATCTTTGGAATATGGTGGTTCTTCAATCCAACATTAGAGTTTATGACATCATGATTAACATTTATTTTGTTCTCATCATGAGTTTCCTCTACTACCTTTTCACCATTAGGAATTATTTCTTGTATCAACTTTGTTAAACTTTGATGTCTGCTTTTAGATCATTCTTCATGTTTTCCATGTTGTCCTTCATTTTTTATTCCATGTCCTCCATCTTAGTTTCCACGCCATCCATATTAGTTTCCATGCCATCCATCTTAGCTTCCACACCTTTATTCAAACCATCCATTTTCGCTTCCATGCCTTTCTTCAAAACTTCCATTTCATTTTTTGTTGCTCTTTGCAAGAGCAAAATTTGGTGCACTTGCTCTTCTAATTTTGATAGATCATGTTGCAATTCTTCATCTTCATGAGTCATAGTAGAGTATTCCGAGGGCTTAATGGGTGTTGAATTATTTTTAGGAGGCATTTTAGAACCCAATACTAAAATATATGCTTTATAAGCCCTTGGAATCACTTCAAACTGGATTTTTACGCAAGACACATGCAATTCAGAAACAAATACACACCTTTTTCTTACTTTTGAGGAGCTCTATATTGAAACTGAATTATCTTTGTGATTTCAGATCATCAATATCTGAAAATTTTCCCTGAGGTAGCCCTCTGAATCCTCTTTCGAATGCCACAGTTCTGACCTGATTTTGAAGTCTTCAAGACAAAGTTATGTCCAATATCCCACAATGACCTCATTATGGACTAGTTCAGTAGAGTGAACTTGTATGACTTTCCATGTGTCAGTGTTTCCTCCTTCGGCTCTAAAATTTAAAGACAAGAAACTATATTCCGTGTACTTGTGGCTACTTTTTACAGCATTCCAAACTGATTCTCAAAGAGAGAGTTATGAATATTTTCCCATGATCATCTCTTTGAGATGAAATTCGGGAGCTTGCAAAAGTCCTAACTTCCACAGGTCATATCTCTGAAAATATTGTGAACCAAGGTCTGAAATTTTGTGACGATGTTTCTCAGAATGTTGGCTTCAGGCTCTAAAAATTTTAGATTCTGAACCTTAATAGAAAAAATGTTATAGCGAAAATGCCACAATGACCTATTTGGAGCAGCGAAACCCTAGAATCCAAAGCTCTGATACCAAATATTGGGAAACTTTTACACTGAAATTTGTCACCATGACATTAAGCTATCTATATGGGTTCATCATTACCTATTTATTGCTTCCTTAGAAGTCTAAAAATATAAAGTTCCCTAAATGAAGTCTTGGAACTGGAAGAAGCTCTTAAAAATCCCAAAAAGCCTACTCCCACACTTTTCCTAGTCATTCCTTGTGGTACCACGGCTAATTGCTATAAAAAATGTGGTACATCCTGCACGTAAAGCTCATTAAAATTGCAGACCCTCGTAAAAGGTAAAATAAAGAGAAAATTATGTTCTAGAAGCCTAGCTGGTTGAATATTATCTCAGCTGGGGCCTTCTAGAAGCGTTATCTGGTTGAGTTTCACCCCTTCCATTCATGAACCTTTATCCCTTCATAAATGGAGTAATCCCTTGGTTTTTGGAGCTAAAATCCCATGATGAGAGGGCTTTATTCCTTCCTTTTGGAGCTGAAACTACCTCCCTTCTGCTATAAATTGAGGCCAAGTTTCAGTCTCAAGGGTACTTGGTAGTTAGTAGATTGAAGAAGAGTGCATAGAGAGTTCAGAAAATACTTGCTTCTTGCTTTGGAGAAAGTAATTTTTGACTATTGCTGAAGACACTCTCCACATTCAACATCATTAGCATGAGAGAGATTACATACTCATGGCTATAGTCTTATGCTGATAAAGAGAGTTGGAGTCTTGTCAAACTGAGGAAAATGGCTATTCAGGACCCTAGAAGAACCTGTATGAACATCAAGGCGTCACGGTTGTAAGGTTTCCTCTTTTTATTCAAAGATAATACAAATGGATTCTAATTTTTCATTGAGTTGTTCATTTATCTTTTGAATGATTTAATTCTTAGACTCCTTGATCAATAAGATAGATTATTGCTTTCAAATTATTATATTTTGCAGATGCTTTTGATTTTATTTTCCTGTCTTTGATTGTAGAACTTATATAATGGATCAGTAACTTCTAGAGTGACTGGTTTGAAGACCGAGCAAGCATTGGTCTTTAGGTAGGAGTCAAATCTTATATGCTGGATCGATAACTTTTGGAGCGACTGGATTGAAGACCGAGCAAGCGTTGGACTTCAGGTAGGAGAATCTATCCATAGTTAATGAGTAATTCTTAAGCAAAATAGTCTAGAGAAAATGGTATACATCTGTTTGTTTGTTTGTAGATATCCTTAGGATACTAGGGAGATCGCTCTTGTTCGCAAGAGGGATTTGTCCGTCTAACAAATTGGCGACTCTGCTGGGGAAATAAAACTGAACTTAGTTTTATTATTTATTTTCAGTTTGACTTTTGAAATTTCTTTGACTTTTTTTAGCTTAAAACGGGGTTGGGTACAAGACTAAATAGGATCCCTGATTGTAAATCTGTATTTTTATTTTTTCTCTACTTTTCCTACCCTCCGCACTTTTTGTTTTAAAACAGAGCGGTAGGCTCCGCTGTTTTTAATAGAATAAAGTGTGGTACCACACCTTGTTCCATTAGAAATTGCGGTATTCTGGAAAATTTTAGAAAAAGTAGAAATTCTGTTTTCTGGAATCCAATTTCTTGATTTTTTGTTATTATCCCAATCTATTTTGACTGTCAAAGATCTCTTTTCAGATTTCTTTCAGCAATTTCTGTGTTGAAGTGATTTATTCAGTTAGTTTTCATGTTATGAGTAAATAATTTGTCTAGTCCTCCCATTGCTCTGAATTATAAACTTTTGTATACCTCAGCTACTTGTTATTTCATTGTTTTTCTGTTGAGCCATTGAACTTCATGCAGTTGTTACTCTTATGAAAATTTGGTTTTATTTTCATTTGCAAACTTATAAAACCTTTTGGATTGATAAGGTTTGAATTTCATTTTAAGACTATTTTTGGATGCTTTGATTTCTTGCTAGAATAAGCAGGAAATTCTTGGTTAGATTACAAACCAAGCTTAAACATCCTCCATCTTTTAGATAAAATTCGAGATTAGAGTTTTGTTTTAGTTTTGAATTTTATAATTTTAGGACTTTTAGTTTTCTTTTGGAAGAAGTTTGTTTTTGTTTATGATCTAAATGATATAGGGAATTTCATTTTGAGCAAAAGATCTTTTTGAAATTGATTTCTCTAAATTGTCTTCTTTTCAAAGTTTCTCATGTAGGAAAGAAAAAATGATGTTTTGAAAGTTATTGAAATCTCTCAACTCTTTCCTCTAATTAGATTTCATTGAAAAGAAATGAGTTATTATCATATAGATGCATTGTAGAGTATTTTTAGTCGGGTCATTAAAACATCATCAAGTTTCATTTCCATACCTATTGTCCTAAGAAACTGCCAATTAAAAGTAACGCTTAATTAAAATCAATCTAGAAATTTCATATTTTCTAGGGATTTTGTCACCAATATAGCTCAGGCTAGTGTCTTGGAATAGGTTTTAGTTAACTCTCCAAGACAATAAAAAAAAACTAGTCGTTGATCTTGCGGTAGGAAAATCCAATTGTAGCATGTATGCTCTAGGAAGCTCCTCCTAAAGGAGTCAAGCACAAGATCATATCCAAACCAGTGAGGTAATCATACCTATCTCATTGGGAACGATAGAAGATGTGCACATATTAAAAATGGTAAACCTCGGATAGACCATTGTAGAGGAGCCTGGGGTCACTTGTCAGTAAACCTTGGATTCTTGTCAAGGAGCCTTCAAGGGGATTGAGCTTTGTTACTCTACTCTTGTGTGTATATCGGATTGTATATTGTTCCCCCAAGTATATGTGTTCCCGTTGGCGACCTTAGTGGTGACAAACTTTAGTATTCCTTCCCAAGGTGACGGTGGAGGGGAGGTCCCACTGTACCTGGAGCAGACATCGGCTAAACTCACTTGGACTCTCCAAAGGGTTATATTCACTCAAGATGGTTTAAGTGGAGAAGATTGCACCAATCTGTTTCATTAAGCATGTTGTCAGGGTAACTGTTCCAACCACCATTTCTGCATTAAAATTCTACGATGTTGGATTTCATCACCAACTAGTGTTTTTAGTGTGGGAATCTACTGTTTGTGTGTGGATTTATCTCTTATATTTTTATAGGCGCATGATTCATTTGATTGTTTCCTTATCAACTTTAGGGTTTGTTTGAATTTTTTATTTGTTTGCGTGTGTTAAAAGTTTTAATCATGGCTTAATTATCGAGACGATCACGTAGAACTCAGGGGAAACCCCCTGAGTACACACCAAGCCAACTAGAAAGACTTAAATCTCTGATACGAAACATTATCGACAGAACTGGATTAATGGAACAAGGAGAATCATCTATAATCATCCAACCTGATTTTGAAGTAGATCAACCGAAAATAGCATAACATAGTCCATAGATAGTTTCAATTTCTGAATTAACCGAAGTTGCTTCTACAACAAGTGAATTATCACCTGAAGAACCTGAAATTTCTGAACTGGAAACTGAACCTGCTACATCAGAACGTACTTTAGAATTCACTACTCCAACTCCTGATTATCCTAATTCACCCAGAGTGAGAAATTGGATTACAGAAGATCTTCCTCCTGATCTCATTAGTATTGAAAAAATCAATGATATAGAGGAAGAAATCATTCTTCCTTCAACTAAGAAAAATTTAGAACTTAGAGAACGTGAATCAATTTTTTACAGTCCTTTTAGACAAGACGCTTGGTATTCTTCATTAATAGATTTTCTACAAAACGTAGGTCTTCAGTATTCGCCACCCTAATCCCTTTCTACTCTACACCAATAGGTTATAGACCTTAGATAAACATGTCAGGTGAGTCATCTATGTTTACTAAATCGCCAGAAACATTTCTATATGGTGGTCCGTCTGTTCCTGCAGGCTATCAGTCGCTCTCTGGTAAATTCTCAGGAGCATCTCCATTTCCCAACAAACCAATGTCATCATCTGGTCTGAATGAATCAAATACTGGAACTTTGAACAATGAGCAAGTTTATATGATGTTTGGAAATATTCTGAACCCCGCATCTCAAGGTAGTAATTTACAACCTGGGGAGCAAACTCAAAATAGCCAAATACAGCCTGGGGGGTAACCCCAAGGACAATACATACCTCAGGGTCAATATCAACCCCAAGGATAGTATATAAGTCAGGGTCAATATCAACCCAGGGACAGTACTTACCTCAAGGTCAATATCAACCTCAAAGTCAGTACATGCCTCAAGGTCAATATCAACCTTGAGGGAAATATCTATCTCAAGGATTGCAACCTCCTTTAGCACAACAGTTCTATCCGAAACAAAAATTAGGTGGAAATTAATAAAGCTATTCCTCGGTATGTTCAACTGGAAGTTGTACGTTGCGTCTTGTGCCTGACAGCCAGTGGGACTTCTCATCAAGATAATTATGAGATCCATCTCAGGTCAACAAAATTTGTGAATGTACTGATTACCTTATTATCAAGTTGGATAACTTGTTGGTTATAATCAACCCCAACAACCAGTCCAGCCTTCAATTCCAACACCTGCATCTAGTCCTATTCAACAAGCTGGTCCGAGTACACCTAGAATTCTGCCACAAATAGCTGATCAGACTTCTATTCAACCTATCACACCTATTCCTGATATTTCTACAGCTCCTATCACATCTGCCCCTCAAACATCAGTATAGATTCCTCAGGTTTCTATTCCGCAGTTTGGACCTACAATTCAGACTACTGTTCAGATGCCCGCAGGACAACCTAGTACAAGTATAGTTATAACAAGTCAACTCAGTTTACTTATCAACCGTATCAGGGGCCATACCAATATGGGCCTGTTCTACAAACTCCAGTCTACCCGAAACAACTGTACCCTGGGTATACATATCAGACACCTGTTCAAACCCAGTATGGTCCGGTTATTCTTGGTTATCCAGGGGGAAATATGATTCCAAATGCATAACCTATTCCAGGTTATCCTGGATATTCTCCTCCTGGGACTGGTTTAGTTTCACAATGTTATCCACAAGACCCTACCCATCAATTTCCATTCATAGCAAATTTGGATTTACCAAATTTATCCCTCCTTACGAATGATCCCATCTACTATCATCCGTATTGGCCACCAATGCCTCATAAGTTGCCCAGTGATATCCCAAAGTTTGAAGGAAAATCAAGAGAGGATCCTTCTAACCATGCTATTACTTACCACCTTTGGTGCGCATCTAACTCATTAATCGATGATTCCATTCGACTTAGACTTTTTTCATAGAACGTTAATAGGATTAGCTACTAAGTGGTACAATGAACTGCCACGAGGCTCATTTAACAATTTCAACGCCCTGGAAAATGCTTTCTTAACTCATTTTCAGTTGCCCGTCAGATACGACAATGGCATGAAATTATTAACTTCACTAAAACAATCTACATCTACATACATATCAGATCATATACATTAATGGAGATGTAGAATACGTTTGGTAAATTTTTTTATCCCGGATCAAATATTGGAAAAATGGTTTGTCAAATCATTGCTACCAAAAATCACTAAAAATGTAGCCAAAGCACGGGTTGTCACCGAAGAATAAGTTATTGCTCAAGCTCAGTATCTAGACTTGGTATATACCCAGTCTAGTACTTTGTACGAGAAAATTCCCGATTTACTGCATCCTGGTCAGATAAAAACAACTCCTTCGGGGTCTCATGCTGCTGATGGTGTAATCGGTTCAGTTAGTACAACTAAGAGTAAGAAGAAATCTTCGAAGGTTACTTCCCCTATTATAACTTTACCTGATTCACCAAAAGGAGAATCTTCCTTGGAAACTACTGTCGATATTCACATTGTAGATTCATCTACTACAAAGTAGAAATCCGGCAACAAGAAGAAAGGGAAGAAAAAGAATAAACAAACTTCATCTCCTAAAGAAAAAACTGATAAAACTGAATCAACTGATGATAATTGGAAACCTCGTTATCCTTGTCTTATCTGTGACGAGGATCGTTTCACCAAGGAATGTCTACATAGAGGTGAGGTATCTAAGTTCGTCAAAGGTTCACCCACTCCCGCTATCTTGAAGGATCCCTTTCTGGTTCAAGATAGTAAAATGATTGGATCTTCATCTAATACATCAGCAGATATTTTGATGATGTCTCAAGTAATGGTTGCCACTCGATCGCAAGATTATGGTAGTAAAAATCTCGTTACTGGTAAAGAAGTAGAAAATTATAATTCTGCACCAGCTACATCTCCTTTGGTTTCTGATCCACTTCACATTGAGAAACCAAATCCTAATTTAGTAATAAAACTGCCTCGTAAAGGTGCACTTCGTAAATTAGCTTTCAATCCACATGTGAGAGATGCTCAGAATTACAAAATTGTCGAGGATTTAGCAATATCTCCTTCAGCAATGTCGGCTTTGGAAGTTCTACAATCATGCCCAACACAAAGAAAATTACTCTTATCAGCAATTGGAGTTTTAGATCGTCAGGATTCGAACCTTATGGTCTTCAACTTAGAAAATTTTACATCACGACTCCCTCATCAAATGGCCTTTCAGATTCCATTACTGGTCAAAAACAAACATTGCTTTCATGTTGTTATTGATGAAGGAGCTTCTACGTGTATTATGTCATTAAATTGTTGGAAATCACCTGGTTCTCCGACACTTAACCAATCACTTACGATCCTCAAAGATTTTGATGGAAGAGGATTCCATCCATTCGGAATTTTGTAGGATCTACCTATAGAGGTCGAAGGTAAAACCGTTAATTTAGATGTGGAAGTAGTTGAATCCCCTCTAGATTACAAACTTCTTCTGGGTCAAAGTTGGTCTTATACTATGACTGCTGTCGTGTCTTCCGTCTTTTGATTAATCATATTTCCTCATCAAGGAAAGATTTTAAAAGTTGATAATCTCTCATATTATTCATCTAACCCAGCTTCTACGGATAGTATTCAGCACGTTGGAAAAACGACTATCCCTTATGAGGATGTAGGAGTAGGTTTAATCAAATATTCTGCTTTGATGGGAACTTTTTCTATGCCTCCACCTAACGTACCTCATACTATTTCTAATATCAATATGATTACATCAAGCACTATTCCATTTGATGATCCTTGGATAGTGCCTTCAGAATCAAAACTGGATTCGTTTAATGGCGTGATGCCTTTGAGTCTGTTTGAATTAGCATATCAAGAAGTACAATCATTTTCCAATTCACCATCTACTGATTCTGACCAAATGAGTGTGGTCAATAAAGAATCATTTTCACCTTCAAACTCAGCTATAACATCAATTCTGGATCCTTTTAAAGAAGTGTTTTATACTGACGAAAGAATTCGTGAATTCCTCTCAGTAGATGATTTACCATGCGATGATCTCCATCATAGGTCATCATTTTTACCTGAGCTTGACAGATTCGAAAATAATTTTTCATCTATTTTTACAATTGATTATATCAAGGAACCCCAGAATCCGATATCGATCACAAATTCAGATTCTGATGTGAATTTAGGGAATATTTCTTTGACGATTCCTAATGACATATCAGTGAAACCCGGAATTATTGAAAACATTCATATAGTTTCCTCTTGTATGTTAGATGAGATTACTACATATAAGGCCCTATTTCAAGAATTCTGCGACATATTTTCCTGCTCTTATGAAGCAATGCCAAGAATTGATCCCAAAATTGTCGTTCATGAAATCAAAACTTAGATGCTAAACCGATCAGACAAAAATTATGTCTGATACATCCACAAAAGGCTGCTGCTATCAAAGAGGAAGTTGAGAAATTATTGAAATCAAGTTTTATTTATCCTATCCCATTAACGGATTGGGTATCTAATATCATCCCTGTTACTAAAAAACAAGGAAACATACGAGTATGTGTTGACTATAGGGATATTAACAAAGCTTTTCCTAAGGACAATTATCTGACCCCTTATATCAACCAAATCATTGACGATTGTGCCAAAAATTAAATGTATTCATTTATTGATGGATTTTCTGGATACAATCAAATAAACATACTCCCTGCCGATCAACCAAAAACAATGTTCATTTGTCCTTGGGGAACATTTTCTTATTGTAAACTACCTTTTGGATTAAATAATGTTGGGGAAACTTTTCAAAGGGCTATATCCTATGCTTTTCATGAAACTAAACACATTGTGAAACCTTATCTCGATGATTTACCTTCTCATTCATTACACAGGGAGGATCATCCAACTCATTTATGAGCGATTTTTATGAGATGTAGGTATTGTAAGATTCACTTGAATCCGCATAAGTGTGTTTTCTGTGTACAGTCTAGTAGATTACTAGGATTTGTCATTTCGAAACAAGGCATTCATGTTGACCCTTTGAAGGTTGAGGCTATTATTAATTTACCTCCTCCTTCCACACTTCGCCAACTCCAAAGTTTGCAAGGGAAAGAAAGGATTCATCCATAACTATGCCGAGTTAACCAAAGGTTTTACTAGGCTTTTGAAATAGAATGTTCCTTTCATTTGGGATGAGATCACTGATTGATCTTTTGATGCTCTAAAACACGCGTTGACCCATGCACTGTTATTGCATCCCCTAAATTACAGCCAGGATTACTTTTTATACTTAGCAACCTCAGATTCCACTATTTGAATGGTATTAGTTCAGGAAGATGAATTCCACAACGAACATGTGATTTACTATCTCAGTTGGAATCTCAATTTTACAGAGATCAAATACTCGCATGTGGAGACATTGGCTTTGGTAGCAGTTCAAGTTGTCCAACGATTTCGTCATTACATTTTGTTACGAAAAACAGTGGTGATTTCTAATTGCAACCCGATGATGTATATTCTGACTAAGCAATTGCTCGGGGGAAAATACTCTAAATGGATAGTTATACTTCAAGAGTTTGATTTAGAATTTGAAAAATCCAAATCAAAGAAATCACTAGTGTTCGCCGAACTAATGTGTGACTTCCCGAATAATAAGACAACAACTGTGGTAGAACATCTGATCACTGATGAATCTTTGTTTCTTATCAGTACGTTATATCCTTGGTGTGGAGATATAATAATTTATCTCCAAAAACAAAATTTTCAGCCTGAGCTTTCGTGTTCACATCAAAAAAATATCCGTTACCAGTCTCAGAAGTACAATGTTCTCAGAGACATGCTTTATCGTCGTGGTGCAGATTCTGTATTTCGACGATTTTTAACCCATGAAGAGGCTAAACGAGTTTTAAATGACTATCATTCTAGAGTATGTGGTGGTCATATTTCTGGGTATGCTACAACCCAAAAGATATTGCGCGCTGGTTATTTTTGGCCATCGTTATTTAAAGATTGCATTCTTGCAGTCCACAAATGCCACAATTGTCAGATTTTTGATCGAAATATGCATGCACCACCAGCTCCTCTTCACCCCATAATTGTTGTCAATCATTTTGAAAAATGGGGAATTTATTTCATTACATTTAACACTTACTTGGCTAGGGGGCATGGGTATATTATTCTCGTAGTAGATTATTTTACCAAATGGGCCGAGGCAATGCCTACATTTGTGGCAGACGGAAAAACTATAGCTACTTTTGTATTCAATCATGTGATTGCTTGATTTGGTGTACCCCAAACTATCATTACTGATCATGGCATCCATTTTCAAAACATTATGATGACCGAACTTTCCGACCAACTTGGCCTGCGCCATGATATTTCTACTCCATATTACCCACAAGCTAATGGTCAGGTTGAAGCTGTCAATAAAGTTTTAACCACTATGATTAAAAGGATAATCAGAATTCATAAATTGAATTGGCATACTATGTTTTTCTTAGCACTTTGGGCATACTGAACCTTAGCAAAAACTGCAACAGGTTTCACTCCTTCCAACTAGTCTACGGTTTAGAAGCTGTGTTACTACCAATTAGCCATTGAGTTACTACCAGCTACCTCTAAGGAGGAAAAACTCTTTTTGTATCTAGCACAATTAGATGAGACTTGGCGCACCGCTGCATTAGCAGCCGAAGCTCATAAAAAACATGTTAAAGCTCAGTACGATCGAAGTGTTACACCTTGTGATTTTTTAGAGGTGTTGGCTCCCTGTGATTTGATAGATTGGCAAGAAACAAACACTGCAGGGGCCACATCAAAACCACTTTAGAATCCTAGGACCTAGCCTTCCAGGATTTAGAGAGGGATCTCTCTATTAAGGTGTTTTTGATTGATTTATCTTTGTGCTCTTTGTTTAATATTTTAGGCTAGTTATTAAGTTCTTGGAACTTGTTTTGGTTTTGGTTGGATTAAATGATAGATTGAAGGATTAATGGTGTGACTGATTGAGGAAATGTTTCAGCTGATCAAATAGCCTATGAGAAGACATAAATTCATTGGGCAATGGAGTCCTAAAAGGATTTAATTTTTCATCAACTCTACAAGGGCTTTCATAGGGCAAGCTAACTATATCAAGTGGTTTATTTTAGATTAGTTTGTGATATGAAACAATAAGAATTTGTAAAGGCAGCAAAGCTATAGTCAGTTAAGAATCTTCTAGCTCTACTTAAACAAGAAAATCCTCTTAAAGCAACTATTTGTAGCAAGTCAAAGGGCAGGACAAACCATAATCCTCTCTGGACAAACTTTAATAAGCAAACTTCTAAGACAACAATCCAGTAATTCAAGAACTAATTTCAGACAAAGAAAACATATAAGATGACAGTAAGAGAGGTCTAAGATCAAACAGAAATAATCTAATCTTCTTTTGACAAACTTTTAAAAGAATCTTCAAAGCAACATTTCAAGACAGTCCAGAGGGCAGGGCATACCTTAAACCTCACTAATTTTTGAATCTAATAAGTATACTTTAAAAAAAATATCATGAAAACAATATCTTAAGTCTTACTCAAAGGAACATGGGCTCACAATACTTTCCTTGGTTTCACTCTATTGAATCATTCTTAAGACAAAGAGCTAGATAAAATTAGAAGGCAATTAAGAATCTCCCAATCAAACCTATGCAGAAGAAAACATAAATATAAAGAATACAGACAGAAAAAGGGTGCTAAAACAACAATTCCTAATCTGAAACTTATGCTTCTTTATCAGAGAAATATTAACATAATGGAAAACATAAGAAGAAACAATAACAATTAGGAAAACTTCACCATTGATATAGCTCAAGGATCCAGTGAACATGCTTG
The DNA here is from genome assembly GCA_034641835.2 of Pinus albicaulis. NCBI lineage: Eukaryota > Viridiplantae > Streptophyta > Pinopsida > Pinales > Pinaceae > Pinus > Pinus albicaulis. The sequence continues at coordinate 569,825,975 of CM076573.1, read as the reverse complement.
TATTATTGATGATCAAACCAGTTACAATACTCCATGTAAAACATCTCTAAGAAACTTAGAGTTTTCTTCAATTCAATCTAGCATTCCTCAACTAGCTCAGTAGTAGAAATTAGTCCAAAAACCATCAAGTAACCAACATTTTCAATGAGGCTCATATGCACTATTTATATGCAAAATGAGGAGGTGTTGCTAAGCTAGGGTGTATAAATGTTATTTATTACAGAGTTAATGGTTTTTAACCTTTGAGACCATGAAAGACCCAAGGCAAAAATATCTGAAAGAGTTACTCTGAATAGTAACTTCTATCTTAACTTATAAGTTATTTCAACTGAAATATTTGACTTTTAAGGCTTTGTAATAACTTTGTAATAATTGTTGAGTTGCTTCAAAATATCTATGACTGAGTAATAACTGTTTGAAGTCCTTAGGAAAGAAATAATGTTGTAGGTGGAAAATTTTGTCTTTGGAGAAGTAATTGCTCCTTTTTTGAGTAACTCGAAGGTGTCTTTGGGTAATATTCCTTGTTTATTCAACAATCTTCTATATTAGGCCTTTAACCTTGATTTAACTTTAATTTTATGCATCACTGTCTTTATCCTTCTGTTTCAGCTTTATAACTATTTTGTCCTTTATCTTTTTGTTTTAAGCCTTCAACTTTCATCTTTAAACACTGTTTTAAAGGGGCTAATCCTCTGTTTTGTTCTTTAATCTGCAATTAGCCCTTTAACCTTCGTTTCTTCATCTTCTTTATTCCTTTTTTGACAGTATATATTCTCTGCATGTATGTAGGGTTTTCTTCATGGCAGAAGAGTTTATAACGCATCGATGATCATGATTCATCGATGGATTAACCCTTTTTGCAGGCTCCCCTAGTTATTTTCATATGATTTTACCTCTTGGATCGTCATCCATAGGTGTAATTTGTCACTTTTTTACTGTGGGAGGGAATTTTGGCCCTTATCCGCCATTAAACCTGCAAAAACAAATAAAAATTAACTTGAAACCTATGAGATGGGGCAAACTATGATTTTATGGGTTTTTGGAGTGTTCAGGGGCTATTTGCAGAGGAATAGAGGTGCAGGGGAGTGATTTCAAAGGTGAAATCGTGAACAAAACTGAATGGGGGTGCAAAACTTTGAATTTTGGCGCACAAAGGAGGGAAAGTGGTTTCACAAAACCACTAGCATTTTTCGCGCGGGTTATTGGCAGTTTATGGTTTTGGGTTGGGACCGCGTGATACCATTCAGTGCTTGCCATGTGGCAGGATAATACCACCCATTTCGCGCAGACTTGGGGTGTTAATCTTCAGAGGCATAAATCACGCGATATGCGTTTCCAACCGTCAGATCTCGATGAGCGAGATCAACGGTGCGGATGGAGCCCAAAGATGGTGCATAAATTTGGTAGAAGGGAAGTGGAGTACAGGTGGCAGGCAGTGGTTGGGGTGCGGAGATTAGATTGGAAAGTGGGGCCAGGTGGTGATGTGAGAAATTTCGTCGGCTAGCGCGGGGTTTATTCAACACGGAATTTTGTTTGTACATGGGGGAGAACAAATGACAGCATTTAGAATGGGGGAGTGGGGCTCTGATCAACAGTGGAGGTGGCTTGTGGAAGGATGGAGAGGGATGAAGAAATGAAGGGGTGGAGGCTTTGTTCGCATGGGGAAAAGGGCTTAAGAACGGGAAAAGGGAAAGGTTCCATGGGGGTAGAGGGGACCATGGGTCGGGAAGGAGAGGGGCTTAGGGAATTAGCGGTAGGTCATGGTTCGGGTCATATGGGTAGAAGGGGTGGGGTTTAAGCGGTAAAAAGGGCTTAAGGCCTATATGTAAAAAAGTGGGTTTTTTACATTAAAAAAACAGAATTTTGTAGGCTTTTTAAGGGTTCCGATAGGTTATAAAGTTAGGAATAAAACAATGAAAAGGGGTTTTTACCTTGTCTTAAGGGTTTTTAGGAGAAAATGAAGCATGATGGGGGATTTTGAAAGTTTTTAGAGAGGAAAGAAGAAAGATAAATGAGGGTATCAGTAGAGGGGTAAATGAGGGAATTAGGCCCAAAAAATGGAGTTTCTTTGTAGCAGTAGGGTGAAAATTTGATGAGACATGAAGATAGGAAGGCCTAGTGAGAAATAATCAATTTTCAGGATGATGAAGGAAATGAGGCCTCTAAAGATAGATGATGGTCAAATGATGCTATCTTTAGGCACTTCTAGGACATCCACAATCATCTAGTGAAATCTCTAGAATACAGGAGGATAACAGTGGCTCTAACTGGGGAGGGCAGCTCCTTTAGGAGGTGTCAAGAACCTCAGAAGATAAATATTTGGAATAAGTAGACCAGTGCCTTGATTTGCACCTTGGTAGAACTCCTTTATCTTGATGATTTGCTTCTTTGAAGAAGTGATCTGCAGTATCTAAATCATAACATGATTAATTCCAACTCAACTTCTACCTACCCATCACACTAGTTCTAACATTTTTTCTTCTTTTTGGAGTGCATTTGGATTGGAAACTCTTTGACATTTTTATTTTTGAAAACAGACATAAACTATCTATTCCTATCCTTATCTCTTCCAAGAGTTCAGATTAAACTGTTGAACTCTTTTATTTTATACCTAAACTACTTGGTTGCCAAGATTAAACTGTTTGGCAGCCTTTATTTTCTAATCTAAGATAGAAAATTGAAAACATTACCAAATCAGGATTAAACAGTCTGATTGGTTATAAGTAGTGATACTTGGTACAAATCTGCATATAGAATTTTTTTTGCAGAACCTTTAACACAAAACTTCGAGGGTTGAAATTTAGAATTTTCTTTTTATCCCTCTTTTCTTTCTTGGTTCAGATTTGGAGCTTTGGAACCAATTTCTAATCTAATCTAGTCTATTGATATGTCAAGTTTAGACAGTTTGGAAAATCCTCATTCACTAACCTATCAGCAGAAATTTAAATCATGGTTTAAATCAGGATTAGACAGTCTGATTAACCATGGTTGTGGAATTCAAACAAACTACACACAAACATTATTTGCATAAAAAGTAAATCTAGATAGATAGGCTATGATTTGTTATTAGTAATGCATCCTTTATCTATCTCTTTGGTTCTGTTTTGAGCATGGTTCTTTTGAGCATGTGGAACCAACATATTTTTATTCCCTAATCTCTCTTTTTGATAAGTCAAGCTTGAACTAATCTTGACAATCATTGTTTCTACTAACTTACTAACACAAATTTAAAGCATGTTCAGCCATGATTAGGCTAGATGACTGAACAAGGTATCATTTTGAATAAGCGGTGGCATTTAGACTTGCACACTTTCAGAAGTATTGTTTTTTGGGTATGGGGTTGTACCTTTTTTTTTCTGCCCTCTTTTTCTTTGTTTCTTCTATTTTTGTACTTATCTTTTCTCTGATTTTTTCTTTAAACAATGTTATATACAATGGATGAAGCTTTAAACTTGAGCATCTCAATGGAAATAATGTTTGAGCATCCTGCCATTGACAGGACCTCCAAGAAGTTTTGTTCCATCCATTTCCTATAATAAAAATGCATTATTGCCTCTGGAAGAATGGATAATATAGGGACCTTTCCACATATTTTCAAACTTACCATGTTTTCCTTTGTCTTCTCTCCTAGAATGCCATATGAGCACTTTGTCACCAATGTTGAAGTCATTAGCTTTTGTCCTTCTGTCAAACAACTTCTTGATGTTTTCTTGCACCTGTTGTGTTCTGTTATAGACTTCCTCCCTTGTCTGCTGCAACTGTATGGTTTTATTTATCCTTCTAATCATGTCATTTTCTTCAGATTGCACCTCCTAGATGAGCTTCATGACTGACACTCCTAGGATTGTTGGAAAAATTTCATCTACTCCATAAAATAGCTGATAGGGAGACATTCCAATGGATTTCTTGCATGTCATCCTGTCATCCCATAATGCATGTACTAGCTTGTTGTGCCATGACTTTTGATTTACCTCCAACAACTTCTTGATGATGTTTACTAGACTTTTGTTTGAGGATTATGCCAACCCATTACCTTGAGGGTAATAAGCTGTAGAATGACCCAACATGATCTGATATTTGTGGAAAAATTCCACCATCCTTTTGGATCTAAAGGCAGCTGCATTGTCTATGATAATCTTTCTAGGACACCCAAATCTAGACAAAACATGGTTTTCAAGGAATTTAATGATGACTAGATCAGTGGCAGTTCGAGAGGGGATGACCTCTATCCATTTTGTAAAGTAATCAGTAGCTGTGAGGATCCATTTATGTTGGTCAGATGAAGAAGGATGGATTTCCCCAATGAAGTCTAGGCCCCACTATTTAAAAGGAGCCTCAATAGAGATAGGATGCAGAGGTAAGGGTAAGAGTTTTCTTTTTCCTTCAAACATTTGACATTGGTGGTAGCCAATTACCAATTTATGGATATCTTGGAAGAGGGTGGGCCAATAGTAACCAGCTCTCAGGATTTTTTTTACAGTTGTCTTCCAATAGAGGTGGCCTCTGTGGAGTACTGAAAAGGTATGATTTTGCTGATTACTTTAATGACTTTTTAATACAATTTGTGAACCTTTTGTATCATGGATTTGGAAAGTCATAAGAAACTATCACAAAACATGTGAGAATCGATGTGTATAACTTAGCCACTGATAATGGTTATTTTCTATACAGGGAAAGAAGAAAACGAAGAGTTGTCGCTCTAAAGATAAGAACTAAGTGGAGATAACTGCTGTCCCTCTGGATGAGAACCGAACGCAAACATAGGGAAACAAGATCAAAGTGAATCGGCTCGGGCAAGAAGGAGAGGACACCAGCTCAGCGCAATAGCAAAGACAGGATGAAGAGTTAACTGTTTGGCGAATCCCTCAGGATCGAAGATCCTGAGGGATCGCTGCTTTATTTATCTAATGCTGACACTAGCACCTCTGCTTATAAAAGCAGAGAGACAAAGATCGTTAGTTTAGGGATGGCGAGATAAGATACGCTTTATGTAATCTTCTGAAACATCACTTGGCTATTAAGTCTGCTGAGAACCGGGTTCGATGTCTTTTTTACCTAATGTGGTTAATGAAAGCCTCAAGCTCGGTGATTATTCCATCTTCGCGTCTGCTAACCTAAAGCGGTGCATCCTTGGAGGCTAAGGGCCCGGCCCCGAAGGACACTTGCTTCTGTACCATTACAGCTTCGGTTCTGTGTGGTTTGTTTATTATTGCTATTCGATTGTTTGATATGCTTTACAAGTTCATATTACATGCTCTGTTCCAGTTTGAATCATTGAAGTTTCTACAACTAGACTTATGTGTTAACTCCGCATTGCGTTATTCTTCCTTTCAAGAGTTAATCGCATATCCTTACTGTTATGTTGCAGAGATGTTATATTAACATTTGTGTTGCGTGCGTTTCCACTGAATCAGTATTGTCCCATAATTCATTAATCGTTATTGCTGTTCCATTAATATGATTTGTGTAATCCGCCTTTAGAATGATAGAATGTTCCTTGATTGCAAAGAGAGTATAGATTGAGTTTGATTATAACCCGCGGGACTTAGTATTCATTTGCGGTTCCATTTCAGAGTTGCTGTTCCATTTCAGAATTGTGGTTTAATCCTTTATTTCCTTTGCTGATCTATTTATCTGCATTTGATGGTTTGCTGTGAGAGATGATCTAAGACTGTAGTGAGCAGTATCAGTCACTGTTTAGCTCCCAGGCTTGTGATCTATGCTTTATTTCTTTTTCCATCAGTTTCTGAAGGGATGGTTTATTATTACCGAACCCTTGACTGATGAGTTATTGAGTTTCCTGAGTGTGTGATTTATTTCTTCAAAGTAATTTGATTTCAGTTGAGCATCCGTTTACTCTTGTATTTCTTAAGCACTGTACTACTAGCATTACTCTGACAAATGAGCCTCGGATTGAGTCACTCTTTGTAATGACAAAACGCTCTCGGGTTGACATATTAATGTGAGGTGATTAGAGGTGAAAGAGACCCTTTTTATAGCTCTACATTTTAGAGTATCAGTCACTGTTTAGCTCCCAGGCTTGTGATCTATGCTTTAGTTCTTTTTCCATCAGTTTCTGAAGGGATGGTTTATTATTACCGAACCCTTGACTGATGAGTGTGTGATTTATTTCTTCAAAGTAATTTGATTTCAGTTAAGCATCCGTTTACTCTTGTATTTCTTAAGCACTGTACTACTAGCATTACTCTGACAAATGAGCCTCGGATTGAGTCACTCTTTGTAATGACAAAACGCTCTCGGGTTGACATATTAATGTGAGGTGATTATAGGTGAAAGAGACCCTTTTTATAGCTCTACATTTTGGCGCCGTTGCCGGGGAAAGAGTGTAGCCATTTGTCTTTTTTTCAGAGTAGTGTACAAGCCTGCTAGGGAGGAGTTGGATCCTAAAAACGGAAGGTAAGAACCTACGTGCAGAGCATGTAAAAGCCCTGCTCATTATCCGCTTTCCTAACAGATTTATTGTTGCTTGTTTGAATAGAAGTTCGTAGTTTATTTTTGAGTGCATGACTAAGCAGAAAAGACCAGAAAAGAATATCAAACCCCCATCCAAACCTGAAAAAGCTAAGGGGCCGGTGACCCTTGGCCGAACGACCTTCATAGACGAAATCTATAAGAAAACAGAGTCTCAGCCATTGGTAGGCTTCAAGAAAAACACTTCCAAACCGCCTACTAGTTCCCTTCAGGCCACAGGATCACCATCTGTAGCCTGTGCTGAGGTGCATAGTCAAACTGAGGAGCAGGACTTTCAAGAAGTTGAAAATTCCACTCCAGAATTATTGCAGGAAGGGAACTCTAGTAACTTTTGCGAAGGAGAAGGAGAAACAAGGGAAACCAAGGAACCAAAATCTCCTCTTGAAACAAATCAGTCATTAGATAGCCCAGATAAGGGGAGTGCTGCGAAAGTCGTTGTTGAAGAAATTCAATCTCCTCAAACACCTGGTATTCCCATTATTCCAGATAAAGGGAGCGCTATTAAAAAGATCCCTGTCAAAACCGTTCCCACCCAACCTAGGAATACCCTCCTAGATATCCCAGAAGGTTACTGGCATATATTCAATCCCATGGCTCAAAACCAACCAAACGCTCAAAACCAGCCAAACACTCAAACCTCTACATTACAATATCCTATAGTGGATTCTGCAGCAAATGCACCCATGAAAGCTATCCCTCTTCAGCATATCCCCACATTTCACGGACTCACATCAGAAGATCCGGATGCATTCTTATTCGAATTCGATGTGTTATGTAGGAGGTATGATTACACCACCGATCCCCAAAATTGAAATTATTTCCCTCTACATTAAAAGGGGCTGCTTTAAGATGGTTTATGGGGCTAGGTGGCGGGGTTATCAACAATTGGGATCAAATGAAAGAATCCTTCTTAAAGAAATATCAGGATTATTGTAGGTCTAGAGAATTAAAAGACGAAATATTTCAGATGACAGCCAGACCAAATGAAACATTAGAGGAGTATGTGGAACGTTTTCAGTATAACTTACAAAGATCTCCTTATGCATCGCTACCTTTACCTGATAATGTGTTACAAACTGCATTAATGAGGGGTATGAAGGAACAATGGATTGAAACATTAAACATTATGGGCAAAGGGGATATTTATCAAGAGAATTTTACTGACATCCTTGACTTATGTATCAGGAGTTCGAGAGGCAGCAAAAGAATAAAACCGGCAGAATATGATCGGTTTGCAAGAGATAACAAAGTATCAGCAGAAGGAGTAACACGTGCAGAAATTGGAAATTTATTAGAGAATTTTAAACCTGATATTATGGGGACACTAACTACACAACTTGATATTGTGCAGGCTAAACAGAAGCAGCTGGAGGCAGAACAGAATATGGCAATCTTCTCGCCTCGATGCAAAGAAACACACATGACAGGAGTGTCCATTGGGATCTCTTATAAACATGCGCCATCTCAGACAAAAGATCACCTTACGGAGAGCTGCCCCTCACTTCCTGGATTGAAAGCGGTATATAAGGAAGCAGCAGAAGAACCAGAATCGGTGAATTCGATCAACCAGCGCCGCCCGTGGCAGCCAAGACAACCTGGTATGTTTCCGGACCCAACCTCTTTCTTTCAAAACCCACAGTATAATGCTCAACAATATGGTATGTGGCAAAATCAATCTCAAACCCCATTTACAAACTGGTCACCACAATCATTTCCTTCTTCAAATCCATGGCTGAATCAAACAAGCCAAACTGGTTGGCCAAATTTTCCTTACACTCCACCATATTGGCAAAATGGCCCGTATCCTTCACAATGGACTCCCTCTACTTCACAAAGTTCGCCCTGGCAGACAAGCTGGCAAAGACCGATGTACCACCCAGCTGGAACTATTCCGCTCCCTCAACCTACTTTGCCAACTTTACAACAAAATCCCCAGTCTAACTTGAGGCCGCAACTCCCAGCCCAACCCGATCCCAATCCAAACAACAGGCAGGTCCAATCTATTCAAATCATAGAATCACCAGAACCAGGACCTAACTTAAGGGAGTGCAATGACCTTCAGTTAAGATCTGGGCGTATAATTGAAACTGAGGGAGATAAAACAGTTCATATTGAAGATCAGTTACCCAGAGAACATCAGTCACAACAAGAGGATGTAAATAAGCAACAAACTCATAATCAAGCAACCACATCCTCTCCTCCGTTCCCAGAACGATTAGCCATACCTCGATCCATACAATATCCTGACTTCGACATTCTGGGAGAATTACAAAACTTGTACATAAAAATTCCATTCCTCCAAGCCATTCAAGACATTCCCATATACGCCAAAACCATAAAAGAATTGTGCATAAAGAAACCAAGGAGGAATATAACAAACAATCCAAGAGTCCAAGTAGTCGGCACCTTATCTGACCTATTGTCGGGAAGAGAAACACCCTTTAAATATGAAGACCCCGGGAACCCAATTATAACTGTTCAAATTTATGGCCAGACCCTGCCTAATGCCTTAGTTGATTTAGGGGCTGCAATTAATATTTTAACAACTACAACTTGCCAAAAGCTCGGCATTACATCTGTAGAACCCACCTCTACTCTGTTAGAATTGGCTGACCGATCTGTGGTTAGACCAGAGGGCACTCTACATGATGTCATGGTCTCTGTAGAATCCTGGGAGTATCCAACTGATTTCCCGATAATTAATCCAAAAACCCGACTTGATGGACACCCGCTAATTTTAGGTAGACCTTGGCTCGCTACTGCCGATGCCTACATTGGCTGTCGGCAGGGAAATATGACCATAACCAGAGGACCAAATAGCAAAAATTTAGTTCTATATCCTCCAGCGCAGCCAAGTGTCACAATGATTAAAACTAATAAGCACCCTGTATCATATCTTACTGATAACATTAGATCTCCATTAACTATACAAGAGGCACTCGATTTCAAAGATCAAACAGAAGACGATGCCATTAATAATTTCATTACTCAAACTGAACCTCGCACACAATGTCACATGATAAAAGCAGCATTTGATAACGAATTAGAAGAAGATCCCCTGAAAGATATTCATGATCAAATAATACCTGTCACTTCTGTTGCAAATAGTAAAACTGTGGAAATTGCACCGGGGAAAACTTTAAATATCAATGCTAATCTCACACCGAAACAAGAAACAAAGCTCATCCATCTGTTAACAAAATATCAAGAAGCATTTGCATGGGACTACCCTGATATGAAAGGAATCGATCCCCAGTTATGTACCCACCACATTTACAGAGAAAAAGATGCCAGACCTGTGCGTCAGCCGCAAAGGAGACTTAATCCCCATCTAAAAGATGTTGTAAAAACTGAACTTCAAAAACTTTTAGATGTGATTTTTATCTACCCTATCTCTGATAGTAAATGGGTCTCTCCACTTGTGGTGGTACCAAAAAAGAATGGGAAATGGAGAATTTGTGTGGATTATAGAGAACTTAACAAGGCAACACAAAAAGATCATTTTCCTCTTCCTTTCATAGATCAAGTATTGAACACTTTAGCAGGGAAGAAGTTCTTTTCTTTCCTGGATGGCTTCAGTGGATACAATCAGATTCAGATTGCCCCTGAAGACCAGGATAAAACTACCTTTACTTGCCCCTGGGGAACATTTGCCTATCGAGTTTTACCTTTTGGCTTATGTAATGCCCCTGCCACATTTCAGAGGGCTATCCTTAGTATTTTTGCAGATTTAATCAATGATGGACTTGAAGTTTACATGGATGACTTTACACCATACGGAGATGACTTCGATCCAGCTCTAGACACCCTAGAGAAAGTCCTACAATGCTGCATTGTTACTAGGCTTTGCCTAAGCAATGAAAAATGTTTTTTGATGATGACTGAAGGACTTATCCTAGGACACTATGTCTCAGCAGCCGGCATTCAGGTAGACCCGGCAAAAATCCAAATACTTTTGCTTATTCCTACTCCTACTACTCAAATAGAGGTACGCAGTTTTCTTGGATTTTCAGGTTATTATAGACGATTCATAGAGCATTATTCACACATTGCTGCTCCTTTATATGCACTGACTGGTAACGTTGATTTCCTTTGGACAGACAAATGTGACCATGCTTTCGAGGATCTAAAGAAGCGTGTATCCACAGCCCCAGTCCTTCGAGGACCAAACTGGGACCTACCATTCCAGATATCATCTGATGCCTCAGATACAGCCATTGGTGCAGTCCTTGGGCAAGAAGAGGATAAAAAACCATATGCTATATATTACATCAGCAAAAATTTATCTCCTGCTGAATTGAATTACACTGTTACTGAAAAAGAATTTCTAGCTGTAATACATGCTGTCAATAAATTTAGACATTATATCACAGGCTACCCTGTTATCTTGTATACAGATCATTCTGCCATAAAATATTTAGCAAATAAGCCTGTCAAAAATGCCAGAGTAACTCGATGGTTAATCTTATTGCAGGAATTCGATATCACAATCAAGGACCGTCTTGGCAAAGAAAACCCTGTAGCCGATTTTCTTTCAAGGATACCAAAATCAAGCGATGCAGCAGCAGTGGAAGATCAATTTCCGGATGAACACCTGTTTGCTGTTGCTGTTCAAACGCCCTGGTATGCTGATGTTGCCAATTACCTTGCAGTAGGTAAATTACCAAAACATTTAACTCCTAATGAGCGTAAGCAGATTATTCAGAAAAGTTATCGATTTTCGTGGATTGGAGGTTATTTGTTTCACACAGGAGCAGACATGCATATCAGGCGATGTGCTAGAGAGGATGAAATCTTTGACATCCTCAAAGCCTGTCACGATGGACCATGTGGGGGGCACTTCGCTGAGCGTAGGACTGGACATAAAGTATTGCAGACAGGATATTACTGGCCTACGATCTTTAAGGATGCAAAGAAGTTCGTCCAAGCCTGTGACAGTTGCCAGCGAGCAGGACGACCTGGTCAAGCTGATGAAATGCCTCTGAAACCACAGTTAGTCATCGAACCATTCGAACGGTGGGCTCTGGATTTCGCCGGACCCATCAACCCTTCATCAAATCAGAAAACATATATTTTGGTGGCAACAGAATATGTCACCAAATGGGTTGAGGCAGAAGCATTGCCAAGAGCCACAGAGGACTCTGTCATACAGTTCCTGTTCCTTCTATTTGTTCGTTATGTCCTTCCTAGGGAAATAATTACAGATGGAGGACCACAATTTGTTGGGCATAAATTAGCTGCAACACTTAACAATTATCATGTCCAGCATAAGATCACTACTCCATATCACCCACAGGCGAATGGGCAGGTAGAAAGTAGCAACAAGATAATAGAATCAATCCTAACAAAAACCATTGCGTCACATAGGCGTGATTGGGCTACCCGACTGCCTGAAGCACTCTGGGCATATAGAACCACATGGAGGAGCACCACCGGTTACTCACCTTATCAACTAGTGTTTGGAAAATAACCCATTTTTCCCATAGAATTCGAAATCCAAACACTGCGAACAGCACAGGAAGTTGGCCTAGATTTAACTGAGGCACAACTCAATCGACTACAGCAGATCAATGAATTAGACGAAATTCGGCTCTCTGCACTACAAAATACAGCATTAATTCAACAGCAGCGAGCCAAATGGCATGATGCGCTCATTCAGAACAAAGTCTTCCACGAGGGAGACTGGGCTCTGTTATACGATTCTCGGTTTCAGGACTTCCCTGGAAAACTTCAGACTCGATGGTTGGGACCATACGAAATCCAGAAGGTACATGATAATGGAACTCTTACTCTAACCACTATTGACGGTTCTGGATATGCATTCAAGGTAAATGGCCACCGAGTCCGTCTCTACCGTAAACCACTTACTCGGGAATCCTTCTGCCAGCAGATACGCCGAGATACTGATCTGGAGATCTTAGGAGAAGAAGAGAAATCTTCCTCACCTGTAATTCATTAAGGGTCTATTTCTTTTTGCAACTTGTACATAAAGTTCTTGTTTTTGAGTGATTCTTGTACATAAGTTTGATTTGAATAAATTCTTGTCATTTTGCTGTTCCTTTTTCTTCCACAAAGTTTGATTTTTGCTCTTCTAATAGCATATGTATGTTTTTTTATTTTGGTTTTGCTTGTTCTGCTGTTCCTTTTCTAAAGGAACAGCATTCGGATCTCTGCTGTTCCTTTTTCAGAAGAATGATATTGTTACGTCTATCGCTGTTCCTTTTTGGTTACCATTGTTCCTCTTCCTTCAAAGAAACAGCGTTCTTTTATTTTTGTGTTGACTTTTTCAGCGGAATGGCATATTGAGTGTTTAGTATGATTGCCGTTCCTTTTCCTAAAAGGAACGACATTTGCAGTTTTGTTCCTTTTTCTATTATCCATCGTTGTTGCTTTTTCAACGGAACACCATCTGCATACTTTTGATCTCTTTGCTTATTTAAATTCAGGATGCTTTTTCCCGTCTTCTTTCTAGTCTTCAAGCTTCAGCTATGTATTTGTGCGATGAAATATAAAAACACAGCATACCGAAAATCTGCAAATCATAAATCGCTATATCTATAAGGCTCTGCATTAATAAGAGGACAGATGGAAGGACATACTTATTTCTTACCTTTTGTGACATGGTTTTACTAATTTTTCCCTGATTGGTTATCTTTATCATGCTGATTCCCTTAAAAATATTTTTATTAGTACTTGGGAATAAGAGCAAAGAGTTTATATCTTCCTATTGAGATAATAAGACTTCCTCCACCATTCCTACTCTTAAGGAGTGCTGAACCACCCTTTGTGTATAAATAAGGAAAAAGAAAAAAGCATGTCAAATGTCAAATGCAGGATAGGGGGTCTCATCGAGAGCCAGCCTACCATGATCATGAGGATGGAAGTGAAGTGGCATTCCCATTCTCGCCACCACACCAGGGATATGGTCCAAAAGGTGTATCAAAATAAACAAACCTTGGAACAGGAGGTCTCATTAAGAGCCGGCCTGCCCACGTTTCGCTCTTTCCTCGTGAATGGCATTATGGTTAACTGGTCACCAAGCCAGCATAATGGTCTACATTCTGACATAAAAACAGTCCTAAGTATACACACAGGATCATGGTTCCGGGGGTGAAAAACAACTCTGCCAAGGTTATGGACACCTGTTGGCAGCAGAGTAATGTTAATGGTATCAAAGTCACCTTGCTTACACCAATAGGTAAGATATTAACACTCTTTTGTTTTCATATCCTAGGCACTAATTATATGTTATTTCCTGATTTATACACCGCATGAATATTTTATTACCAATCATGGCAACGGAGGTGACCATGACCGCTTAAGATTGGCGAGTACGATACATGACTATCCATCAGCTTCAAATCATAACACAGCAGCCTCAAATCATAACACGCGATCCATCCTTCGCCTCGATTTCGGTAATCTGTTGTCCTCTCTCAACATGGCATAAATTCACATGCTGTTCCTTTCTGACTTGAGTACAGACTGGGTGCCGCTCCATTATTTGCCGGCTGGGACAGCCTATCACACTGAGGGGGGGGGAGGTTAACCTCATCATTCTATGTATTACGTGTCAATTCATCATTCGGAAAATCTGGTTCACGACGATATGGCATGGTTTCACGGCATGGCAGATTTTTATTTTTATCTTTTCGCACAAGTTGTTTTTGCTGCACTATTGCATACTCTGTGTTTTCTTTTGCGAAACCTTGCTCTCTGTGTTTCAAACCGAAAACGTTTTTTTTTGCTGTTCCATTTAGAAATCACAGCGGAATCATGGGGGGAAAGGTAATTCGTAGTGAGCCTCAACAGCTAACGATCTCTGCTGCCGCCCGAGAAATCCTGGAAAGAGCAGGATGGTTAAACTATTTCAATCGCTTACAAGAGGGTAATGAGACAGTAGCAATGGAGTTCTTGCAGAATTTACAAGATAACTACTCCATGGTAAGAGGAAAACGAATAGCGGTCACTAATGCCATAATTGCAGAAGTCTCAGGACTACCAGCTACTGGACCGGTATGGACATTCAAGAAAGAACGATTACAGAAGGTTATCGACATCTTCCAGGATGAAGGCCAGCATTTGACAATCAAAGGGAAGGGAATTCTGCCAGCGACCCTAGGTGAACCCTGGACAGAGCTAGCAAGAATAGTACAGAGCTACATTACTTGCGAAGGAAGAAAAGACGTGGTAAGACCACGACACCTTAAACTTTTAGCTGTTCTAAAACAAAAATGCTCTGTAAATTTACCGACACTCTTAAACTCGTTATTGCATGATGCTACACAAAGTATGAAAAGGGCACAACACGTAGAGGCAATTGTTAGTCACCACGGGTTAATCCGACTTGTTGTTAGTTATAGTCTTACCCAGCAGCAGAGCAGCTGGGAAAGACTCATTACACTGATTGAAGGGGGATCGACAGAACCATCCCCGAAACGTAGACATTCTATAAACCCACCAGAACAACCGGTAAAACGCAGAGAAAATGTTGCTAGTACATCACAACAACCAGAGACACACCAAGAACACGCAAAGCGAAAGCATGTAGTTGATTCACCCGAGCAACCAGAGGAACCCAGGAAATCAGCTCGGTTAGCTCAGATGAGAGGAAGCATAAGTAAACCCAGAAAGTCAGCCCGGTTGGCTCGAATAAGGGGAAGGCCAGAATAGCTTCAGGGAAGCACCAGCCAACCAGTAATAATTGAAGATGAGCAACCCGAAGAAGAAGTACCCGAACCTTCGGGAACAGAAAAAGAAGCAGAAACTGAACAGGAGGAAGAAAGGGGACAGCAGGAGAATAGTCCATTACAAGACCTACTAAGAGAAGATGACTTGGCCGCCATCCTAGCCAATATGAGTAAATACGGTCAACCTTCTAGCTCAAAGGATCCCCACGACCAATTTCAAGAAGAGAACATGCCTATGCATGATGAAGAGGAAGAAAATACCGAACGGGAACAATCTGCTCCCATGTCACAAGAGGAAAGTCTAGAGGAAGAACCCCAGGAGGAAGAATCAGAACCAGTTGAGGTGCATACACCAGAACAGCCGGAGCAGAGCAGTGAGGAAGAACCCCAGGAGGAAGAGTTAGCAACTGGTCATGATCCAGTCCACCATCGACGGACTGTCGTTCCTTCAAAGGAATCAATGGAAATCAAGAAGCTGAGGAAGGAACGGACTAAACTGTTAAACACAATAACCCAGCTCAGGCAACAAATAAGGATTTTGAAGAAGAACCAGAAGGTAAAGAGGAAAAAGAGGGCCAACAAACAGCCTGTTTTCCAAGACTCTGAGGATCCAGCTGCCGTTCCGATTAAGACAGAAATGGATCCAGCTGCCGTTCCGATTAAGATAGAAAAGGATGATAAGAAAATTCAGACGGAGGCACCACCCTCAGGGGTAATCAGGGTCCTAAACTCCAAACAGCGTAACAAAAAGGTTCAGGTAAAACTCCCGGCCTCCACTGATGCATGGAGGAAAGATCCAAAGACAAAAACCTTGCACAAGATGGTGAAACAAGCACGGCAAGAAATGGAGCAACTTAAAGAGCAAACGGTTCCGCTAGAGAAATATGAAGAGTTGCAACAGCAACTAAGGGATGTCAGTCAATCTAAAAGACAGGTTTTTGAAGGATGGATGAAGGAACAAGAGGAAGTCACACAGGTAACTTATAAACTAGATACTACTATCAAACACATGAATGACTTGTGTTCTTTATATAATAATGTTTTAGCATGTAGGGCTCCTGCTAAAAACTATGCTCTGTTTCTATTAGAACGATATTTACAATTACAAATAAAAGTTGTTAAGGCAGGCACCCCTATACAGATCAACAATGTCAATGATTTTATCGACTGTTGTAAACATTATGGAGTGAAAGTCCAGAGATTGTTGTGTGAACTTTATTTACACGACCTTGTGCTAAGTCAGGAGACTGAATTGAACCCTGGTCCCTCCATTGGCGATATCCAATTCCAAGCATTCATTTCATTCGGGGCTAATCAGATTAAGTGGCTCAAAGCCTATGATACCTTCCAGAGTCAAGAAAATGGTCTAGATTTAAGAGTTAGGGCTGAGCCTAGGAACCCAGTACAGTTATGGACAGCTCATATAAACCACATAAGGACTCCAGGTGTCATTGTAACCTTAGGGCCTATGCATGAGGCACTCATTCAAGAAGGTTTAGAGTATTTCTTTTCCATCAAAGACTTGGCCATTAATGCAGCCAAATTTCGATATCGAATCTCTGATCCACACATCCAGCTCAGAGAACCATTTAAATATGAGAACTTTGAGTTAGCCGCTGACCGTTTGAATTTCTATGGCCAGAGCCTTCTGAAAGCAGGGTCATCTTGGTTAGGGTGTAGATTTCGCGCTCCAATTATTTGGCATCCTGCACATGGATACCAGGCCCTGTATGATATGCCCGAGGGGCAAGCAGGTCAGTTCTTTGATTATTTAATCACTCAACATGGTTGTAGGCCTCCGCATGAAACTCCTTCTCCAGCATACTCTCTCACTGCATTACATGTCAACTACAATGTTTTCATGAGGACATGAAACAAGGTACGCAGGGGGGTGTGTGGAGTACTGAAAAGGTATGATTTTGCTGATTACTTTAATGACTTTTTAATACAATTTGTGAACCTTTTGTATCATGGATTTGGAAAGTCATAAGAAACTATCACAAAACATGTGAGAATCGATGTGTATAACTTAGCCACTGATAATGGTTATTTTCTATACAGTGAAAGAAGAAAACGAAGAGTTGCCGCTCTAAAGATAAGAACGAAGTGGAGATAACTGTTGTTCCTCTGGATGAGAACCGAACGCAAACATAGGGAAACAAGATCAAGGTGAATCGGCTCGGGCAAGAAGGAGAGGACACCAGCTTAGCGCAATAGCAAAGACAGGATGAAGAAGTTAACTGTTTGGCGAATCCCTCAGGATCGAAGATCCTGAGGGATCGCTGCTTTATTTATCTAGCTGCTTGGACATCTCCGCCATCGTCCTTATAAAGAGAGACAGCACTGTTAGTTTAGGGATGGCGAGATAAGATACGTTTTATGTAATCTTCTGTAAAACATCAGACTTGGTTATTAAGCTCCGTTGAGAACTGGTTCGATGTCTTTTTGATCAATGTATTAATGAAAGCCTGGTGATTATTCCATCTTCGCGTCTACGTTAACCTAAAGCGGTGCATCCTTGGAGGCTAAGGGCCCGGCCCCGAAGGACACTTGCTTCTGTACCATTACAGCTTCGTTTCTGTGTGGTTTGTTTATTATTGCTATTCGATTGTTTGATATGCTTTACGAGTTCATATTACATGCTCTGTTCCAGTTTGAATCATTGAAGTTTCTACAACTAGACTTGTGTGTTAACTCCGCATTACGTTATTATTCCTTTCAAGAGTTAATCGCATATCCTTACTGTTATGTTGCAGAGCTGTTATATTAACATTTGTGTTGCGTGCGTTTCCACTGAATCAGTATTGTCCCATAATTCATTAATCGTTATTGCTGTTCCATTAATATGATTTGTGTAATTCGCCTTTAGAATGATAGAATGTTCCTTGATTGCAAAGAGTGTATAGATTGAGTTTGATTATAACCCGCGGGACTTAGTATTCACTTGTTGTTCCATTTTAGAGTTGCTGTTCCATTTCAGAATTGTGGTTTAATCCTTTATGTCCTTTGCTGATCTATTTATCTGCATTTGATGGTTTGCTGTGAGAGATGATCTAAGACTGTAGTGAGCAGTATCAGTCACTGTTTAGCTCCCATGCTTGTGATCTATGCTTTAGTTCTTTTTCCATCAGTTTCTGAAGGGATGGTTTATTATTACCGAACCCTTGACTGATGAGTGTGTGATTTATTTCTTCAAAGTAATTTGATTTCAGTTAAGCATCCGTTTACTCTTGTATTTCTTAAGCACTGTACTACTAGCATTACTCTGACAAATGAGCCTCGGATTGAGTCACTCTTTGTAATGACAAAACGCTCTCGGGTTGACATATTAATGTGAGGTGATTAGAGGTGAAAGAGACCCTTTTTATAGCTCTACAGCCTCCACATTCCCCTTCATGAAACTCATGTTTGATCTTCTCTCCATCATTCTTAGGCAAACATTTAAGCAATCGACCACTAGCATTTTCCCAATATAACCATTTATCTATAATGTAGTAATTTATAGCCTTTAACTTTAAAAATCCTGCCTTTATTTTAGATAAACTGGGAGGAACATTAAGATAGAAGAGCACATATAAAATATCAGCATACCAAAGTGAATTCAGCAATAATTCTTCAACAAGAGGGGCTGTGCATTCTTCTTGTTCTTCTAAAACATCAATCATGTTCATATCTAAGGCTTTGAGGTTTGATTCAGCCATAAGTTTGGCAAGTCCTTGTCCCTTTATCAATTTAGTAGGTCTGATTTCCAAATCATATTATAATATAACAACAATCCACTTTCCTCTTTTTCCATCAGTATCTTGTGTTAAGATGTCTTTGACAACTGTGTGTGGGACAAATGCAATGATGTGTGAGTGTAAAATGTAAACTCTGAAGTCTTTCAAGGATTTGATCAAGGAAAATGCCTGCTTTTCCATTATGTTGTACTTAAGAGGAGCATCTCTTAAAGCCTTGATAAAAAAAGCAATGGGATGCTCTTGTCCTTTTATGTTTTTTTGAAGTAGGACAATAGCAATTGTATGTTCTGATGCAAAGGAGAAAATGAAGAAATCTTTTTTTGAAATCAGGGCTAATGAGAACTGGTGTTTGAGTGAGTGCTTGTTTCACCAGTTCAACGGATTGTTTTGCTTCAATGGTCCATTTAACTCATGTTTCCATTTTAATCATATTTGTTATGTTTCTAAGGAGTTCAGCTAAGTTTGGTATGAACCTTCTTAAGAAATTAATCTTTCCAATGAAAGATTGCAGTTCTTTGATGTTTCTAGGATTGCCGATTTTCAATATGCCTTCAATCCTTTTTGGGTCTATTTGTATTCCCTCTTTAGATATAATATGACCTAGAAGTTTACCTTCTTGGAGGCCAAATAAAGTTTTCTTGGGGTTTAAGGATAGACCATACTTTCTGCATTTCTCAAAGGAATTTCTTAAGTGAGTAAGGTGTTCTTCATCTGTTTTGGAATAGACAATAATTTCATCTAAATATATCACAATGAAGAAGCCTATCTCTTCCAAAAAGAAATATCCATGGCTCTTTGGAATGTGGCACAAACATTCATTAAACCAAAGGGCATTTTCACATACATGAAAGTACCCCAAGGTGTAGTGAAAGCTGTTTTAAGTTGATCATCAGGATATACCAGCACTTGGTTGTATCCTGAAAAGCCATCTAGCAAAGAAATTATTTTAGAACCTACCACCCTTTGTAAAATATGATCCATTTTTGGAAAGGGATAGTTGTCCTTAAAGAGGCTTTGTTTAAGTTTCTAAAGTCTATACAAAGCCTTATTTATCATGTTTTCTTCCTCACAAATACAAGATTGGATACCTAATCTGAGTATCTCACTGGGACTATGATTCCAACATCATACATTTTCTTGATTTCTTTCTCAACCAGGGGTAATTGCACGGGGTTTATTCTGTGAAATTTTTGTCTAAAAGATTTCTGGTTTTCTTTGAGGGGTATCTTATGCTGGATAATCTCTATATCATATGATTTTAAGTCCTCATAACTCCAAGAAAAAACATCAGAAAATTCTTTAAAAAGCTCAAGATATTTCAGTTTTATATGAGTTGGCAGTGTTTTGGATAATTTGATCATTTTGGGCTTTTCATTACTGCCTATATTTCATTATTCTACTTCAGTTTCAGTGGGTTCTATTTTTGGCTTTTTAGCAACATCATTGAAGTCAAAAAATTCTTCTAAAGCACCAATCCCTTTGGAAAGTTATCAATGTGGGACTGCAGCACTTCAAAATCCTCTTGTTCTAAATCAATGCTTAGTTCTGTTTTCTATGGGTGTTTTTTAGTTAAAAAATTTATATTAGCAATGTTTATATCAGCAATGTTAGGAGTTTCTTCTTCATAAGATTTTTCCTCAGTAGGACAGTCTTCTTCACACTCTGAGTCTGAATTGGTCATTTCAAACCCATTTATGGACTGTAGGAAATCCTTTATTTGTTTATCTCCTTCAAAGACTTGCCAATATTTGATATTATCAGGGACTGATGGTCTATATTTAACTTGGACTGTGTATTGTTTGCTCTCATAAGGTTTTTGACATGAACTAGTAGCAAAGGCTAAACCATTGGCAAGAATGTTCTGGTTTCTAGGGACAAAATTGAGCTCATATTCTGTGAATGTTTTCAAAAGGTCAACAACATCATCTCTATAAGATTGTAATCTTGGATGCTTGGCAGTATATTCTCCATTCACTTGTTTGATAATCAATTATGAATCTCCATGAATAGTTATCCTCTTGGCTCCTAGTTTTCTCAATAATTGTAGTCCTAAGAGGAGAGCTTCATATTCAGCTATGTTATTTGTGCATTGAAAGTTTAGCTTGTAAGAATGGCCCTCAGCATGATTATTCTCAATGTTATGTACCCATATGCCTGCTCCTGAACCAATTTTTCTACAAGAGTCATCAAAACTCATACTCCAAAGAGGTTCAATTCCAGGTTTGTCATTAAAGTCATTATTGTCCTCTTTGTCCTGTTTATTATAGTTGCCACTATGTTTTTCTTTAGGGTCTGCACTATGTTCAGTTTAGTCTTGTTCCTCATGGTTTACATGGTATTAAGGATTTCCTATTTGTTTCTCATGGAAAGCACTATGTTGGTGACTGATTTGTTGCCTAGGATCTTCATCATGTTTGCTGTGATTTTCTAAATTAGAAAACTATTTTGGCCTTTCTCCTCTCTTCCCTCTTTTCCTATTGCTGATTTGTCATATATTTCTCCTTACTCATTAATATTTTCATCATTGTAAAGAATGAATGAGTCAAGGTATGTATGAATAGAATAAAGTGGGGAGTTGTCTGGTTTTTCTTGACTACTAACAATGTATTTCATGTGTGTTTCCCTATATATTATTCTTGTTTGGCTAAAGACAGGGATGGTTGCATAAGCCATACCCATCTGGAGGGTACCTTGGAGTTTAGCACCCCATGACCTTGAAAGGAACATGCCATATTTAGGAGGTATATCAGCCACTGAAATATCCATCACTAAGCTCTTGGCTGGTATTTGTGCTAAGTTTACACATAGATCTTTGATTAGGCCTATACATTTAACTCTACTGGAATCAAAAGAGTATAAATCTTTGTATGGTCTAGTTATTTCAAGGCCTAGTCTTTCCATTACTACTTTAGGCATAAGGTTGTGGGAAGCTCCTGAGTCAAGCATGGAATTGTGAAAAATCTTATCATGAACATTTAGAATGACATAAAAGGGTCCTTCTTTAAATTTTCCTTCCACTTCTAGTCCAAATACAAGCTCAAGTTTGTCATCAGTCACATTGAGAGAATCAGTTTGTTCTCCTATGTTTAAAGCTATCAAAAGTTGAGTTTTATATACATCTTGGGTGACTAATTTAGTAAGAGGAATAGGGATCTTGATTTTAGCAATTTAACTGTCTATGTTGAAAGGTATCTGAGTTTTAAATATGTTTAAATCAACCTTCTTAGTCACTTTTTTTTAGCAAAATCAACTTGCTAGTTTTTGTTATGGACAACAGTTAAAATGGTTTTTACAGGAACATTAGATGAGTTGCTAGTCCTACTTCAGTCATCACCAGGTTTGTCATAATTTTGGGTGCTTTTTCCTTTGTTTTTATCAGAAATTTCAGCCATTGTTTGATTATTTTCTGCTATCTTTTTGGGAATGTTTTCAGGATTGTTCCTAGCAGAAATTTCAGAGGTTTTCTTTTTGGGAGTGTCTTGACTCTTTTTTCTCCTAAGTTCATATTGTTTTTGTACTTCCATTATAGCATTTTCAAAGCCTTGTTTATAATCTTCAGATTCTGGGCTTTCCTCATCATAGGGTGGGTATATATCTTGTTCTTCCTCAGTGAGGAAAACAATATCCTCATTATTTACTCCTAATAAGTTTATGTGATCTCCCTCTGTTTCTTCAATCACTCCCTCATCCTCATCAGCATAGTTTTGTTGGAAAGGAGGTCTGACTTGCTGATTAGGTCCTCTTTGTCTTATCTGAGGGGGATTCCTTCTAAAGTTTTGGTTCTGATTTTGATTTTTATTTTGAGGAGCTATTTGGTTTTCTTTAGAATAAGCTCTCTCATTCATGTTTATTCTCTCCATCATCCTTTCCATGGTTCTAACCAAGCTGTCAATTTTGGAATCTGATGTGGAGGGTCCAGCTTCATCTTTGTAGGTAACCTTCTTATCTGCTTTCAATCTAGCCCTTCCAGCATTAAGGTTAGCTTCTACACTTACTGCCCCTTTCTGCATGTCTTCTAATGTGAGGGGTTCTCTCTCCCTTAATTGATAACACATGTCTGGGTAAAATACTTTAGGAAACTTTATTAAGGCTAAGCCTTGTGGTGGTTTCATTTGTGGAGGAAGTGCATTATAAACACTATTGAATCTAGTGCAATAATCTTGGACACTCTCTCTAGCATTTCTTTTAAGATCATTATATTCTGATAGGATTTGAAGGGGGTTTCTCTTGACTTCCCATTTGTTTAAAAAAAATTGAAGGAAAGAAGGGAGGTCATTGATACTATTAGGGGTTAAGCCTTTAAACCATTTTCTTGATTCTCCCCCTAAAATTTGAGCAAACATTCTAAGTTTCACAGTTTCATCATCTATTTATTGTCTATTAAAGTATTCATTCATTTTTTCCACATGTTTTTGAGCTGTGGTAGGACCACTAGCATCATATAATGGAAGCTTGGACTGATAGTCCAGTGGAAGAACAACTAAAGGTAAAGGAAGGACTAAAGGAGCATACCATGTTACCATGATATGGACTTGTGGAAACAGTGGAGGATTAACAAGTGGAGGAAGGTGATGGAGTGGAGTGGTTTGAACGGTGGGTGTATGTATGGGTGTAGCTAGAGTACTTGGACCAGCTAAGTAATGTTGAGTAGATCTAGGATAAGAGAAGCCAAAGTTACGGAGAAAATGGAGATTAGGAGGAGTGGAAGGAGAAGCTTCTCTGCTACTACTTTGTTGTGAGTCTACAAGCTCAAGGTTTGTCTAGTCTATACCACTTTGTGACTTGGTTCTAGATAAGCTTCTTATATGAGGTAAGTCAACTTGGGTATTTTGCAAGTTTATAAGGTTTTCAGGAACTGAACTTGCTCTTAAGATGGGTTTGACAATAGTTGGATTCTTAGATGTAGGAGATTTCCTAAGAATGCTTTCAATATTATCAACTATTGCAGGAGGATTTGGGTGAGGATGGGATCTAGTATGGATTCTTCTAGAAGCCAGGATTTTTGACACAATAGGTCAGAATGGTTTCTTAGAGGTATAACAGTCTTAAGACACAAACCAAACTGAAAAAGAGATACTTAATCCACAAGTATTCTTGACTGGGTATTGTTGGATGTTTTGATGATAGGGTAAGTTTCCCAGTGGAGTCAATGAGAATTAGTGGAGTCACTAGGTGGAGGATTTTTACTTGTTTTATAGGACTGGTTATTGTCCACCATAAAAAATCAGGAACCAATCTTGGCTGACACTTGATTCATTTTTATACTAATGAGGTTTTCTAAGTTTTGAGTGAATCTGAAATGTTTAATACTCAATATTCCCTAGTATGGTTGCCACTATTTTGGCTCCCTGTGATTTGCTAGATTGGAAAGAAAAAAACACTGCAGGGGCCACATCAGAACCGCTTTGGAATCCTAGGACCTAGCCTTCCCGGATTCAGAGAGGGATCTCTCTATTAAGGTGTTTTTGATTGATTTATCTTTGTGGTCTTTGTTTAATATTTTAGGCTAGTTATTAAGTTCTTGGAACTTGTTTTGGTTTTGGTTGGATTAAATGATAGATTGAAGGATTAATGGTGTGACTGATTGAGGAAATGTTTCAGCTGATCAAATAGACTATGAGAAGACATAAATTCATTGGGCAATGGAGTCATAAAAGAATTTAATTGTTCATCAACTCTACAAGGGATTTCATAGGGCAAGCTAACTATATCAAGTGGATTCTTTTAGATTAGTTTGTGATATGAAACAATAAGAAGTTGTGAATGCAACAAAGCTATGGTCAGTTAAGAATCTTCTAGCTCTACTTAAACAAGAAAAGCCTTTCAAAGTAACTGTTTGGAGCAAGACAAAGGGTAGGACAAACCATAATCCTCTCTAGACAAACTTTAATAAGCAAAATTCTAAGACAACAATCCAATAATTCAAGAACTACTTTCAGAAAAAGAAAACATATAAGATGACAATAAGAGTGGTCTAAGATAAAACAGAAATAATCTAATCTTCTTTTGACAAACTCTTAAAATACTCTTCAAAGCAACATTTCAAGACGGTCCAGAGGGCGAGGCTAACCTTAAACCTCACCGATTTTTTACTCTAATAAGTATACTTTAAAGAAAAGGTCTTGAAAGCAATATCTCAAGTGTTACTCAAAGGAACATGGGCTCACCATACTTTCCTTGGTTTCACTCTATTGAATCATTCTTAAGACAATGAGCTAGATAAAATTAGAAGGCAATTAAGAATCTCCCAATCAAACCTATGCAGAAGAAAACATAAATATAAAGAATACAGGCAGAAAAAGGGTGCTGAAACAACAATTCCTAATCTAAAACTTCTGCTTCTTTATTAGAGAAATATTAACATAATGGAAAACATAAGAAGAAGCAATAATAATTAGGAAAACTTCACCATTGATATAGCCCAAGGATCCAGTGAACATGCTTGTATTATTGATGATCAAACCAGTTACAATACTCCATGTACAATAGCTCTACGAAACTCAGATTTTTCTTCAATTCAGTCTAGCATTCCTCAATTAGCTCAGCAGCAGAAATTAGTCCAAAAACCATCAAGTAACCAAAATTTTCAATGAGGCTCATATGCACTATTTATATGCAAAATGAGGAGGTGCTGCTAAGCTAGGGTGTATAAATGTTATTTATTAAAGAGTTAATTATTTTTGACCTTTGAGACCATGCAAGGCCCAAGGCAAAAATATTTGAAAGAGTTACTCTGAATAGTAACTTATGTCTTAACTTCTAAGTTATTTCAGTTGAAATATTTGGCTTTTAAGGCTTTGTAATAACTGCTGAGCTGCTTCAAAATATCTTTGACTGAGTAAAAATTGTTTGAAGTCTTTATGGAAATAAATAATGCTGTAGGTGGAAAATTTTGTCTTTGGAGAAGTAATTGCTCCTTTGTTGAGTAACTCGAAGGTGTCTTTGGGTAATCTTCCTTGTTTATTCAACAATCTTCTGTATTAGGCCTTTAACCTTGATTTAACTTTAATTTTATGCATCACTGTCTTTATCCTTCTGTTTTAGCTTTATAACTATTTTGTCCTTTATATGTTTGCTTTAAGCCTTTGAATTTCATCTTTAAACATTGTTTTAAAGGGGCTAATATTATGTTTTCTTCTTTAATATGCAATTAGCCCTTTAACCTTATGTTCTTCATCTTCTTTATTCCTTTTTTGACAGTATATGTTCTCTGTATGTATGTAGGGTTTTCTTCATGGCAGAAGAGTTTAAAACCCATCGATGATCATGATTCATCGATGGATTAACCCTTTTTGAAAGCTCCCCTAGTTCTTTTCATATGATTTTACCTCTCGGATCATCATCTAGAGGTGTAATTTGTCACTTTTTTACTGTGGGAGGGCATTTTGGCCCTTATCCGCCATTAAACTTGCAAAAACAAACAAAAATTAACTTGAAACCTGCAGGATGGCGTAAACTACGATTTTTGGGGTTTTTGGAGGGTTCAGGGGCGATTTGCAGAGGAATAGAGATGTAGGGGAGTGATTTCAGAGGAAAAATCATGAAGAAAATTGAATGGGGGCACAAAACTTTGAATTTTGGTGCACAAAGGAGGGAAAGTGGTTTTGCAAAACCATCGGCGGTTTTCACGTGGGTTATCAGCGGTTTATGGTTTTTGGCTGGGACCGCGCAATACCATTCAGCATTTGCCGTGTGGTAGGGTGAATACCACCCATTTCGCGTGGACTTGGGTTGTGAATATTCGGAGGTGGAAATCATGCAATATGCATTTCTGACCGTCAAATCTCGATGAGCGAGATCGACGGTACAGATGGAGCGTGAAGATGGTGCGTAGATTTGGCAGAAGGGAAGTGGAGTACAGGTGGAAGGCAGTGGTTGGGGCGCAGAGATTATAGTGGAAAGTGGGGCCAGGTGGTGACGTGAGAAATTTCGTCGGGTAACATAGGGTTTATTCAACGCAGAGTTTTGTTTGTACATGGGGGAGAACGGATGACAGCTGTTAGATCGGGGGAGTGGGGCTTTGACCAATGGTGGAGGTGGCTTGTGGAAGGATGGAGCGAGATGAAGAAATGAAGGGACAGAGGCTTTGTTTGCATGGGAAAAAGGGCTTAAGAATGGGCGAAGGGAAAGGTCCGGTGGGGGTAGAGGGGACCATGGGTCGGGAAGGAGAGGGGCTTAGGGAATTAGTGGTAGGTCATGGTTCGGGTCATATGGGTAGAAGGGGTGGGGTTTAAGCGGTAAAAAGGGTTTAAGGCCTATATGTAAAAAAGTGGGTTTTGTACATTAAAAAACAGAGTTTTGTAGGTTTTTTAAGGGTTCTGATAGGTTAGAAAGTTAGGAATAAAACAATAAAAATGGGTTTTTACCTTGTCTTAAGGATTTTTAGGAGAAAATGAAGCATGATGGGGGATATTGGGAGTTTTTAGAGGGGAAATAAGAAGGATAAATGAGGGTATCAGTAGAGGGGTAAATGAGGGAATTAGGCCCAAAAAATGGAGTTTCTTTGCAGCAGTAGGGTGAAAATTTGATGAGGCATGAAGATAGGAAGGCCTAGTGAGAAATAATAATTTTTCAGGATGATGAAGGAAATGAGGCCTCTAAAGATAGCTGATGGTCAAATGATGCTATCTTTAGGTGCTTGTAGAACATCCATAGTCATCTAGTGAAATTTTTAGAATATAGGAGGATAACAAGAGGGTGACCTAGTATTGGTATATGACCAAGCTAATGATAAACTAGGAGTTGGGAAATTCGAACCCATGTGGCACGGTCCTTATATTGTCAAGCGAGTGCTTGCAAAAGGGGCTTACAAAATTATTGATTATGAAGGGGTCTCTTTAGATAAACTCAAAAATGGAATTTATCTGAAGAGATATTATGCTTGATTTTGTGTGAAGATCTCACCTGTAGATTAGTTTTTTTTCTAGATTAGCTGCTTTAGATTAGATGAGTGTATCTAGTTTAAGTTTGTGTTGACTACTATCCCTGCTTATCTTGATTACTCTTAATATTGTAGATGTCGATGTCCCTTCAATCCTACATTGATTTTGCTAATGGTGCCTGTCGTAATACATGGAATATCTCTTCTGCAGCCTGGGTTATCTATTCACCCACCGATGAGTTAGTTTCTATGCATGGGGTAATCCTTGGTCAAACAACGACTAATGTTGCATAATATAGCGCAGTGATTGAGTTATTGTCTGATGCCATTTCATTTGGCATTCGGTGTTTGATCATAAGGTGAGATTCAAAAATCATTGTATTACACTTAAACAGAGTATACGCAATTAAAAATCCAGTGTTATTGAGATTATTCTTGAAGGTTCGTCTATTGGAAAGGAAATTTGATTACATCGAATATCAACACATTCTGATAACTTTAAATACATTAGCTGATGCATTGGCTAATAATGTTATAAACAGAAATTTGTGACATTAAAACAGTAAATTAAAACAACATTTGATAAGTGTTGAACAAGATAAGCCGTAGAAAGTAGTCATATCATAGATCGAGTTTTTGTTTCAAAAAATATTACATCGTTTAGGATCATAGGTTTAAAACACCTTATGATCTGAAAGGTAGTGATACAAAAAAAAAAAAATACAATGGTCTACGATAATCATCCACTATCCATGGTGATGATCATGATAATACACTATCGCTCATGCCACTCTATGCAGATATCTCTGAAACTGGCAAAGAACGCCAAAAACATGCCTCTAGAGGCGTAGAAGAATATCTTACATACTAGTCTTTGGTATGTCTCTGGTCAACCTCTCCAGGTTCTTCTCTAAATCAGTGATAATCTCTACTTCCTGGTTCTCTGGCGGTGCAATAGGATATGTTCGCTTCCTCTCGAAGCAGCGGAGATTGGCTAGTCTTCGTGGACCAGCATCTGCATTTGAAATTTTTGTCATCAATATTGGATGATTTAAACAAAAAAAAAATTAGAATTAGAAAACACATCAAAATTATTTATTTACTTGACTCATCCCATTGGGCTCTGGGAGGAAGAGGCATATCAAGATCACCATGGAAATCTATCCCTACATATGGAAAATATTCAATGGCGAAGATCTAGTTCTGTAGCCAATGAAAGAATGTAGTTGTAAATCGAACTATCTCAAAACCCTCTCCATGACAGGCCATCACTTGTACCCAGCAGACCATATGAGGCTCTCTGATTCCACCAACATCAACCGAGATAAGCTGGGGGGAAAGAGATGGAATCCTCTCCAGAGCAAAAGAAACTACGATAGCTCCATATCCAAAAAATTTCAACTTTGCGTTCTTAGCTCTGGTCAATTGGCCTTTTACATTAGCCAATACTCCTTCACACCAGTTGAAGATGGTGCCTCTATAGCAATCAACTGTTTTCTACATCTGGGCTTTAGTAGCCACGTGTGGAGTTGCACTCCCACACAATTTGGTCACTGTGAATGCAACCACTTTGAGTTCAAGACTGATAATGGTTTTTATATCAATTCGGTTGTCTTTTGGATCAGCCTCTTCGATACAAAATTCTTGTTGATATCTAGTGAAAGGTTGGCCACCTACCCTAGCCCCAAACAAGGAAATAGGTTCTCCTCTTTTGGACAAACCTGTAACGAAGTATATATCCTCCAGCTCAAGTTCGAGCCGGTGATCACTGATAATGAAACATTGTTCTTGAACATCCCACCTGTTCACTAACCATGTTAATAACTCTACTTGAGCTCTCATGCCCTGCATTGCCAAATATTTGTATAATCCACAGTTTCTCAATACACGCCATGTGGGTAAACTTCTGATGGCTGCCTCATCTATTGCTTCATGCTCACGTTCTCTCCATTCAAGCATTGTGGATACTCTATAATGGACACATTAAAAGATTAGACACAATCAAAATGGAAAATTTTGGCTTAATTTGAGCGAAATTAAATTTTAATTTTGTTCACGGTGCCTTCGCATTTTTTTCACTAAAATAATGCGAGCTATTGCATGCGTTATACACGAAAAGTGTGGGAGTCCGATAATTTTCCTTTGGAAAATTATCGGGCTGCGCAGGTTCCGTATGTATTACCTGTGGTACCCCGAGGGCGATTTTTTGAACCTATTTTTCTCTTAAAAATGATTTTAAAGCCTAAAAAGAGAATTTAAACGGAGAAAAATGAAGAGAAATGAGTTGTGGATTACCTGGATTCGACGGTTTTGGATTCGAACGGTCAGTTTTTCTAATATCTCCTTCGGAACGTTTTCTACCAAAAGCTCTCAACTTTTAATTTGGATGCAAATGGTAAAAATGACTTGGTTTAACTCCTTTTTATAAGATTTTTTGAATAAATAAAATAATATTTTATTTATTTTTCACTTTGAAAAGTGGTTTTTCAAATAATTTTTACTTATCTAAAACATTTATGTTTAATTTTTTGGGTTTTTGTGCAGAATACAGGATTTTCGAGTGAAAAAATCATTTTGACATATGAGTATGATTTTTGTCACTTTTTCAAACTCGTTAAAAACTTGTGAAAAAGCGACACCATATGAGTACATTTTTATCACTTTTACGAACTCGTTAAAACTTACGAAAAAGCGAAAACTATGAGTACATTTTTATCACCTTTTCGAACTCGTTAAAACTTACAGAAAATGTGAAACCATGGAGTTCTCTTTTAAGCCCTTTTCAGACTCTCTAAACATGAAAATATTGTTGAGTACTTAACTATTCAATCTCGTTAAAGGAAATGAATAGTTGTCCCTTCATTATAAGTTTACCCCTTTTTCGAACTGAAATGGACTATTTATGAAAAGGTATACGTTGAATAATCATGGTCAATAGAGTTCTCTCCTACATTATTTTATCCTTTTTCAGGCCTGAGAGAATAAATTTACGAAGAAGTACAACCACGAAGTTTTCTTAAGTTTTTCTTCTGACTCCCTAAAACTGAAAAACACTGAGTTTCACCTATACTAGACTCGTTTAAACTTAATAGTAAAGGACCTACAAATTATAAACATGAGCGAACCAATCCTTCTTAGGGTTCAATTTTAATACTAATTTGGACTCATCTGAAGGATGAGCTTACATTACAAGCAAATGTTATCCTCCTCAAGCTTGTCAAAAATAAAGAGGTACTTGCCAGAAATGGTGAGAGAGAAAATGAATCCACTTGTCCCACTTCATTTTAAAATGTCATATACCATTCTTGAACACGGCACCTTTTTCACATTCATGTCTGGGTTGGAAAAATCCTTTGGCCAACAATTAATCAAACCATATCGAAATTCTTCGGCCAGTTTCTGGGTATTAGCTTTAGGTCAATCGTCACCAAACCATCTGCAGTGTCGTTATGTGTTCAAGAGATCAGTTAAATAAATGATTCATTGCAAAAAAATTGTCTCCATTCACGTTGACCATCCCTGAGTCAGTCCTTGCAAATATTTCTTCAAAACTTGATCTAATGGTTTCATGTCGTGGGCTTTCCTACGACGGGTCACTTTCTATTGACGAAAGCTCATCATCTAGAAAGTTGATCTAGAATCCTATTAGTACCTTGGGATCTGCATTCCCTAATTCGAAGATAGGTTGCATCATTGACCTTCGATCGAAATATTCTGTGAAATGTTCGACTTCAGATCACAAATTCACATTTCATAGATTGTACTGAGTACTTTGAGAACAATTTTCATTATTGGTGGTTTCTCTCACACTTGTTAATAGTTCACATCATTGACTGGTAATCAAGTGGTTTCTACCATGTTTGACTTCGACATAATCAATCGCATGAACAGAATCGTACTAGTTCGAGAAGCGGAAATCAAAGCCCTGGATCTAGTTTACACCATCCAGGCTACGAGGAGTTTTATAATTCATCATGCAATAGACTACTTATGACAGATGGTTGCGTCCATGCTGTGTCTACTACTTCATGTGATTATAAAATCATTTATGTATCAGAACATGTAGTTAGTTTTGATCTGAGTATGGAAATTCCTACCTCAGCGATGATATACATATATATATATATATATATATATATATATATATATATGCTTGCATTGAATGTTTTTTTCAAGTTTCAACTGATGTGTCGACAGCTTGATTCTCAGAATGATAAAGCACTTCGCTCTTTAGAATTCTTCAAAAAACTCTTCAAACTTCACACTTTAGGGGGAAATATGTTACATTGAAATTTGTCACCATGACATTAAGCTATCTATATGGGTTCATCATTACCTATTTATTGCTTCCTTAGAAGTCTAAGAACATAAAGTTCCCCAAATCAAGTCTTGGAACTGGAAGAAGCTCTTAAAAATCCCAAAAATCCTACTCCCACACTTTTCCTAGTCATTCCCTACAGTACCGCGGCTAATTGCTATAAAAAATGCAATACATCCCGCACGTAAAGCTCATTAAAACTGTGGACCCCCGTAAAAGGTAAAATAAAGAGAAAATTAAGTTCTAGAAGCCCAGCTGGTCAAATATTCTCTCAGCTGGTGCCTTCTAGAAGCGCTATCTGGTCGAGCTTCGCGCCTTCCATTCATGAACCTTTATCCCTTCATAAATGGAGTAATCCCTTGGTTTTTGGAGCTAAAATCCCATGATGAGAGGGCTTTATCCCTTCCTTTTTGGAGTTGAAACTACCTCCCTTATGCTATAAATTGAGGCCAAGTTTCAGTCTCAAGGGTACTTGGTAGTTAGTAGATTGTACAAGAGTGCATAAAGAGTTCAGAAAATACTTGCTTCTTGCTTTGGAGAAAGTAATTTCTGACTATTGCTGAAGACACTCTCCACATTTAGCATCATCAACATGAGAGAGATTACATACTCATGGCTATAGTATTATGCTGATAAAGAGAGTTGGAGTCTTGTCAAACTGAGGAAAATGGCTATTTGAGACCCCAGAAGAACCTGTACGAACATCAAGGTGTCACGGTTGTAAGGTTTCTTCTTTTTATTCAAAGATAATACAAATGGATTCTATATTCTCATTGAGTTGTTCATTTATCTTTTGAATGATTTAATTCTTAGACTCCTTGATCACTAAGATATATTATTGCTTTCGAATTATCATATTTTGGAGATGCTTTTGATCTGGTTTGTCTGTCTTTGATTGTAGATCTTATATACTGGATCAATAACTTTTGGAGCGACTGGATTGAAGAATGAGCAAGCATTGGAATTTAGGTAGGAGTATCTATCTGTAGTTAATGAGTAATTCTTAAGGAAAGTAATCTAGAGAAAATGGTCTACATCTGTCTGTTGTTTCTAGATATCCTTCGGATACTAGGGAGATCGCTTTTGTCCACAAGAGGGATTCGTCTGTCTAACAGAAACCAGCTCCAAAAATAGAAGAAAAGAGAGATGAACGCCTTAGAAATCAGCCACTTCGAGGGGGAAACCTCCAATACATTACATAAATGAACAATTCTTGGATGATACAAATGAAAAAACCTCCTTTCTATATATAGGACTTCATGGGGCCACAATGTAATCCTAACCGACCAAACAATAATAATTTAAGGACACAATAATAACCATATGGGGGTTATAGGGGTACAACAATAACAATAAGGGGGTTACACTAACAACAATAAGGGACTATACTAGTAATATAGGGACCTAATAGAGCTCGATAAGCTCTATTAAAGATAAATTTCCCATTCCTGTCATTGATGAATTACTGGATGAATTACATGGAGCAATTTACTTCACCAAGTTGGATCTTCGTTCAATATATCATCAAATTAGAATGAAGACTAAAGACATTCTGAAAACAACATTTAGAACTCATGAGGGTCATTATGAATTTTTGGTCAAGCATTTTGGCCTTACCAATGCTCCTTCCACATTTCAAGGGTTGATGAATTCCATTTTCAAACCCTTCCTTAGAAAATTGTGTTAATATTTTTTGATGATATAGTAATATACAAAAAGTCTTGGAACAATCATGTTCAACATGTTGACAGGGTGCTCAAACTATTGGAGGAGAAAAAAGTATATGCAAAAACCTCCAAGTGTTCTTTGGAGTATAGAAGGTGGAATATTTGGGTCATATTGTATCTCATGAGGGTGTTAAGGTAGACCCTAAAAAATTAAATCCATTAAGAAATGGAAAATCCCCACAACCTTAAAGCATCTACGAGGATTTCCCAGGTTAATGGAGTATTATTGCAAGTTTTTTAAGTATTATGGGGGAATAACAACACCTCTAACAACATAACTGTATAAAGATGAATTTTCTTGGACTTCAGAAGCAACTAATGCCTTTGAACATCTTAAAGAGACAATGTGCCAAGCACCGGCCTTCGCTACGTAAAACTTCACAAAAAAATTATTGTGGAATGTGATGCCTCAGGAAATGGAATTGGATTTTTTTTAACGAAAGAAGGAAGACTGATTTATTTTGAAAGTCACCCAATCAAAGGAAAGTATTTACAGAAACCTATTTATGAGAAGGAAATGTTGGCAATACTACATGCACTAAATAAATGGTGACCTTACCTAATGGGAAGACACTTCAAGGTAAAAGAAAATTATGATAGTTGTAAATACTTTTTGGAAAATGGATTATCTTCAGAAGAACAACAAAAATGGGTCACAAATATGTTGGGTTATGACTTTGAAATCATATACAAAAAATGGAAGCTAAATGTGGTTATAGATGCACTCTCAAGAAAGGATAAGGATTTGGAAGCATTACTTTGTGCCATTTCTATTATCCAACCATATTAGATAATCGAAGCAAGGGACGAATGGAAGAATGATGAAGAAGTGTGAACACTTATTCAAAAATTTCAGAAAGATCCCAGTACATCTAATACATTTACCTAGAAAAATTATTCATTATGGTACAAATATCGCTTATATCTTTATCAGAATTCCCAACTAAAAAAAATTATTATTTTGGAATTGCACACCTCTCCCTTAGAAGACACGAAGTATTTTTAAAAACTTACCATAGGGTCAAGAAACAATTTTTTGGGATTGCCTTAAATCTAATATTCAAAAGTTTGTGGCAAAATGTTTAGTCTACCAACAAAATAAAGTTGAGACAATTAAGACCTCATATATGCTACAAACTTTATCCATTCTAAGTCAACATTGGGAGGAGATTTCAATGGATTTTATCACAGATTTACCGAAGTCCGAAGGAAAGAGTGTCATCATGGTGGTAGTTGATAGAATTAACAAGTATGCACACTTTTGTGCATTATATCATCCATTTAAATCCAGTACG
This sequence comes from Pinus albicaulis, assembly GCA_034641835.2. Classification (NCBI taxonomy): domain Eukaryota; kingdom Viridiplantae; phylum Streptophyta; class Pinopsida; order Pinales; family Pinaceae; genus Pinus; species Pinus albicaulis. The sequence goes on along the minus strand of CM076573.1, from coordinate 569,790,832 downwards.
GTTGCTACTGCATTTATGGAAACAATTCAAAAGCTACATGTAAACCCAAATATTATTGTAAGCGACAGAGATCCCATTTTCACTCCAATTTTTTGGACGAAATTTTTTTCTTGCTTGGGTAATGAACTAGCTCATAGTTCATCTTATCATCCTCAATCTAATGGGAAAACTGAGATAGTGAAAAAAAATTTGGAAGGATATATTTGTTTCTTTGTATCTGATAAACAAACATAATGGGTCTACTGGTTACCTCTGGCTGAATGGTGGTATAACACTTCCTTCCATACTGAAGTAAAAATGACCCCATTTATGGCACTTTATGGATATCATCCACCGTCCATCACATCATCTCTAACAAAAAATTATAAGGTTCAAGCACTGGAAGATCACATTGAACATCAAGAAAAAGATAACATCACTTTGGCACATAATCGAATGAAACAACAGGTAGATCAACAACGTAGCAAAAGAAGTTTTGATGTAGGCGATTGGGCATTTTTACAGCTACAACCATGCAAAAAAACGTCCTTCAAACAAGCTAAGAAGGATAACAAATTATCACTAAAGTACTATGGTCCTTACAAAGTGGTGCAAAATATTGGTACTATTGCATACAAATTGGAGCTTCATGCATCTTCCCGAGACTTGCACCTAGTTTTCCATGTTTCATGCTTAAAGAAGGTTATAGGTGACAAGCTCTTAGTTCAAACAATATTTCCATAACTTGACGAGGAAGGAAAAATCATATTGGAAACTGAAAAAAATAATAGAAACAAGAACTCGACAGTTATGAATCGATCAATTTTAGAGTATCTCATGAATTTGAAGAACTTACTCGTTGAAGATTCCACATGGGAGGATGAGAATTTTGTACAAAAGCATCAAGAACTACTCAAGTGTTGAGGACAACACTTATTTGAATGAGAGGTTCATGTTAGGTCCCTATAATACTAGTGTATAACCTTATTGTTATTTTTAGTGTAGCCCCCTTATTGTTATTGTTGTGCCCATGTAGTCCACATATTGTTATTATTGTGCCCCATATAAGCCCAAATTTGTTATTTTTATGTAGGCTCTAATTACATTGTGACCCCTTAGACTCCTATATATAGAGAGTAGGTTTTTTCATTTGAATCATCCAAAAATTGTTCATTTATGTAATGTAAATGAGGTTACCCTCTCGAAGAGGTTGATTTCTAAGTCGTTGATCTATATTTTCTTCTATTTAGTGAGTTGGTTACAAGGAAAATTTTAAGGATGGAAATTTATCTTAAAAGTTTAAAAAATTTGGCGAATATCACCAATCCATAATATGAAATTTGTAAAATGTTTGATGATACTTTTATAAAACTATTCAAATGTATAATAATTTTATATATTATCTATATAAAATTTGGGCAAATCATTTTTAGGAAAAATGGAAATTAGCGAATATTTGTTTAAAAAAAAACATGGAAAATTAGCCCACTTGCGAATATTAGCCCTAAAATTTTCCATGGCTAGTTGCATAACACAATGATAAAAAGAGGATTTCCAGGGGCTCTTTGATCTCTTCTAACTTGTTTCCAAGGCCTAGAATATGTTATAAAAATGTAAGAGGAAAAAATTAGGCATGATGTGCAATTTTGATCAAGATATGATAGATTTTGTGATGTGCTACAAGATTATACAGGTTTGTTACAGGATCCTACAAGATTCTCTATATTTCTACAGGATTACATCTGAAGGCATTTTGAGGGTTCCAAAGGAGTCCAAATGGTGGGAAAAGGTTGCAGGAGGTTGGGAAAAAATGTGGAATACCTTTCCAAGCCTATAACCCTTCAAGATCCCATCTTGCACATGGGGGAAAAGGAAGAATGATGGTATCTAGAAAAAATGTGTTTTTATGTGCATAGGTAGTTTATAAGAATGAGTGAAAATGGATTGAAGGTGTTAATGGAGATGGTGTAAATGCAATGGAGATGATGCCACTTTTCCCTACAAGACAACAAAGTTCACCTGCAAAGAGAAAAGTTAAGTTTTTTGAAAATATTGTTAAACAAATGCATGAAAATAACAATTATAGTTTTGTACTTGTCCTTGCAGAACCTACAAGCAGACTTCTTAAGAGAGAGGATTGAGAAATGTATAAGAGAGACCACCAAGGCAATGAATGAGATATAGCTAGGTCACTAAGTTTCTCAAAGGATGAGAAACACTTTCAATAAGGGGGTATGATGGGCCTCCAAATTAAATACAATTTAATGCCTATATGGCCATCCTTCATCACATTTAACCTCTCTATTTTCATTTGATTACATATTTTTGAGCTATAATGTGTTCATTAGGAAGGTTTGGAGATAATTTCATATTATGTGCCTAATATTATTTATTTGTGTAGAATATTGAGTAAATTATAAATGAGATGATATAGGGACTTGCTCCCTTCTATAGAATGGACCAAGATTGGATAATAAATGAACAAGATATTATGAAATTATTGAACAAATTATGGATTTATAGTAATTGAGAAAATCTAGGAATGTGCTCCCTATCATATAATGAAAATTCCTATTGTTGGGCACCATATCCACTTTTTGAGGGATTTTGGAGGGTAAATTCATCTCCTTTCAAGGAGTATGCGTCCCCATCAATTTTTATAATTACCAATTCAAATTTTCCTCTAGGTGTGTAATTTTCTTAGTCTTCTTGTGAAGAAAACTTGTAGTTTAACAAATCTACTTTCATTTCTAGCAGAGATGTACTTAGATTGACTCTAATAATGAAGTTGGGTGCCATTTTAGCTTCTAAATATTGTTTTACTTCATAGGATGTTGAGTATCATTGGGCTTGGTCATCCTATGAGCCTCAAAATCCCGCTGTAAAATTTCTTTATCTTCTTTGCACTTCTTATTCACTTGCATTTTCTTCTTCTTGCATTTCTTATTTCTGCATTTAGTATTCATGTTTCATTTGTTGTAGGTTATATTGATTAAATGATTGAAATAAGTAGTTTTTCAGGTCATTTATACAATTACATGTATGATGTATATTCACATCAGCTTTGAAAATTCATATTCATCATTGAGCTACTTGGATTGGTTTACTAGTTCACAATTCTAGAATTTTTGGAAGTATCATGTAGCAAAATAGTCGTAATTTTATGGTAAATTTTAGCATATGTTAATGATATTATTTTGAGTTTATTCCATTTGTATTGAGCTTAAAAATATCCAAATTAATAAAAAAATTACCCTATAGCATTTGCACTTTATTAGCTTAGGCATTTGGGAACTTAGATCAACTTACTAGTTCATTGATCTGGAATTTCTTGTTTTTATTAGTAATTTTCGGTTGAATTTTAGCACATGTTAACGAAGCTATTTTGAGTTTTTTCAACTTGGATTGAGTCCTAAATACATTATACTTAATAAAAAAATTTACCCCATAGCATTTTCACTTGGCCAGGATAAACATTGGGTAGGTTGACTAGCTCACTAATTCCAATTTTTATTTTTATTTTTAGAGTAGTAATTTTATGCTAATTTTCAGCACATGTTAACAAGGGTATTTTTGAGTGATTCCACTTGGATTGGAATCCTAGGACATACTAATTAATAAAAAAAATCACCCCATATTATTTGTAATTGATTTTTTTGGTCATTTGGAAAGTTAACTCAAGAAACAACAATCATGTAACAATCTTGTAGCAAATTATTTGCTTTTGAGATCTTCCTTGCCAATATTCACTCCAAATTCATGGTAGAATTATATTTATAGCTTATGAATTCTCTGAATAGACCAATTTTTTGGAGATGATGCTTGGTTGGGTCACCACTTAGCTCTTAAATTTCTTGCTTCTTGAATGTTGATTTCTGCAATTAGTCTAGATTTGCTTTCTAACAAAAGAATAATAAATTTTCTTATTGTTATTTAACTTTCACAACTTAGGATTGGTGGCTTACCTATATATTTTCATAGTTGAAGTTTTTTCATTTCCTTATTTCACTTGCATAAAAGGGAGTCAAACTAGGAAGATGAATGTTTCTATTGCACATATAGTGTTGGCACTTCTTAAGTTTGTATGAACCCCTAGTTGATGATTTAAGTTGGTAGCCTTAGGCATTGCATCATTATTTTTGTAATATTGAGGCTCATTAGAGATATCCACATCAGCCAGTAGTATCGTATTCCCTATAGCATCAAACCCTTCATGGATGAGGTACTGTGTGGAATTTCTCCTCTTGAAGTTTGTGATGTATTATTAGGCCAACCATATTTGTGTAAGTGTCATGTTGTGTATGAGTCTAGGCCTCACACTATTATTATTACTTTGGGAAATAAGTTATACAAGATATTAGAAGTAGCATCACCTACCGCCATTTCTTTTATCTCTACTAAGAAATGCAGTAAGATCATCTCCCAAACCAGGAAATTCTTTTTCTTTCTAATTCCCTCTTAAAGTAAGGGGAAGATCGTGGCCACATCCATGTCCCCTGGGAAGGGTTCCTCCACACAAAAAAAGTAGGTGGATAAGGTTGTGGAAGAATACAGTGGCATATTCTCCTTGCCCATAGGGATAACCTTGCACTTTCAGGTCAAGAATTCAATCTTTCTAACTCCCAGACCTACTCTACCCAATAGGTCAATATAAAACCACTCCATTATGTAAAATGAAGAGATCAAGTGACATATCTAGGAGTTGCTGCAAAAAGGACACATCTGAAAAAGTTTATCGCCTTTTGGAAGCTCAATTGCACTTGTACAGAAGAAGGATGGGACCTGTAGGCTCTCAATTAATTATCAGTCACTAAAAAAAATAACTGTTGGGAATAGGTATCCAATCCCATGGATTGATGACCTTTTGGATTAGCACAAGGGGTCCAAGTATTTCAGCAAGATCGATTTGAAGTCTAGATACCACCAGTTTCCAATAGAGCCCATAGATATATGGAAGACTACCTTCAAATCCAAGGAAGGCATTTTTGAATGGTTTTTCATTCCTTTTAGAATGACATCTTGAAACCCTTCACCAACTCATTTATGGTTGTTTATCTGGACGACAATCTCATCTTCAACAAAAGTTGGTAAAATCACTTGCAACACATTCGACATGTCCTTCAAACCCTGCAACAGTGCAAACTATGTGCCAACTTAGAGAAATGCACCTTTGGAATGAGTCAAGTCCAATATTTGGGTTACATCATAGATGAAAAAAGTGTGCATGTGGATTTGGATAAGATCCAACTCATTTTGAATTGGTCAACCCCAACCACCCTAATAGAGCTTTGTGGGTTTTTGGGCCTTGCCAATTTTTATCAGAGGTTCATGCTGGGATTCTCCCATATCACCTAACATTTGATTCAGTTTAACAAGGGTGGAACGAAAACAAATTTTTCGTAGTCTGAGTCCCAACAAAAGGCATTAATTAAGGTGAAGCATCATCTCTTCTTTACACATGTACTCACATTTCAACACCTACAACAACAATTTGAAATTGAGACAAATGCCTCTGACTATGATATTGGTCGTCTAACCCAGCAAGGGCATCTAGTAGCCTATCACGGTGAGATACTTTCCAATACAATTCGCAAGTACCCCACCTATGATAAAGAGATGTATTCTATCGGTAAGGATTTCCAACAATGGAAACATTACATTCCGGGAAAGGATACTATTATCCACATGTATCACCAACCTCTTCAATTTATACATACATAAGGAAAGTTATAGAATGATCACCATCATAAGTGGTCTAAATATCTGCAAAAATTCCACTTGAAAATTAAATATGAAAAGGGAAACACCAATCATGTTGCAGATTGCCTCAGTCAGCCCCTAGTTGCAGCATTGACTACTTTTCTCAACTCTTATGGCCACAATACCTCTTGATGGGAGAAACTATATAAAAATGATCAAGAGTTCGCCACCACATACCAAATTCTAGTGGATGGCAAGAAAGTTCTATATTTCCACCTTCAAGACACATTATTATGCTACCTAGGCCATATTTGTGTTACTTCAAGCGAGTGTGCCAAGATTATTTAGGAGGTGCACTAAATTTGGGTTGCACGATCTTTTGATGTGGAAAAAAATATGGCCATACTAAATAATTATTTTTATTGGCCAAAACTCTGACAGGATGTTGAAAAATATATTAGATCTTGCACTAGTTGTGTCATCGCCAAGACAACCATCAAGAAGCAAGGCATGTGCACTCCTCTGCCTACTCCTAGCCAACCCTAAGAATCCATATCCATGGACTATCTATATGTTCTCCCTTATACCAAACATGGTAATGAATGTGTATTTGTGGTCATGGACATGTTTTGTAGAATGGATGTATTGGTAGCATGCAAGAAGAGTATCGTAGTAAATGACACTGACAAACTCTTATTTGAAGGAGTGTGGGTACATTTTAAGATCCCATAGACCATTATATCATATCAGGACAACAAGTTCCTAAGCTCATTCTGGTTGAGCCTCTGGACACTATTGGACACCAAGCTCACCAAGTCGACTGCATTCCATCCCCAAACTGATGGTCAGACAAAGGGCATCAACAAGAAGATAGTGCACATCCTATGCATGTACAACTCTAAGCTTCAATGAACCTAGGATGAGAGCCTTCTATATGTGCAACATAGCTATAACAGAGCACTCCATATCTTGATTGGTCGCAGTCCCCTTCAATTGGGTCCAGTATTTCAACCTTTATGTTTTATTGATGTTTCAATGCCTCATGTGACTACACAAACAAAATACACACATGTGTAGTCTAAGGTTTATAAAGAAAGCAGTTTTTTTTAACACATCCAGCACATTCACCAATAGGTTCACAACATCTTGGAAAATTCCAATGCCAAGTACAAGTAGCGACATGATCAGCATTGGGTGCCACATAAGTATTGTATGGGCGACAAAGTTTGGTTTCATTGGAAGATCCAACCACTCTGATATGGAACTTACACCATTACCAAAGATATGGGATACAATTATTTCATGCTTAGCACTCCCCCATTCCTTAGTCTGCACCCATTTTTCAAAGTGGGTTGCCTTCGATCATACTTTCCACCATTTTTGGAAACATAAGACATTGCAGAATAGCTAACACCCACAGGGCTCAACCCAAACTGCATGGAAATGGACACAACTAATCAGATCTTGGACACACAGATCAAGAACACTCACAAATAGAAGACCCAATTGTATGAGGTTCTCAAGGTGGGCTAACTTCTGCACCAAGGCAGGTGGCTCACTTAGGACCAAATTAAGTAAAAATTTTCCCGTCTCGTGGAGGCACTTAGTGAAATGGGGACCATTGCTTCCTAAGGGGGGAGGACTTATCTATGTGGATATTTGTGGCCACCCAGCTATTCCACTTGGACCCCCACTGTTGTTTCTTTTAGTTTCCTTAATTGTAGCACAACTTACTATTTTTGGTAGTTTTTCAGGTCCTAAACTTTCAGATTCGTTTTGAGGGCCTAAAAGACATTTTTTTGGGAAAATGAAGAGACTAAGCACCTAAAATACTAGTGAACCACTCTTATCTTGGCCTCTTCTTGGAGATCTTCAAAATGAGGTATTGTGATAGTCAAATGAATATCGCATGCCAAAGTTATGACCCCGGGAAATTGACGTTCCAACAAACCCCAACGGGGCCCACGAGATTTTGGTGCTTCATCTCCTAGGGTTAGGTTTTTGGATGTTTAGGGTTTCCTATTATTTATTAATGATAAAAAATCCTCCAAGCCTCATGGTAACATAGTTCAAAAGGCATGTAGTATCCACATCTCCTCTTAGCGATAAGTTACCTTCGCTCGAACCAGTGTATTTCCATTTTGCATGTAACCATTTTGAGTACTTTGTTGTTAATGAATTAAAGTTATTTTTTCATTGTAGATTTGTGTTTTTTTTATATATGTATTTCAATTTTTTCCTGCATAAATCTGCATCTGTGGTATTAAAGAGGTCTGGTATTTCTCTGTTTTTATGTTCATGTCCCCAATGAGGTCATGGTAAAAGGAGTTGGGACTTGAATTTGTTGAACCCTTGCAAGATTGTCCCCACTGACACTGTTGGCACTAGAATCAGCACTTGGACTGCAGCAAGTGCTTGACCAGACACATCCTAAAATCTGAGGCAATTTTAATGATTTTTTTATGGGGTTGGTAGATGGTATAAACTCAGATTCACCGAAAAGAGATTTCAGTCAAATCCATAGTTCTAATAATGAGGGTATTGGAATATGATCTAGTAGCAGAGTGTAATTTTGTAGCCTATGAAGAGAGGAAAATGTTACATATGAAAGGAAACAATAGGTCTTTGAAACAGAAATCTATTGCATTTAGTAGAAATTAACAAAAGTAGCAGTTTGACAACATTCCATTGAAAGAAAGCTATTTCTAGTTTGACAAGATTCTCATTGAAATATCATGAAGAATAACTATCATGAATGATGTTCTTCCACTATTATGACATTCATTTCACCAGGAATGCTCACTGTGTGAGACTAATAAAAACTGATAAAACACATAACATGAATTTTTGGAATCTAAGCTTCTGTGATCCATAATGTAAATTTGTAGAAATTCTTTCGGTAGTAATCACATGCAAAAGAACGAGGTCGACGCGTTTCGAACCAACCAGTGTGGTTCATCATCATCACATAGTCCTGATGATGAACCACATTGGTTCGTTCGAAACGCGTCGACCTCGTTCTTTTGCATGTGATTACTACCGAAAGAATTTCTACAAATTTACACATAACATGTTTAAGAGACTGATAGGAACTCATAATAGCATAAAATTTTGCAAATTGTAATTGAAAGAAAGGAGACATGGAAACACAAGTAAAGTAGACAATACACATAAAAAATTGGTAATAATTCCTCATTAGTATCAGTCCATTTCATTAACAAAAAAAATTACAGATCATATGAGTCAAATTCTAAAACCATCCCCCCACATTGAATTCATATTAGTTTGGCATATATATCCAAAATATGATATTGTCATCTTCCATAGAGAAAGTTAAATCTATTTCAAAAGTCATTACAACCTCGTGCAATAGGTGAGACTTGTCCCTTAATCTTAATTACAAAGTGTTATAATAAAAACAAGATAAACATTAGGTTGTCACTCTGAAATGGTTGTGTGAGGTGGAAGCCTATCCAAAGACCACTCTCCTATTTTGGTGCAACCAATCTTTAGCAAAAAGTGTAAAAACAGTGGGAGTGACAAGTGGTTGTCTCCTTTTAAATGTACAAAACAGAATCATGGTATTTCAGAGAATACTAGATATAAGACACCTGGCAGCATCCATTGCAACTGAAAAAACCCCTCCACTTCACCTGTTTATGTCACCATCATGATTCAAACCAAAAATTAGCCCATTTCCATCACATGCTGATATTTCAAAATAATTGCTACCTTCGCAGAAAAGGTAGCTATATATGGAAAACATGGAACATTTACCCAAAAAGTTTCTGCAAGTAATCCCTGTTCTTCATTCATCAAAGGTCCAGAATAGAGGCAAAGATTCTAATGACCTCTGCTTTATTCACCCTTTTATCATGCCTCTTTCTTCCATGTATAAATCTTGATGCAGCACGAAATTGCATTTTAACATATATAGCTTGGAAATGTGGGTTATGGCCCACATAAAATCCCTTTACTCGCAGCGGATTGCAATATCAGATTTTTATAAACATACATACGCATGCGATCAACAACGATCACTTTATCAGAACTTTAAACAAAATCGCAATCGCTCCCAAACAACATGCATACACGTGGAACTGTGGTTCTAGGGTCCCACAACATGGTGTCCAATCGGAAGCAATCACACTTTGCAACTTATACAAGTTACTGCAGATTGGAAAATATAACAAAAAGCTTTAAATGGTAAACAATAAAAATGCCGATGTGAAGTTGCGATGACGATGTTGCATCGCAACATCAGAACTTCCCCATCTTATCGCAAATTGGTCGCCTGCGAGTTTAACTCTATACTGACAATGGTTAAACCATAAATTATGTGATATGCGTTGGTGCGCTACGTCAGCACATGGCCCTTCTCCTCATCGCATCACAATCCAAATAACATACAATATGATTTCCTTAACAGTAAACTCTAAAATATGCAATTTGCAAAATCGCTCTATTTTTTATTTAACCTCCACCGTTGATCTGCGCCGAGATCTAACAGTCACTCACTGCTCACCCTTAATCGCATCACAAATTATATTGTTTAGTTTGTGATTTCATCTTAGCCTTCGGTCTCTTCCCCTTCAGATCTTCGAATGGATCATGACCGTGCGCTCATCCTGCACGCGGTTCTTTTCCGTTGCTTCATTCCTTACTCTAATTCCTGTCAAGATTCTTGCTTATCTTAGGTGAAATAGCTACAAGTTAGAAACCTAGGCAAACTAACCATTCATTAATAATAATCCCCTTGGATTGAATAACAATTGATGTTAATTAAAATAATAATTATATTCATAGCATAGGGGTCTTCAAATGATATTCAAATATGAATGATCCTTGCCTTTAAACATTCTCTGTTTCTCCTATATACTTGAGATGAAAAATTGTCTTTACGTCTATATTGAGATAACCAAAATCTCAATGAAACAACTATGCTTCTCACTATGTGGAATATATAACTTTCATTTCTGATAAATAGTTGCCCTTTATTGGCTTACTTGATTTTGGGACTCTTTTTCACCTTTGTTGGAAACAACTCAAACTTGGACATCGACTAGGACATTAGAAAAATCTGGAAACAATGACATAATGGCGATTACACTATTCAAATTTTTAGTGCTAACAATGGTTCCTATTCGGGATGAAGTCCTCCCTGTGAGGCTTCAACGACCGTAGTTCCAGTGCCTTGTCCAACCCTTATTTCTCCAACCAACAATTCTTCTTATTAACTCAAAAAAGACCAGCATGCCTAGCCACTGGGTAATGGAGTCATAAGATAGATTTTGATCTTCCTCAACTTATTTCAACATAATTGAAAACTAAATCAAACTGTAATCTAAAATTCAAACAAATTCTTGAGTGGAAAGCTTATTTATGTACATCTCTACGTCTAATTAGTTGAAATTCACTTAATCAATTGTATACAAACTTCCAAAAAAAAAAATTAACAGCTGATTTCCTGACATTTCTTCACATCCACTACTGAAAGGATGAAAAGTATGAAGCATAATCTCTAAATGTGACTCATAATTGCTGCTATGGATGAGAAGTAATCCAATACTAATAACAAGGGATACTTTCAGAAAACTAAACTCCATATAATCAGCAATAGGATCAGCAAATTGAAAAGGAGACTTACTCAAAACAACTTTGAGTTCAAGGATAGGCTGACACATACTTTCCTCTGATAGAAAAATGCTTTGATGAAGAGATTGTTATTCATTTTTTTTCACAAATTTATACTTCGGCATTGTATCCCTGCAACTCGGATTTATACATTTTAAAAATAGGCTCATAATTGTTTTTCTTATCATCAATTCTCAGCAAAGGTGATAATTCTTTGGCAATTTGTATGAGTTGACAATCATCTTCTTCCCCGGATTCAGATTCATGACTATCATAGATTGAATCATCATGGTAAACTTCCTATATAACCATGTTTTATTTACATTTATGTTGTTCATCATCACTTTCAACTTGCTTATCAAACTGATAGCAACATTCTGGAGCGAAACATTTGACCGGATATATATATCTTTATAAAATGCATTAAAAGCATCATGAAACTCTTTCAAACAAGTGATGTTATTTTTAGGAAGATTTATGCACCAATAAAGGGCTGCACCCTCCAAAGAATATCTAAAAAACTTAATCTTTACATCTTCATGAACAAAATGTAGCCTATGAATCCAATCATGAAAATCCCATAAAAACTCAACTAGTACTTCCCAACCATGTCCACTAAACCTCGGAAGAGAAAATTCCCATTCACTTCTATCTGGAAGAGGATTAGGAAAACCATATATCTTTGAAAAATTACAGAAAGCATATCTTTTAGCAAGGATCTCTTCCATCAAAGTGTTGGATCTGAAAACAGTGGAGTTGCCTCTGGATTCTTTGTCATGGAGTCACCAGGTGAAATATCAAAATCTTCTTTAGTGTCAGGTATTTTTTCACCATCAAAAAATAGATATGATCTTTGTATTCCTTTTGCATCTTTAATGATATTCTTTGGGTCAACAACTGGAGTCATAGTAAGTGATCTCTGATTCCTCCTTCTAGAAGGAGGTCTTGAAACCCCTCTTCCTCTTTGTGGAGTTGCCAGGTGAACAAATTTGCAGTCTTATTCAAGTCACCAATTATTGCTCAACATCAAGAATTGATTGTCAGCAATTCAAAACAAGAGACTCAGGAGAATACTTTGTTTCAAGTCATTCGTCTCCCGACAAATGCACCAAAAGATGTTGGCCTTGGAATCAACACTTGGACTACAACAAGCACCTGACTAGAAACATCCTAAACTCTAAGGCAATTTTAATTATTTGTTTTATGGAATTGGTAGATCGTATAAAATTTGATTCACTGAAAAGATATTTCATTCACAATCCATAGTTCTACTAATGAGAGTATTGTAATCTAATGTGGTAGCATAGTGCAAGTTTGTAGCCTATGAGGAGAGGAAACTATGAGATATGAAAGGAAACAGTAGGTCTGTGAAACAGAAATCTACTACATTTAGTAGAAATTAACAAAAGTAGTAGTTTGACAACATTCCATTGAGATAAATCTATTTCTAGTCTGACAAGATTCTCATTGAAATATCATGAAGAATAACTATCATGAATGATGCTCTTCCATTGTTATAACATTCATTTCACCAGGAATTCTCATTGTGTGAGACTAACAAAAACTGATAAAACACATAACATGTTTAAGAGAATAATAGGAACCCATAATAGCATTATAGTTTGAAAATTGTAACTGAAAGAAAGGAGATATGGAAACACAAGTAAAGTAGACAATACACACAACAAATTGGTAATAAGTCCTCAATAGTATCGTTCCATTTCATTCACAAAAAATATTACAGATCATATGATTCAAATTCTAAAACCATCCACCCACACTGACTTCATAACACTTTGGCATATATATACAAAATATGATGCTGTCATCTTCCACACAAAAAGGTAAATTTGTTTCAAAAGTCATTACAACCTCGTGCAAGAGGTGAGGCATATCCCTTAATCTTAATTACAAAGTGCTATATTAAAAACAAGAAAAACATCAATATTAAGGCATCATGAAGGTTGTCACTCTGAAATGGTTGTGTGAGGTGGCAGCCTATTCTAAGACCACTCTCCTATTTTTGTGCAACCAATCTTCAACAAAAAGTGTAAAAATAGTGGGAGTGACAAGTGGTTGTCTCCTTTTAAATGTGAAAAACAAAACCATGATATTTCGTAGAAGACTGGATATAAGACACCTAGCAACATCCATTGCAACTGAAAAAACCCCTCCACTTCACCTGTTTAATGTCACCATCATGATTCAAACCAAAAACTAGCCCATTTCCATCACATCCTGATATTTCAAAATAATTGCTACCTTCACAGAAAAGGTAGCTATATCCAGAAAACATGGAACATTTACCCAAAAAAATTCTCCAAGTAAGTCCTGTTCTTCAATCATCAAAGGTCTGGAATAGAGGAAAATATTCTAATGACCTCTGCTTTAGTCACCCTTTTATCAAGCCTCTTTCTTCCATGTATAAATCTTGATGCAGCACGAAACTGCATTTTAACATATATACCGTGGACCTGTGGGTTATGGCCCACATAAAATCCCTTTACTCACAGCGGATTGTAATATCAAATTTTTATAAACATACATAGGCGTGCAATCAACAACGATCACTTTATCAGAACTTTAAACAAAATCACAATCGCTCCCAAACAACATGCATACACGTGAAACTGTGGTTCTAGGGCCCCACAACATGGTGACCAGTCGGAAGCAATTGCACTTCGCAACTTATACAAGTTACCACATATCGAAAAATATAACAAATAGATTTAAATGGTAAATAATAAAAATGTTGATGTGAAGTTGCGATGACAATGTCGCATCACAACATCGCAACTTCCCCATCTTATCGCAAATCAGCCGCCCGCAAGTTTAACTCTATACTGATAACGGTTAAACCATAAATTATGTGATGTGCGATGTGCGATATGCGCTGGTGCGCTACGCCACCACGTGGCCCTTCTCCTCATCGCATCGCAATCCAAAGAACATACCGCGTGATTGCCTTAACAGTAAACTCTAAAATCTATGATTTGTGAAATCGCTCTATTTGCGAATTAACCTCCACCATTGATTTGCGCCTAGATCTAACGGTCCTCACTGCTCACCCTTAATTGAATCACAACTTATATTATTTAGTTTACGATGTCATCTTAGCCGTCGGTATCTTCCTCTTAAGATCTGCGATTGCATCATGACCGTCCACTCATCCTGCACGCAATTCTTCTCCGTCGCTTCATTCCTTACTCTAATTAATGCTGAGCATCCTACTTGTCTTAGGTGAACAGCCTAGGTAAACTAACCATTCATTAATAATAATCCCCTTGGATCGAATAATAATTAATCTTAATTAAAAGAATAATTATATTCATAGCATAGGGGTCTTCAAATAATATTCAAATATGAATGATCGTTGCCTTTAAACATTCTCTACTACTCCTATATACTTGATGAACAACTATATTTACCTCTATATTGAGATAACCAAAATCTCAGTGAAATAGTTGCGCTTCTCACTATGTGGAATATATGAATTTCACTTCTAAGAAATAGCTTCCCTTTATTGCCTTACTTGATTTTGGGACTCTTTTCACCTTTGTTGGAAACGACTCAAACTTTGAAATGGACTAGGAAATTAGAAAAATTTGGAAACAGTGACACAAAGGCGATTACACCATTAACATTTTTAGTGATAACAGGTTCCATGTGGTTGGGTTGAAAATGTTGCACCCTCTGATTTTTCAAAAATTCAAGGAATCATAACTTCTAATCCAAAGGTTGAATTAGGGTAAAATTTTATGTCACCAGAAATGTCCCACTAAGATTAACACAATCGTGATACCTATTTCTAATTCAGAATAATAATAATAATAATAATAATAATAATAAATAAAAATACAAAATACAAATAAAATAAAATAAAATAAAATAAAAAAATAAAAAAATTATTATTATTGTTATCCCATCCCTTTAACTATTATCAGGGAGCTTGGATTAGTGAGTGGACACTTTTCGCCGAGGTTAAATTACGTGGTGTTTACAAATGGTATCAGAGCATCCAGGTTCAACACTTGGACTAGATGGGCCCTATCATGGGAAAGTAACAAAGGAACTCCCATAGGAATGGATTATGATGATTTATATAAATTAACTAAGCAAATGTTTTGGTGTTAAAATCTGGTCTATAGTTGATTGATTGCATGCATGAATGATGTGGTTATATGGTGATTTAGATCTGCAACATGGCACTAACAGTTAGGGTTGATTGATATATGATTGATGAATATGTAATACAGAGGTGGTGATGCTTATGTCTTGATGTTGATTTTCATGGATATACTAACATGGCTTGTTTCATTAACGCAAAGTTCACCATGACAACTCCATAAATGCAAGTAGATGGTCATGATTTTGTTTATTTATTTATCTAATGATGTATCTAACATATGTGTTGAAAGATGTATATTTTGAGGACCATGCAGGATTGTATACTAATAATTTATTGATTGATTGACATTAGTATACTGAAATGGAGTGTTTTTTTTATCCAAAGTTCCCATAACAGTTATGCAAAAGAAGGTTCATGTGCATGGTTTTTTGTTGATTATTTATATTGTTGTTATGTGTATAACAATTATGTGTGAATGAAAACACATAACTTAAGATTGAATCTGTTGAAAATGCAACAAGATGATGGAGCTTAGTGAAATGAAGTCGCCTTCACTAAGTGGGCCCGCAGGCTATTTTTGGCGCAAAGTCTATTTTTAGACTATGTCTATTTTTAGACATATGGATCATGGTCTATGAGTTGCAGGATGCTATTTATGGATTATTGGTCGAGTTGGTAAAAATATATGGACCTCTATTTTTAGACATTGGGCGGTTTCTATTTTTAGACTGCCGGGCTAAAAATAGAACAGTCAAATATTATTAACCCTTAATAATATTTAGACTATAAACATTATCTTATCCTCTTGGAGCACTTCAATTTGATGCTTGGATGTGGAAAATGTAGCTGACAGAAGGAAATACGCTTTTTCTAAGGGTTAGTTGAGCTATTGCATGGTTGACTTCAGTTAGAACTCATGTGGCATAGTTTGGTGGAGTTGATGAGACAGTTGGTGGAGTTGTGTTCGGTTTAACTTAGTTGAACTAGTTGTATTTAGTCTAACTGAAAAATACACTAGTGATGAGTGGTGTGAATTAATTAATAATTAATTCACTAATTATTAACTCATAAGTCAACTAAAGAACACATCAGTTAACTGCAATGCATGGACAGTTCAGTGGAGACCAGTGTTAGAGGTGGGTGAAAGGGTGAGTCTACTATCAGTTGTGACTATGGCTGTGCATGAGATTTGCACACACATTGATTGAGATTGCCAATGAGGATTGCGCAGTTGAAGCTAGTGGGATTCGAACTTGGATCTCATCATTACTCATCTTGGATTGCGCAGTAGAGGCAGGCAGACTTGTGGAGGAGATTCGAACCTATGACTTGTTCATCTTCCGTGCTAGTTTGTGTGTAGCATATGAGATAGTGTTGAGAGCTGTGAGAGATTTGTGCTATGTATTGTTACATGTTCTCTATCATTATATTATACATATATTTGGGGGTTTTTATCTATTTCTTTCCCCATTACATACTGTGTTGATATATGTGCTTGACTATTGTGTTTATGTGCGCATGCGACTGTTTCTATTTCCGCATATTGATGATCAATTGTAGAAGAGGTTATGTATTATGCATGAAGCTTAAATAGTGTGTAATCAGGATAATCTCGGTGAATAATTCAGCAAATTATTCAAATTTCTACATGGTATCAGATGAAGTTCACCCTGAATAGTAGAGGGTGGTACACCATAGATCCTGATGACCAAGAAATGATCAACAAGATGGTAGAATATAGCTCTGGCCACCACTTTATCACACACCACACATGCATGAAGAAGAAATATTAGTTTGTTGAGGGGGGTGGGGGGCAAGACAAACTCTCTTGATTAGATGGATATCTTGAGGAACCTAAGGGCTGAGGTCATAAGGTTTAAGGTAGACAATGAAAGATTGGTGAGAGCTCAAGAGAAGAAAGCTAGCATAAATGCAGTTATTTTGCAAAACCTCTCAAAATTAAAGAGACAAAAGAAACATGAGCTGGGAACTAGTCACTGAGGCAAGGGAAGCCTTCAAGAATCAGAAAAGAAAAAAAAAGTGGAATAGATGGTAGTAGATCCAATAAGAGGCATAGGCGAGAGAGTGAAGAAATTGTGAAGGGGAATGTACTTCTAAGTACCCCATAAGGAAGAACCATCATTTATGTGCATCAATCTGGTGGATACTCCAACTCTACTACCAAGAGGCACCATCATCACTCTCAATATCATCATCGTCATCATTAGAGAAGGAGAGGAAAGGATTATATACCATAGGAATTTAAGAAAGTTAAGCCACCCACACTTGATGGATATATGAATATATTTGAACATGCAGAAGCCTGGTTGTTGAGCATGAGGATTTTTTTCAGAATTCATGATTATTTTGAAAATATGAAAGCCAATATTACCACTTATAGTTTGAAGGGAAAGGAAAATATATAGTGGGAAGACCTAAAAAATGTAAGAGGCATAAAAGAAGAAGAATTGTCTTGGA
The DNA here is from genome assembly GCA_034641835.2 of Pinus albicaulis. NCBI lineage: Eukaryota > Viridiplantae > Streptophyta > Pinopsida > Pinales > Pinaceae > Pinus > Pinus albicaulis. The sequence goes on along the minus strand of CM076573.1, from coordinate 569,772,912 downwards.
ATGAAATTAAGAAACTCTTCAGGAATCAATATTTTTTAGAGAGATACTACGACAATAAGGCAAAAGAGTTCTATGAACTCGAGATGGGACACATGGTGGATGATGAGTATGTCACTAAGTTCGTAGAACTATTGAGATATGTGCCATATCTCAAGGATGCGAAGGCCAAAATATATAGTTTCATTAGTGGGTTGACTATGACATTCAGAGACAAAATTGAATTTATGGATTCTCATACATTGAACGATGCCATAAAGAAATTGAAACATTGCTATGAGTAGGCAAAGCATAGGCCATAAGTTGAATGTAACTGGAAGTATAACGGCCTTGGTAAAATATCCATGTAAAAATATATATAAGACCATGGTTGATGGGACATGTATTCCAAGCTGAATGGTGGGAATAAAATCCTAACGGGTGTTCATTTTGGTTATTATGGCTAAATTAAATTGGCAAAGGCAATGGTGAAGGCACTAGAAATGCATGAGGCAATAATTGGCACTTTATTTATGAAAATAATGGAAATTGGAGAAAAGGAAGGTGAAAGGTAATAGGTTGCATGTGAGGAGGAAATTGAAGGAAAATAATGGAAAATGAAGAAAATAGAGGCCTAATGATCCAGGTGGCTCTAGAGACACACAGGACAAAGAGGGCTCAAAAATCAAAGTGTTTGGATTTCTCTCAAACTAGGTTCAGGTTGAAGAACTCACCACCCTGATCGCAACGGTGCAAATGGTTCATCAAATCGAGCCAGCATGCAAAAGATAGGAGCGGTCAAAGTTTTTTTTTGACTTGGATGACTGGGCAGGTTAAGGAGGATGAAAATTTGACCTTTCCCAGCCACCAGATTCTGGTAATCTCAAGCCATATTCTGGGAAAATTTTTGGCCTCTTTAATTTGACGCCTACGGTCAAAATCAAATTTTTTAAGAATGTTCGGTTTGTTTATGTAACAAAAATTTATTAAAAAAAAAAAGGTTGGCAGGCCACGACCCCTGCCAACCTCCCCGCACCATATCAAAATATATTTTATATATACCAGAGCCGGTGGGATTCGAACCCACCACCAGCAAGTCCGCCCATGGGGCGGCTCCACATCTCGCAGCACCATGAAACTGGAACCCAAAACCTTCGCATTTTAAAAACTGCACCAAACATACTCCGTACCATATACATTATAATATTGCAACGGATGGCGGAGGTTTGGGGGTGGGATGCCCAATGCGGGTCTGACCCCCCATAATATATATATATATTTTTAAATAATGCGCCATTTAACATATGTCCGTTGGGTTATAAAAAAAGGACATGTTATTTTGGAGGGGGCGGGGTTTGACCACCCGACCCCCTTCCAACAAACTACTTTCTTTAACCAATGTGCCCAACTGCCTCATGTTGGGAAGTTTTCCATGAAAATTGTATTTAAACTCATCATTTTCCAAGTGCGCCCAGGCTAGGCAGAGAAGGAGCGGGCACAGAAATCGAGATGGAAGAACCATGAGCAGGCTCAAAAACATGGAGCGAAACCATGAGCCTTGAAATTTTCCTAGTGAGATAATTTTTCTCCATGTCGGAATATAGTCAAGTTTACAATAATTTTTCATAGTTTTCCAAAGGGAACACATTGGCGAGGTCTGATTCACCTTTTGAGTTATATATTTCCAGTCCACCCATGGAGTAGATACGTGGAGGAATCTAGGGGGAATCTAAAAGATTCCTTTTTGACCCATATCTTCACTTTCTCATAATTCAGTAAATGGATAGTCATTTTTGCGCTATTCGATGTCACAAAGTTGATGGTATATTCATATTTTTCATCTTAGATTTTACATTTTTCTGTCACTTTTTGAGGTGAAGTTGCAGGTGTCAGTTTTTAGCGAGTGAGAAGTCGATTTCACACCTTTCGACGCCACGATGATGATGGTGTTTTCAGATCAAGCAACAACAGTATCCATTCTTTAGTCATCTTCAGTGTGAGGTTTATGATGTGATTCTTTCCTGTACTTCTTTATTCCGAGATGCTTAGTGTTGTACAGATCCCTGTTGATGTATGAGTCGTGGGAACTTGTCTTGTTTTGTTTTGTTATTGATGTAATTTCTGTCATGGACTTGTATTATTTTTTAGGTACCTTTTATGCCATGTTGGAAGGATACTCCATGTCACACATATGTCATTGAGATCCCTTGTTTTCCATGTTGGTGGGATACTCACAGTCTTTATGTGTGAGCTATCGGCATACTGATAGGAGCCCTTTTTATGCATGAGAGTTCCGCAGTGGAACATCTCGTAGAAATTTCTAGCCACTCCTGCGTGAGGGAATTTCCCTTGTATGTTAGATAAACACATCCATGTACATATTCATTCCTTACAACACTTAATCTAGCGGCCTACACCATCTTGACACCGAGGCCCGGAGATGTAGTCCCTCCTAGACAAACTCCATTATCAAACGACGTGTTCTTATGATTGCTGATCTTGACATGTTATGTTCGTCTTCTTTACAAGCATGTAGTTATTCATCTAATTTCACTAACAATTTAATTAATGCAATTCTAATTTAAAAACTGAAGTAAAAGGTCTTGGTTAAGGGTATCAAGAATTTACCCTGGATCAAGTGGTATCATAGTAGGTCTTCTTGCTGATTAGATCACAGGCGTGAACTGTTGAACGTTCACTGAGTTGAACCATGGATAATGTCAAGGACATGTACGATACCATTCTCAGGGTGTCTGAGAAAGTGGATATGTTGTACGAGGCTTATGAAAAACAAGTAGCAGAGAATGCTGAATTGAGGACACTCCTATAGGAAGAGAAGGAGGACAAACATCGATTGCAGCTTCAGTTGCAAGCCATGACAGAGGCGTGGGATGAATTGAAGCATGACAACGAAATTATTCAAGCATATCATGATGCATTGAAGGCATTATTATAGGAAGATAAGGAGGAGAAGCAACAGTTTCATCTTCAGTTACAAGTCGTGACAGAGGCATTGGAGGAAGTGAAGCGTAATGAAGGCTTACAAAAGCCTTCTTCACCTGTTTCACAATCGAAAACTAAGGTAAACAGTGTTGATTTTTCTTTGGTTTCTTCACATGATATCATTTCAGTTGGAAGTGTGGAGATACCCATCACAGGTACCGGCATGAGACTCCTCACCAAGATGGGGTACAGAGGAGGAAGACTTGGCATTCGTAGCCAAGGCATAACTTAACCATTGGAGGTTGTGCAACGACCTTGTTATTCTAGTTTTGGGTACATTGAATAAGGATGTTTGAAGGACATCAAGGGCAAACAGATATTGATGAACTCTCCAGGGAAGAGGAATGATGGGAACACTTCACCATCGTTCCATGGTGATGCATGTTGCATTCAAAGAGCTAAGGCAAGCCCCCATCAACATGATCGCACCAAAAACCACCATAGAAGGTATAATGAGTCTCATTATTCCAGAGTGAATTTTGATTATAAAAATGTTGATAACCACGGTCGTAAATCATGGCATCGAAAAATATGTCATTTTTTGGTTTAAATAAACATGTTATTTTCAAGTGTTGGAAAAATATGGAAGCAGAAAGGAGGATGAGGTGTGGAAAGCCTTCTCTCCAACAGGAAAAGAAATCGGTTAAGCAGGTTTGGAGGAAAAAAAAACTTTTGCACCCATTGCGATCGAAGTCACCACCAAAGATCCACATGTTGGAGACTCCATCAAGAGCAGCGCCCTAATTACAAAGTTCACGTACATACTATTAGTGTCAGTTTTTTCACACTGCCATCAATGATCAAATTTAGTCTTTTGCATTTGCATAGTAGGAGTCCCATTTGATAAATTTTCATCATTCCATTAGGTCATGAATTAATTGATGGTAGTGGTCTTTCATCAGTTTTCTCTCATGTGAAAACTTGTTGATTCTCCTCTCTATGGTCTTCAGTCATGACTCACTTTCACTTCGCAATTCGTGTTATTAGGTCATAGGGTTGGTATCATTAGGTTCTAGGGTCCCATCATGGTCAAAATAATGAGCCAAGTGTTAATAAATATCAGCAAGGTCATGAGGAGTTTAAATAAACTCAAAGGCACAGTATCTGGAAAAATCAAAGAGTTGTTGTATTAAGCTTGATGTAATTTTCACCTCAAGACATGTTTTAAGGTGAAAACATGATACTTTGCTTTATTATCATCCTTTATGTAATTTTATGTCTTCATATGTAATAAGTTGAGCTTCAGAAGTTTCTATCTCTACACAGCCACCACCTTCCTTTTCAAAGGTGTTTTCCACAGTATTTTCAGTATTTCCATTAGAAAGAGCCCGGAAAGAGATTTGCAATGATATATCATGCACCCCAAACTGACTTCTGGATTGGAAGATATTTCTAAGTGAATGAAAGCCCCCAAAATCCTAACCTTACACTTCTTTCTCATTTGGTCCCTTAAACTTTATAATCTTTTCATATGATTCTAAAGTTTTCATTGCAAAGGCCCCTTTGAAAAACCTCCGATGTGATTGATCGCATCGAAAAACTACATGGGCCGCTGATCGCAACACTTCTGATGCGATTGGCCCATCCCTAATCTGAAAAGTCTGATCGTATTGTATCATCGTAATTCCCTTCCCCCGATCCAATCACATCGCAAGTCCAAATCGCATCGCAGTTTTCATCACATCGCATGGTCAATTGACCCTTCCCCGTTTAAAAATCTCCGATGCGATTGAGTCATCCCCAATTGCAATCGCTCGATCACATTGCAACTTCACAACGTTCCCAAATTTCGACCCCGCTCTTCCCTTTTCCACCGATGCGATGAATCTCATATCACAATCGGCATTTCCCATGGCACTTTTCGCCCGCTCCACTCCTCCGCCGATTTGCGATTACGATTCCCTCTGGGTCCCACCTAAAAGCCCTTCCACCTTTCAAAGGAAAAGGGTCTTTCCCCGTGTAAAAGCGGAAATCTCATTTCAAGTTTGTTTTAAAGGGATTTCTTCTGCCCCTGTTATACCTGCTTCTCCGACACCGATTTGCGATTTCAATTCCCCGATCCCACTATAAAGCTCATCTCCCATCGCATTGCAATGTTTCCATCGCATCACAATGTGTTCATCGCATCGCTCCATTGTGTAACACACCTGCTCCCCTGCCGATTTGAGATTTGCGATTGCGATTCGGGCCCACCATCCTTCCTTTCGCTCTTTTTCTATTTAAATGGGGCTTTTCTTCATTAAAAAGCAGATTTCATTTTTATTGATTTCAAAGGGCACTTCTAGGCATAAAGGGTATTTTCAACAAAGAAAAAGAAACAGTCAAGGCCGTGAACTAATTATAAACACAGAAACATCTCAGCATCTACAGCAGCGATGAAAAAGGGATCTGTTCTTCAGAATTATTCTTTTCATTCATTGGGTGACAGCAAATTTCTCTAGAAAGTCAAATGTATTGCTCCTTCTTTTCAGGGGCATATTTTTGGTCTTTTTCCTATATTCAGATTTTAGTTTCTGGGCAGGTGAAACAGATCCTCCTTCTGTGGATCTACGTCCCCTCAAATTCTATCTATTTAATGTAATCTCTGAGTCATTTGTAAGGGGGGGGTCATAGTGGAATAAGTTGGAAATCATTGAGGACGCTCTGCACTCCATTTGTAACAGTTTGGAAATGAATTAATAAAGAAATGCAGCACTGATTTATGGGATCCCTGTGGTATGGATTTTAGCACTGTCTTTCTTTCATGATCATTTGTCTATTGTTATGTATTTCAATCATATCTCCATCATTTCTGGTTGGATGTTTTCAAGATAGATAGGTAGAATCCATTGTATAATGCTCTGCCTTGGGAAAATCATTCAATATTTTATGTTTTCTGCTATTTGAAAAGGATCCATCTCCTATGCCCTTTCAGATTCTCACCATTCTTACACATTCCATCATCATTTAAATAAAAATTTGTTAAAATCCCTGCCTGCCTTGCCCCATAGAATACCCTGTATCTCTGATTTAATTCCCCAGATTCAAACTGCCCAACCCATCTGATCCATGCAACCCTAAAAATTTATAAAAAACATTTCAAGCTACTATACCTAGCCTAAGATCAATTTGTAGTTATATTTCATTGAACATTTTTCACAGAGAGAGCCCTCTTCTGACCTTGTAGGGCTAGCTACAAGGCTGAGCGTGGTTTGAAGTTACCCTGATTTTCCTTCTTCAGCTTGAGGTTCAAATTAGGTGCTAACATTTCCTGGCGACCATACTGGGGAAAATTTTAGAAAGAAAGATTAATCACCCCAGTAATATCTTCTATATAAATTCTTGGACTCTAGATGATGAGATTTAGAGTTTGCTAGGTTGAAATAAACATTGCTAAGTAGAAACTTGACCACACTGGCTTCAAGAAAATATACCAGGGCCAACCTTGATCCAAATCCTCCTCCTATATTTGAAAACCCTAATCTCATCCCATGAATAATCAGAAGACAAGAAGGTTTAGTAAGCCCTAGACCTATTGTCAGATCCCATACCTGGCCCAGTGAATGGTTGTTTGTAGAAGATCTCTCTTTTGATGAGTGTTTTGAGCTTTCTTTCTTCAGAAAAAAATATGAAACTGCACTTGATGACACAGTTTTAGACCCTGAGTTTCTTGTGGATCTTGAAGTTCAAAGAGAAAACAGATCAATTGATGATTATATTTTAAATTCCCCTCAGACATCTATCATTGTAACCAATATCCCTGAGCCTTCAGAGTTATCAGTAACAACATTTCCTACCCTTAATTCATCAGCATTCCCATCAGTTTCAGAAGCTAATTCTCAGCTTTTCACTCCTCCATCAACAACTCCCTTGAATCCTAGTAGCACAAACGCTGTTGTAAATCCACCTCGAGTCATGGTTGCCCGGTATGCACCCGTGGTTTTACCTCAGAACCTGAATGACATGCCTGCTGATTACCAAAGTAAAATACCTTTATTTGATGCCACTCAAAGCATCACAGCCAACAACACATTGATAAGATGAATGAATTCTTTGACCTTCATGAGGTAGAGGCAGAAAATGTGACCACGAGATTGTTTGTCCAAAGCTTTGGAGGTGAAGTTCGAAAATGGTTCAAAGCCTTGCCAGCAGCCTCTATCCACAATTTTCTAGAGCTACATAGAAAATTCTTAGACCGGTGGGAGGTAAAGAAAAATCCACTCCAAATCTTGTCTGAATATGAAAATATTAAAAGGAATGTGGGTGAAAGTGTACAAGATTATTGTGTGAGATTTAATGTTGTGTATAATGCAATTCCGGCCAACCTAAAACCCCCCATGGGGTTAGCTTTGCTCAAATTTCCAGATGGTTTTGATGCTGATATGGCATATCAGCTATGAGAATGAGATCCTACCACACTTGAAGACATGCAGAAAATAGCTGTGAGCATAGAAGCAAATTTACTGGCCAGAAGAGCGCGGACAAGAGCCAAAAAGAGGGTAACCGTAAAAAAAGAAGCGTCTCCTTCAGACATGAAGATGGATACTTTGATCTGAACAGTGGAGAAGATGTTTGACTGGTTTCTTAGCACCTAATTTGAACCTCAGGCTTAAGGTAGGCAAATCAGGGTAACTTCAAACCACGCTCAGCCTTGTAGCTAGCCCTACAAGGTCAGGAGAGGGCTCTCTCCGTGAAAAATATTCAATGAAATATAACTGCAAACTGATTTTAGGCTAGGTACAATGACTTCGAAATGTTTATTATAAATTTTTAGGGTTTCATGGATCAGATGGGGTTGGGCATTTTGAAACTGGGGAATTAAATCAGAGATACAGGGTATTTTATGGGGCAAGGAAGGCAAGGACTTTAACCACTTTGTATTTCAATGATGATGGAATGTGTAAGACTGGTGAGAAGCTAAAAATGGCATAGGATATCGATCCCTTTCAAACAGAAGAAAACATAAAATATTGAATGATTTTCCCAAGGCAGAGCATTATACAATGTATTCTACCTATCTATCTTGAAAACATTCAACTAGAGATATGAATGAATGAATGGAAAACATAAAAATTAAAAAATGATCACAAAGGAAAGAACAGTGCTAAAATCCATACCACAGGGATCCCATAAAACAGTGTTGCATTTCTTTATTAATTCCCTACCAAACTGTTACAAATGGAGCGCAGAGCGTCCTCAATGATTTCCAAATTTATTCCACTGTGACCCCCCTTTACAAATGACTCAAAAATTACATTAAATAGACAAAATTTGAGGGGGGTAGATCCACAGAAGAAGGAGTTGTTTCATCAGCTCAGAAACCGACATCTGAACATAGAAAATAAACCAACAATATGCCCCTGAAAAGAAGGAGCAATACATTTGACTGTCTGGAGAGATTCGCTATCGTACCCAATGAATGAAAAGAAGAAGTCTGACAGATCCCTTTTTAATCGTTGCTGAAGAGGCCAAAATGATTTTGTGTCTGTATTTAGCTCTCAGCCTTTACTGTTTGAAGAAAAACCCATTGCCGAAGATGCCTTTGAAACCACTAAAAATTGAATTGTCGTTTAATGAAGAAAAGGCCCCTTTTTCATTGAAAAAGAGCGGAGGGAAAGGAATGGTGGGCCCAAATTGCAATCTCAAATCGTAATCACAAATCACAATCGGAAGTGGGGAGGGGATGTATCACATAATGGAGCGATGCAATTGGAAACTTGCGATGCGATAGTGTATAGGAGAAATGGGTTTTATGGGGAAATCACAATCACAAATCACAGTGGATGTAACACATGGCGGAGGGATCGTGTGATGTGATGAGTAACATGCGATTCATCATATTAGTGGGTCGGGAGCGGAGTGCTGCGGGAAAAACTTGTGATAAAGACTTGCGATCGCGCGATGCGACAAAGAAATATCGCATCGGCGGAAGGGAAGATGGAAATTCCGATTGTGATGAGAGACTTAAGAAATCCTTTAAAATTATAATAATCGAGTTATGGCTTTTAACAAAGGGAAAACCTATTTTTTTTTTGGGAACGGGCGGAAGGGTTTTGGCGGGACCGGGGGAATCGCAATCACAAATCGGCGGAAGAGTGGAGCGAGGAAAAAGGTTGGGAATGCTGCGAAGTTGCAATGCGATCAGGCCATTGTGATCGAATGTGGGCCGTCAGATCATTGAGAAGATCAACGGTCCAGATGCGATCGTAGGTGGGTCAATCGCATCGGAAATTTTCAATCAGAGGTGGGTCAATCGGGACTATGCGATGTGATCGTGCGATCAGATCGGAGGAAGGGGACTTGCGATCGGATCAGAAGAAGGGAATTACAATGAAAAACTTTAAAATTATATGAAAAGGAAGAAGTTGTAAAGTCTAGGGGACCAAATGAGAAAAGGGGTAAGGTTAGGCTTTTGGAGCTTTCATTCACTTAGGCATATCTTCCAATCCAGGAGTCAGTTTTGAGAGTATAATATATCGTTGGAAAGCTCTTTCTAGGCTCCTTCTGATGGATATACTTATAACATGTTTTTACACTAAAAATACTGTGGAAAACACCTTTGAAAATCAGGGTGGTGGCTTGGTGGAGATAGCAGCTTCTGAAACTCAGCTTATTACATATGAAAACATAAATTACATAAGAAATGATAATAAAAGAAAAGTACCATGTTTTTCACCTCAAAACATGTTTTGAGGTGAAAATTACATCAAGCTTAATAGAACAAATCTTTGATTTTTCCAGATACTATGCCTTTGAGTCTATTTGACCTCCTCATGACCTTGATGATATTTATTGACACTTGGCTCATTAATTTGACCATGATGAGACCCTAGAACCTAATGAGACCAACCCTATGACCTAATAACATGAATTGCGAAGTGAAAGTGAGTCATGACTGAGGACCATAGAGAGGAGAATCAGCAAGTTTTCACATGAGGGAAAACTGATGAAATACCACTACCATCAATGAATTCATGACCTAATGGAATGATGGAAATTTATGGTATGGGACTCCTACTATGAAAATTCAAAAGAGTAAATTTGATCACTGATGGCAGTGTGACAAACTGACACTAACATTGGTTCCAATGGGGATGGTAGCTCCTTGGAGGTGCCAAGAACACTGTAGACCAAGTAGCCTTATCCATTGGGCAAATATGGTCAAAATACTGAAAACTAACACAATGCAGTCTGACTCTGACTCAAACTGTCACTGAAAACTAAATTAAAACCAGCAAACCTTACACATATCATTCAAGATTTATAGCCTTCACCTCGGGCCCCAAACTTCAATGACTGTGTACTTGAAATCTGACCAACAATGGAAATGGTATATACAATGACTGTGACATAGTTTTCGATCCATTATCTCAAAAGTGGTAGTGCTTCAAAAGCTTACCATTCACTGGCCCTCCAGGGAAATCTTGGCCATCCATGTCTGTGAGCAAGAAATCATTCTGTCCCTTGTATGCTGAAATCTTATACAGTCCTTTCCACAGGTTATCGAACTTACCATGCTTCCCTTTTTCCTCATTTCGTGCATCCCATCTCAACACCACATCATCTAACTGAAATTTTTCTGCTTCGGTTTTCCGGTCATAGATTTTCTTTATCCTTTCCTACAACTGGATAGCATTCTGAGAAACTTCCTCCCTTGTTTGCTGAAGGTGGATCATTTGATTGATCCTTCACTGATTATCGTCCTCTTCACTTCCAGCCTCTTGCAATAGTTTCATGACCGGAACTGTAAGTGATGTAGGAAACACAGTATTAGTGCCATAAACTAATTCAAACTGTGACATACCTATGGATTTCTTGCAACTGACTCTGTCTGCCCATAACGCGTTGATAAGCTTTCGATGCCAATTACTCTTATTGGTTTCCAGCATTTTCTTAATTATGTTGATCAGGGATTTATTTGATGATTCTGCCAGGCCGTTGCCTTGTGGGTAGTATGCTGTTGAATGGCCCAACACAATATTGTATTTATCGCAAAAATTCCACCATATTCTTGGATCTAAATGTTGTTGCGTTATCTGTTATGATTTTGTGAGGGCAACCAAAACAAGACAAGTTATTTGATTCTAAGAATTGAATGATTACCGTATCAGTGGCCTGCCTTGTTGGAATGGCCTCGATCCATTTGGTGAAGTAATCTGTACCTGTCAAGATCCATCGATGTTGTGCTGATGATGCGGGATGGATTTCCCCTATGAAATCAAATCCCCACTACTGAAAAGGAGCATTTACTTGAACTGGTTTCAAAGGAAGAGGAAGCAGTTTTCTTTTTCCTTGGAAAACTTGACACTCATGAAAGCTCATCATTGTTTTATACAAATCTGAAAATAAAGTGGGCCAATAATACCCTGCTCTTAACACTTTTTTAGCTGTTGTGTTCTAAAACAAATGACCACCACAATCACCTTTATGGAAATCATGCATCACCTGCTGAGCCTCATCTTCAACCAAACAATTAAGTAGAATACCTCCTGGATCTTTCCAATAAAGAGCACTATTTAAAATATAGAATTTAGCAGACTTGAGTTTTAGTGATCTACCTTTGCTACTAGACATCCCGGGAGGTGGTGAAAGATGTTGAAGAACATAAAATATGTCTGAATACCATGGGGACTAGAGAAAAATGTCTGAAACCAGAACAAGGGAACCATCATCCTCATCTTCCGACATTGCTGCTATGAGGTTTATGTCCAGAGCGCGTAGGTTTGATTGTGCCATTAGCTTTTCTAAATCCTGTCCTTTGATTAAATTTGTGTTTTTAATCTCCAAATCGTATTCCAACATTGCTGCTATCCACTTACCTCTTCTTCCCTCTGGATCATTTTGCATCAGGACATCTTTCACTACTGCATTAGGAACATATGCTATGGTATGTGAAAGCAGAATGTATACTCTAAAATGCTTCAATGCTTTTATAAGAGCCAATGCTTGTTTCTCAATAATATTACATTGCAATGCAACATATCGAATGGTACTACTGAAAAGGCAATGGGATTTTCAATCTGATCTCTCTTTTGCATCAATACCATAGCCATGGTATGCTCCGATGCAAATGAAAATATAATGAAATCTTGAGTATAATCAGGACTAATCAAGACTGGGGAATTGGACAGAGAAAACTTTACCAGATTAAATGAATTGATATCATCCTCACTCCATTTGACAGTGTTATCATTTTTCAACATATTAGTCATATCTCGTAAATGTTCAGCCAAATTGGGTATAAATCTACGCAAAAAGTTCATCTTACCATTGAATGCCTGAATCTCGTTTTTGTTATGTGGGAGGTCTATGTGCTAAATTGCCTCCACTCTTGCAGGATCAATGCGGATACCATCTTTAGAGATGATATTCCCCAGCAACTTGCCTTCATCCATAGAAAACAGACTTTTCTTCGGATTGAGGGAAATCCCAAAATTCCTGCATCGTTGAAATACAACCCTCAAGTGGTGCAAATGTTCATCATCAAAACTAGAAAACACTGTCAGATCATCCAAATAAACAACCAGAAAAACATCCTTTTCATTAGCAAAAGCGATGTCCATTGCTCACTGGAAAGTGGCTCCAGTGTTCTTCAGCCCAAATGGCATTTTGGCATACTGGAAAGTTCCCCAGGGTGTTGTGAAAGCAGTTTTGTCTTGGTCTTTTTCATGCACCAAGATCTGAATATAGCTCGAGTAACCATCGAGTAGTGACATCCTTGATGCTCCAACTACTCTTTGCAGAATATGATCCATCTTCGGAAGTGGATAGTTATCCTTTAAGGATACTCTATTCAGATTCCAGAAATCTATGCACAACCTTATTCCTGTCTTTTTGCGTACCGAGACCAAATTCGAAATCCAATCAGAGAATCTAATTGGGACAATAATACCAGATTTATACAATATTTTTACCTCTTTTTTAATGGATGGAAGCATATTTGGGTTGATCCTTCTCAGCTTCTGTCGAAATGGCTTCTGACCCGGCTTGATGGGAATAGTATGCTGAATTAGATTTTTTTCATACACCTTCAAATCTGAATAATCCCATGCAAACACATCAGAAAATTCAGAAAGTAATTTAACATATTGTTCCTTTACCTCAGGGGACAATGCTTTTGATAATTTTACAAGCTTAGGCTTGTCAACTGTTCCAAGATTAACATCTTCAACTCCTTTATTAGTAGGCACCAAGCTCAGTTTCTTTGCAACATCATCTTGATCAAAAAGCTCCTCTAAAGGTGTTAGTATGAATCTTTTGTCGAAGCGTACGAAAAAAAACCACTTTAGCTACGCATAACTTATAGCCCTAACATCAAATGTGGCTGCTAACATCTTCAGATCTACAGTTAGTTGATCAAGACAAGTGCTGCAAAAAACCAGATCTATGCATAGAAAGACATTAAGCAGTAAAATCAAGAGTTTGCTCCATACATCCAATAGATAAGACAAGAACAATGTTTTTTGAAAGAATTTTTGTATTAAGGGCACCTGGGAGGAAAACAAGAAGGTGTATCCAATTCTCCTCAATGGGATGGGTTCTTGGAAGTCCTCAGCACTTCAGATCTAGAATCTCTCTCTCTCTTGTTGGTGTAGAAAACCCAGACAAAGATAGAACTCAAAGGGAGCTCACACAACAAATAATGTAGAATGTGACCAAGTGTATAGATCGAGAGTGATCTAATAGGCAACAAAAGGTGAAGAATGATAGGAAAAACCCTCCTATTTATAACAAAATATTGGGTCATTCTAGATCTTGGTGCATGATTAAATAACATTAACCAAATCTAGATCCACCTTTTATGGAATATTTTATTATATTTGTTGGAGGGAAAAGGTATTTGACTTGGGTCAAATCCCTTTATTTGTAAGTAATAAATAAATAAATGATTTATTTATCATTTTAAGGAAGTGGTTGGATGATAATCAAATAAATAATGATTTATTTTATTATTTATGGGTGATTTAGTCATATTTAACAGGGAATATTATTTAAATAAGGTTTAAATAATTATTCCTAGAAAATAATAAGATAAATAAAGATTTATCTAATTAATTTCCTTGTTTTGGGTTAAACATGACCAGGAAAATCAAACAAATATAGGTTTTTTTAATATTTCCTTTTGGGGTTTCCTATTTAGACCATAAACAACCTAATAAATGTGTTTTATTAAGTTATTTTACATAGTGAAGGCAATTTTACTTAGGGTAAAATTGGTCTTACATGGTGTACTTGGGTCCATCTAGTGATAGTGGGTTAGATGACCAAAAAATGGTGTAACAAAAGGTATGAGACCTCTAGGAATTACATTTTCTTTCAGCTGCAATACATCCATCTGATTTGCTTTGATTTCTTGATCATCGACTTCATAATCACCCTCTATGGAAGTATCCTTGAATTTTCCTTCACTCTACAAAAAGGCTTTGATTTCCTTGTCCTCCCAAAACACTTGCCAATACCTTAATTTATCGGGAACAGCAGGCCGATGTTTGATATAAATTTCAAATTTGTTGCTGGAATTCATTGGAATCTTCAAATTTCTTGCAGTAGTGGCAAGAGAATCTGCAATAATATTCTGCATTCGGGGTACTGCTATCAAAGTGCATTCAGAAAACATCCTCAAGATGTCTAGGACTACATTTCTGTAGGCCCTTAATCATGGATGCTTTGCCTTATACTCTCATTTTACCTGTTTTATTATCAACTCTGAATCTCCATAGACAGAAATCCTCTTTGCATTCAACTTTTTCAAAATTTTCAAACCTAAAATCAAAGCTTCATACTCTGCTTCATTGTTAGAGAAGTCAAAAGCCAATTTGTAAGCACATACTCTAACATTACTAGGAAATTTTTTAGGCTGGAAAACAGGGCTTCGAATCCATATTCCTATACTAGCACCATCCTTACCAACAACTCCATCAAAGTCCATGCTCCAAAGGCCTTCTTCTTCTTCTTCTAGATGCTGAAATTTTACTTCTTTCTCTACTTTAACTTGACTGACTTCTGCATTTTTCTGTTGTTCATTGTCCTTTTGCTGCTGGCAGGCAGAAAGCTCAGAGATGCTTGCTGCTTTATCTTTTTCTTGTCTAAGGGCTTCCCTAAAATTTTCTAAAATTTCAAGTACCTCATTTACTTCCACCAACTGAACATTTTCATCATTCAAACCACCATATGAATATAATACAAATGACTCTAAATCTGTGTGGACTACATTAATTGGATGATTAACTGGCTTCAATTTTATAGTGATCATGTATTTCATTTTCTTCTCCCTGTATAGTTTTCTCAATTGACCGAACACGGGAATGGTGGCATAAGAGAAATCAAGCTGTATGGTTCCTTTTAGTTTTGTATCCCATGACCTAGAAAAAAGCATTCCAAACTGTGGTGGAACATCGGCAACAACCACATCCATCAAAATATTATTAGCTGGGATTTGATCTAAATATACTACCAATTATTTGATAAGACCAATACAATGGATCCTACCGGAGTCAAAGGAATACAAGTCATGGTATTTGCGGGTAATATCAAGACCAAAATTCTCCATAATGGCTTTGGGAATCAAGGTGTGTGAGGCTCTGGAGTCCAACATAGTGTTATGTAAAATGAACTCATGCAATCTAAGACTCGGGTAGAAGGGAGGAACTTCACTCTCTTCAAACTGACCTTCTATGGCTGGACCAAAAATGAGTTCAAGATAGTCATCTTCAACATTTACCATATCTGATACAGAGTATATTTGCAACATTCTAGATACCTGATGTTTATAAGTGTTGTTTTTACCTACTCAGTTAAGGGCATGGACACCTTCAACTTAGCAATTTCATTTTCTAAATTAAAATATGGGAAATTTTCTACCTCTTTAAAGGGATGATCTTTCTTCTCCACTTGCTCCTTTATTGTACCAAGCTGATTATTTTCATTTCCAATGTTAATCACTAAGGATGCCTTGCTAGGAGAGGGATCAACAAGCTTTTTCCTTTTCCTTTGAGTATTTGAAGAGTCATTCTTTGTTTGTAGCTCTTTCCTTTTCTGAATGGGATTGATTGGCACATCTCTGCTCCTCAAAGAATACTGATTCTGTTACACTAACAAAGCATTCATATATCCTCATTGGTAATCATCGGATTATTCCTCTAACACTACATCATTGGCCAATATGAAATCATCATCTCTTTGAGTGTTTGGAACCACTATATATTATTCATCTTCTGTGAGAAAAATGGGCGAATCGACAGTGAAAAAATGGTTAGCTTCAACTATCGGATCATCATCATCATCTGTTTCCATTCCCTGAACATAATTTTGCTGAAAAGGGGTCCTGACCTACTACTGTTGTGTTATTTGGTCTTGCGTTTTGTGTTCCCTTTGCTGAATTCAGAATTGGGGCTGATGTTGTCCTCTGAAATTTGGATTCTTTATTTGTGCTTCTGGTCTATCCGAAATAGTCAACCGATCAACCATTTTCTCCACTGTTCAGATCAAAGTATCCATCTTATTATCTGAAGGATATGCTTCTTATTTCACAGTTACCCTCTTTTCGGCTCTTGTCTGCGCTCTTCTGGCCAGCAAATTTGCTTCTATGCTAACAACAATTTTCTACATATCTTCAAGTGTGGTAGGATCTCATTCTCGTAGTTGATATACCATATCAGCATCGACACCATCTGGAAATTTGAGAAAAGCTAACCCCATGAGGGGTTCTAGGTTGGCCGGAATAGCATTATACACAACATTAAATCTCACACAATAATCTTGTACACTTTCACCCACATTCCTTTAAATATTTTCATATTCAGACAAGATTTGGAGTGGGTTTTTATTTACCTCCCACGGGTCTAAGAATTTTCTATGTAGCTCCTGCAAATTGTGGATAGAAGCTGTTGGTAAAGCTCTGAACCATTTTCTAACCTATCCTCCAAAGCTTTGGACAAACAATCTCATGGTCACATTTTCTGCCTCTACCTCATGAAGGTCAAAGAAGTCATTCATATTATCAACATGTTGTTGGGTTGTGATACTTTGAGTGGCATTAAAGAGAGGAATTTTAATTTGGTAATCAGCAGGCATATTGTTCATATTCTGAGGTAAAATCAAGGGCGCATACCAGGCAGCCATGACTCGAGGTGGATTTACAACAGCATTTGTGCTACTAGGATTCAAGGGAGCTATTGATGGAGGAGTCAAAAGCTGAGAACTGACTTCTGAGACTGATGGAAATGATGATGAATTACGAGTAGGAAATGTTGTTTCTGATAAATCTGAAGGCTCAGAGATATTGGTTACAGTGCTAGAAGTTTGAGGGGAATTTAAAATATAGTCATCAATTTATCTGTTTTCCCTTTGAACTTCAAGATCCACAAGAAACTTAGGGTCTAAAGTTGTGTCATCAACTGCAGCTTCAGATTTTTTTCTGAATAAAGAAAGCTCAAAACACATCAAAAGAGAGATCTTCTATAAACAACCACTCACTAGGCCAGGTATGGGAACTGAGGATTGGTCTAGGGATTACTGAACCTTCTTGTCTTCTGATTATTTGTGGGATGAGATTAGGGTTTTCAAATATAGGAGGAGGATTTGGATCAAGGTTGGCCCTGGTATATTTTCTTGAAGCCAGTGTGGTCAAATTTCTACTTAACAATGTTTAATTTAAACCTAGCAAACTCTGAACCTCATCATCCAGAGTTCAAGAATTTATACGAAAGATAATACTGGGGTGATCAATATTTTGTCTTAAAAACTCTCCCCAGTATGGTCGCCAGGAAATATTAGCACCTAATTTGAACCTCGGGCTGAAGGAAGGCAAATCAGGGTAACTTCAAACCACGCTCAGCCTTGTAGCTAGCCCTACAAGGTCAGGAGAGGGCTCTCTCCGTGAAAAATATTCAATGAAATATAACTGCAAAATGATTTTAAGCTAGGTATAATGACTTCGAAATGTTTTTTATAAATTTTTAGGGTTGCATGGATTAGATGGGGTTGGGCAGTTTGAAATTGAGGAATTAAATCAGAGATACAAGGTATTTTATGGGGCAAGGAAGGCAGGGATTTTAACCACTTTGTATTTAAATGATGATGGAATGTGTAAGATTGGTGAGAAGCTGAAAAGGGCATAGGAGATGGATCATTTTCAAACAAAATAAAACATAAAATATTGAATGATTTTCCCAAGGCAGAGCATTATACAATGGATTCTACCTATCTATCTTGAAAACATTCAACCAGAGATATGAATGAATGAATGGAAAACATAACAATTAACAAATGGTCACAAAGGAAATAACAGTGCTAAAATCCATACCACAGGGATCCCATAAAACAGTGTTGCATTTCTTTATTAATTCCCTGCCAAACTGTTACAAATGGAGCACAGAGCGTCCTCAATGATTTCCAAACTTATTCCACTATGGACCCCCTCTACAAGTGACTCAGAAATTACATTAAATAGACAGAATTTGAGGGGGGTAGATCCACAGAAGAAGGAGTTGTTTCATCAGCTCAAAAACTGACATCTGAACATAGAAAATAAACCGAAAATATGCTCCTGAAAAAGAAGGAGCAATACATTTGACTGCCTGGAGAAATTCGTTGTCGTACCCAATGAATGAAAAGAAGAAGTCTGATAGATCCCTTTTTAATTTTTGCTGAAGAGGCCAAAATGATTCTGCGTCTATATTTAGCTCTCAGCCTTTACCGTTTGAAGAAAAACCCATTGCCGAAGATGCCTTTGAAACCACTAAAAATTGAATTGTTTTTTAATGAAGAAAAGGCCCCTTTTTCATTGAAAAAGAGCGGAGGGAAAGGGATGGTGGGCCCAAATCGCGATCACAAATCGTAATCACAAATTTCAATTGGAAGAGGGGAGGGGATGTATCACATAATGGGGCGATGCGATTGGAAACTTGCGATGCGATAGTGTATAGGAGAAATGGGTTTTATGGGGAAATCACAATTGTAAATCGGAAATCGCAGTGGGTGTAACACATGGCGAAGGGATCGCGCGATGCGATGAGTGACATGTGATTCATCGCATCGATGGGTCGGGAGCGGAGTGCTGCGGGAAAAACTTGCGATAAAAACTTGCGATCGCGTGATGCGACAAAGAAATATCACATCAGCGGAAAGGAAGATGGAAATTCCGATTGCAATGAGAGACTTAAGAAATCCTTTAAAATTATAATAATTGAGTTATGGCTTTTAACAAAGGGAAAACGTCTTTTTGTTTGGGAATGGGTGGAAGGGTTTTGGTGGGACCGGGGGGAATCACAATCGCAAATCGGCGGAAGAGTGGAGCGAGGAAAAAGGTTGGGAATGCTGTGAAGTTGCGATGCGATTAGGCGATTGCGCTTGAATGTGGGTCGTCAGATCGTTGAGAAGATCAACGGTCCAGATGCGATCGTAGGTGGGTCAATCGCATTGACAATTTTCAATCGGAGCTGGGTCAATCAGGACTATGTGATATGATCGTGCGATCGGATTGGAGGAAGGGGATTTGCGATCGGATCGTAAGAAGGGAATAACAATGAAAAACTTTAAAATTATATGAAAAGGCAGAAGTTGTAAATTCTAAGGGACCAAATGAGAAAAGGGGTAAGGTTGGGCTTTTTGGGCTTTCATTCACTTAGGCATATCTTCCAATCCAGGAGTCAGTTTTGAGAGTATAATATATCATTCGAAATCTATTTTCAAGATCCTTCTGATGGAAATAATTAGAACATGATTTTACACTGAAAATACTGTGGAAAACACCTTTGAAAAGCATGGTGGTGGCTTGGTGGAGATAGTAGCTTCTGAAACTCAACTTATTACATATGAAAACATAAAATTACATAAGAAATGATAATAAAAGCAAAGTACCATGTTTTTCACCTCAAAACATGTTTTGAGGTGAAAATTACATCAAGCTTAATAGAACAACTCTTTTATTTTTCCAGATACTGTGCCTTTGATTTTATTTGACCTCCTCATGACCTTGCTGATATTTATTGACACTTGGCTCATTAATTTGACCATGATGAGACCCTAGAACCTAATGAGACCAACCCTATGGCCTAATAACATGAATTACGAAGTGAAAGTGATTCATGACTGAGGACCATAGAGAGGAGAATCAGGAAGTTTTCACATGAGGGAAAAGTAATGAAAGACCACTCCCATCAATGAATTCATGACCTAATGGAATGATGAAAATTTATGGTATGGGACTCCTACTATGCAAATTCAAAAGAGTAAATTTGATCGATGATGGCAGTGTGACAAACTGACACTAACACGGTTGACTATCTCAGATAGACCTGAAGCACAAATCAGGAATCCAAATTTCAGGGGACAACAACAGCCCCAATTCCGAATTAAGCAAAGGGAATATAAAATGCAAGACCAAAAAGCACAACAACAGTAGACCAGGACCCCTTTGCAGCAAAATTATGTTCAGGAAATGGAAACAGATGAGGATGATGATACTGTAGTTGAAGCCAACCACTTCTTCACTGCCGATGGTTTGCCCATTTTTCTGAAAGAAGAAGAAGAATATACAGTGGTTCCAGTATATGAATGCTTTTTCAGCGCAACAGAAGCAGTATTCTTTGAGGAGCAGAGATGTGCCAATCAATCCCATTCAGAAAAGGAAAGAGCTACAAACAAAAAATGACTCCTCAAATACTCAAAGGAAAGGGAAAGAGCCTGATGATCCCTCTCCCAGCAAGGCATCCTCAGTGATTAACATTGCAAATGAAAAGAATCATCGTGGTGCACAAAGGAGCAAGTGGAGAAGAAAGATCCTCCTGTCAAAGAGGTAGAAAAAGTTCCATCTTTTAATTTAGAAAATGAAATTACTAGGTTGAAGGTGTCCATGCCCTTGACTGAGTTGGTAAAAAATAGCACTTATAAACATCAGGTATCTAGAATTTTGCAAATAAACTCTATATCAAATATGGTAAATGTTGAAGATGATTATCCTGAACTCATTTTTGGTCCAGCCATAGAAGGTCAGTCAGAATAAAGTGAAGTCCCTCCCTTCTACCTGAGTCTTAGATTGCATGAGTTCATTTTACATAATGCTATGTTCGACTCCAGAGCCTCACACAACATGATGCCCAAAGCCATTATGGAGAAGTTGGGTCTTGATATTACTCGCAAGTACCATGATTTGTATTCCTTTGACTCCGGTAGGGTCCATTGTATTGGTCTTATCAAAGACTTGGTAGTATCCTTAGATCAAATCCCAGCTAAGAATGTTTTTATGGATGTGGTTGTTGCTGATGCTCCACCATGGTTTGGAATTCTCTTGTCCAGGTCATGGGGTGCAAAACTGAAAGGAAACATACAACTTGATTTCTCTTATGCCACTATTCCTGTGTTCGGTCAGTTGAGAAAACTATATAGGGAGAACAAAATGAAATACATTATCACTAGCAAAGAAAAGCTAGTTAATCATCCAATTAATGCATTCCACACAGATTTAGAGTCATTTGTATTATATTCAGATGGTGGTGTGAATGATGAAAATGTTCAATTGGTAGAAGTAGATGAGGTACCTGAAATTTATAAAAAATTTAGGGAAGTCCTTAGACAGGAAAAAGATAAAGCAGCAAGCATTTCTGAGCTTTCTACCGGCCAACAGCAAAAGGACAATGAACAACAGAAAAATACAGAAGTCAGTCAAGATAAAGTAGAGAAAGAAGCAAAATTTCAGCATCTAGAAGAAGAAGAAGAAGGCCTTTGGAGCATGGACTTTGATGGAGCTGTTGGTAAGGACGGTGCTGGTATAGGAATATGGATTCGGAGCCCTATTTTCTAGCCTGAAAAAGTTCCCAGTAATGTTAGAGTATGTGCTTACAAATTAGCTTTTGAATGATCTAACAATGAAGCAGAGTATGAAGCTTTGATTGCAGGTTTGAAAATTTTGAAGAAGTTAAAGGCAAAGAGGATTTATTTCTATAGAGATTCAGAGTTGATAATCAAACAGGTGAAGGGAGAGTATCAATGAAAGCATCCACGATTAAGGGCCTACAGAAATGCAGTCCTAGACATCTTGAGGACATTTTCTGAATACACTTTGACAGCAGTACCCTGAATACATAATCTTATTGCAAATTCTCTGGCCACTACTGCAAGAAATTTGAAGATTCCAATGAATTCCAGCAACAAATTTGAAATTTATGTCAAACATCGGCCTGTTGTCCCCGATAATTTGAGGTATTAGCAAGTATTTTGGGATGACAATGAAATCAATGATTTTTTGCAGAGTGAAGGAAAATTCAAGGATACTTCCATAGAGGGTGATTATGAATTCCATGATCAAGAAATTGAAGCAAATCAGATGGATGTATTGCAGCTGAAAGAAAATGTAATTCCTAGAGGTCTCATACCTTTAGAGGAGCTTTTTGATCAAGATGATGTTGCAAAGAAACCGAGCCTGGTGCCTACTAATAAAGGAGTTGAAGATGTTAATCTTGGAACAGTTGACAAGCCTAAGATTGTGAAGTTATCAAAAGAATTGTCCCCTGAGGTAAAGGAACAGTGTGTTAAATTACTTTCTGAATTTTCTGATGTGTTTGCATGGGATTATTCAGATTTGAAGGTGTATGACAAAAATATAATTCAACATACTATTCCCATCAAGCCGGATTAGAAGCCATTTAGACAGAAGTTGAGAAGGATCAACCCAAAGCTGCTTCCATCTATTGAAAAAGAGGTAAACAAATTGTATAAAACTGGTATCATTGTCCCAATTTTATTTTCTGATTGGATTTTGAATTTGGTCCCAGTACGCAAAAAGACAGGAGAAATAAGGTTGTGCATAGATTTCCGGAATTTGAATAGAGTATCCTTAAAGGATAAATATCCACTTCCGAAGATGGATCATATTCTGCAAAGAGTAGTTGGAGCATCAAGGATGTCACTACTCAATGGTTACTTAGGTTACAATCAGATCTTGGTGCATGAAAAGGACCAAGACAAAACTTCCTTCACAACACCCAGGGGAACTTTCCAGTATGCCAAAATGCCATTTGGACTGAAGAACACTGGAGCCACTTTCCAGCGGGAAATGGACATCGCTTTTTCTAATGAAAAGGGTGTCTTTCTGGTTGTTTATTTGGATGATCTGACAGTGTTTTCTGGTTCCAATGATGAACATTTGCACCACTTGAGGGTTGTATTTCCTCGATGCATGAAGTTTGGGATTTCTCTCAATCTGAAGAAAAGTCTGTTTGCTATGGATGAAGCCAAGCTACTGGGGCATATCATCTCTAAAGACAGTATCTGCATTGATCCTTCAAGAGTGGAGGAAATTCAGCACATAGACCTCCCACGGAACAAAAGGGAGATTCAGGCATTCAATGGTAAGATGAAATTCTTGCGCAGATTTATACCCAATTTGGCTGAAAATTTATGAGAAATGACTAATATGTTGAGGAGGCTGTCAAGTCATTTAATCTGGTAAAGTTTGCTCTGTCCAATGCCCCAGTCTTGATTAGTCCTGATTGCACTCAAGATTTCATTATATTTTCATTTGCATCAGAGCATACCATGGCTGCAGTATTGATGAAAAAGAGAGATCAGATTGAAAATCCCATTGCCTTTTTCAGTAGGACCATTCGAGATGCTGCCTTGCAGTATAATATCATTGAGAATCAAGCATTGGCTCTTATAAAAGCATTGAAGGATTTTAGAGTATACATTCTGCATTCACATACCATAGCATATGTTCCTAATGCAACATTAAAATATGTGTTGATGCAAACTGATCTGGAGGGAAGAAGAGGTAAGTGGATAGCAGTAATGTTGGAATATTATTTGGAGATTAAACCCACAAAGTTAATAAAAGGACAAGGTTTAGCAAAACTAATGGCACAATCAAACCTGCGCGCTTTGGACATAAACCTCATAGCAGCAATGTCGGAGGATGAGGATGATGGTTCGCATGTTCTAGTTTCAGACATTTTTCTCCAATCCCCATGGAATTCAAACATAGTTTATGTTCTTCAGCATCTTTCGCCACCTCGAGGGATGTCTAGAAGCAAAGGGAGATCACTAAAACTCAAGTCTGCTAAATTCTATATTTTAAACAGTGTTATTTATTGGAAAATATCCAGGAGGTGTTCTACTTAATTGTTTGGTTGAAGATGAGGCTTAGCAGGTGATGCATGATTTCCACAAAGGTGATTGTGGTGGTCATTTTTTTTGGAAAACTACAGCTAACAAAGTGTTGAGAGCAGGATATTATTGGCCCACTTCATTTTCAGATTTGTATAAAACAATGATGAGCTGCCATGAGTGTCAATTTTTCCAAGGAAAAAAGAAACTCCTTCCTCTTCCTTTGAAACCAGTTCAAATAAATGCTCCTTTTCAGCAATGGGGATTTGATTTCATAGGGGAAATCCATCCCGCATCATCAGCACAACATCGATGGATCTTGACAAGTACCGATTACTTCACTAAATGGATTGAGGCCATTCCAGCAAGGTAGGCCACGAATACGGTAATCATTCAATTTTTATAATCAAATATCTTGTCTCGTTTTGGTTTCCCTCACAAAATAATAGTAGATAACACAACAACATTTAGATCCAAGAAGATGGTGTAATTTTGCGATAAATACAATATTGTGTTGGGCCATTCAACAACATACTACCCACAAGGCAACGGCCTGGCAGAATCATCAAATAAATCCCTGATAAACATAATCAAGAAAATGATGGAAACCAATAAGAGGAATTGGCATCGAAAGCTTATCAATGTGTTATGGGCAGATAGAGTCAGCTGCAAGAAATCCATAGGTATGTCACTGTTTGAATTAGTTTATGGCACTGATCATGTGTTTCCTACATCGCTTACGGTTCCGGTCATGAGACTATTGCAAGAGGCTAGCAGCGAAGAGGACGATAATCAGCGAAGGATCAATCAAATGATGCACCTTCAGCAAACAAGGGAGGAAGTTTCCCAGAACGCTATTCAGTTGTAGGAAAAGATAAAGAAAATCTATGACTAGAAAACCAAAGCAGAAAAATTTCAGTTGGAAGATGTGGTATTGAGTTGGGATGCACGAAATGAGGACAAAGGGAAGCACGGTAAGTTTGATAACCTATGGAAAGGACCATATAAGATTTCAACATACATGGGTCAGAATGCTTTCTTGCTCACAAAGATGGACGACCAAGATTGTCTGGGAGGGCCAGTGAATGGTAGGCTTTTGAAGCACTACCACTTTTGAGATAATGGATTGAAAACTATGTCACAGTCATTGTATATACCATTGCCATTACTGGTCAGATTTCAGGTACACAGTCATTGGAGTTTGGGGCCCGAGGAGAAGGCTATAAAATTTGAATAATATGTGTAAGGTTTGTTGGTTTTTATTTAGTTTTTAGTCATAGTTTGAGTCAGAGTCAGTCTGAATTGTGTTAGTTTTCAGTGTTTTGACCATATTTTCCCAATGGATAAGGCTACTTGGTCTACGGTGTTCTTTGCACCTCCAAGGAGCTACCATCCCCATTGGAGCCAATGTTAGTGTCAGTTTTGTCACACTGCCATCAGTGATCAAATTTACTCTTTTTCATTTGCATAGTAGGAGTCCCATACCATAAATTTTCATCATTCCATTAGGTCATGAATTCATTGATGGTAGTGGTATTTCACCAGTTTTCCCTCATGTGAAAACTTGTTGATTCTCCTCTCTATGGTCTTCAGTCATGACTCACTTTCACTTCACAATCCATGTTATTAGGTCATAAGGTTAGTCTCATTAGGTTCTAGGGTCCCATCATGGTCAAAATAATGAGCCAAGTGTCAATAAATATCAGCAAGGTCATGAGGAGGTCAAATAAACTCAAAGGCATAGTATCTGGAAAAATCAAAGAGTTTTTGTATTAAGCTTGATGAAATTTTCACCTCAAGACATGTTTTAAGGTGAAAACATGATAAGTTTCTTTATTATCATCCTTTATGTAATTTTATGTCTTCATATGTAATAAGTTGAGCTTCAGAAGATGCTATCTCTACACAGCCACAACCCTGCTTTTCAAAGGTGTTTTCCACAGTATTTTCAGTATTTCCATTAGAAAGAGCCTGGAAAGAGATTTCTAATGATATATCATGCTCCCCAAACTGACTTCTCTATTGGAAGATATGCCTAAGTGAATGAAAACCCCCAAAAGCCTAACCTTACCCTTCTTTCTCATTTGGTCCCTTAAACTTTCTAATCTTTTCATATGATTCTAAAGTTTTCATTGCAAAGGCCCCTTTGAAAAACCTCCGATGCAATTGATCGCATCGAAAAACTACATGGGCTGTTGATCGCAACACTTCCGATGCGATTGGCCCACCCCCAATCCACAAAGTCCGATCGCATCGCATCATCGCAATTCCCTTCCCCCAATCTGATCTCATCGCAAGTCTAAATCACATCGCCGTTTTCATCACATCGCATGGTCGATTGACCCTTCCCTGATTAAAAACCTCCGATGCAATTGAGTCAACCCCAATCGCAATCGCCAAGTCGCATCGCAACTTCACATTGTTCCCAACTTTTGACCCCGCTCTTCCCTTTTCCGCCGATGCGATGAATCGCATATCGCAATTGGCATTTCCCATGGCACTCTGCTCTCGCTCCACTCCTCCACTGATTTGCGATTGTGATTCCCTCTGGGTCCCACCTAAAATCCTTTCTGCCTTTTAAAGGAAAAGGGTCTTTCCCCGTGTAAAAGCGGAAATCTCATTTCAAGTTTGTTTTAAAGGGATTTCTTCCACCCCTGTTATACCTGCTTCTCCGATGCCGATTTGTGATTGCGATTCCCCGATCCCACTATAAATCCCATCTCCCATCGCATCGCAATGTTTCCATCACATCGTAATGTTTTCATCGCATCGCTTCATTGTGTAACACACCCGCTCCCCTCTCGATTTTCGATTTGCGATTGTGATTTAGGCCCGCCATCCTTCCTTTCGCTCTTTTGCATTTAAATGGGGCTTTTCTTCATTAAAAAGTGGATTTCATTTTTATTGATTTCAAAGGGCACTTCTCGGCATAAAGGGGATTTTCAACAAAGAAAAAGAAATAGTCAAGGCCATGAACTAATGATAAACACAGAAACATCTCAGCATCTTCAGCAACGATGAAAAAGGGATCTGTTCTTCAGACTTCCTCTTTTCATTCATTGGGTGCTAGCAAATTTCTCCAGACAGTCAAATGTATTGCTTCTTCTTTTCAGGGGCATATTGTTGGTCTTTTTCCTATATTCGGATTTTAGTTTCTGGGTAGGTGAAACAACTCCTCCTTCTGTGGATCTACGTCCCCTCAAATTCTGTCTATTTAATGTAATCTCTAAGTCATTTGTAAGGGGGGGTTCACAGTGGAATAAGTTGGAAATCATTGAGGACGCTCTGTGCTCCATTTGTAATAGTTTGGCAGGGAATTAATAAAGAAATGCAGCACTGATTTATGGGATCCCTGTGGTATGGATTTTAGCACTCTCTTTCTTTTGTGATCATTTGTTTATTGTTATGTATTTAAATCATATCTCCATCATTTCTGGTTGAATGTTTTCAAGATAGATAGGTAGAATCCATTGTATAATTCTCTGCCTTGGGAAAATCATTCAATATTTTATGTTTTATTCTATTTGTAAAGGATCCATCTCCTATGTCCTTTCAGATTCTCACCAGTCTTACACATTCCATCATCATTTAAATACAAAGTTGTTAAAATCCTTGCCTACCTTGCCCCATAGAATACCCTGTATCTATGATTTAATTCCCCAGATTCAAACTGCCCAACCCATCTGATCCATACAACCTAGAAATTTGATAAAACATTTCGAGCTACTATACCTAGCCTAAGATCAATTTGTAGTTATATTTCATTGAACATTTTTCACGGAAAGAGCCCTCTCCTGACCTTGTAGGGCTAGCTACAAGGCTGAGCGTGGTTTGAAGTTACCCTGATTTGCCTTCTTCAGCCTGAGGTTCAAATTAGGTGCTAACACATACACCAATCGAAAGAGCTGATCGACAAGCAAGTTCGCCACAGGGAATTGATCCACTCACTTTGATAAGTGAGAGATGGTTCTTCTAGATTATTTTTTATAGATATGTTTATATTTTCATGGTTGTGTTTGTAAATCATTTGTCACATTTTTAATTGCGAAAATGATAATATGTTTTCAATCACTTGTTTAAGCGACAATGATATTTTTGGGCCTTGTTTTTATAAGTCATGTGTTGCATTTCTTTCATGTAAAAGTGATGAGGTGTTTGCCATCACTTCGAAATGCCACGATAATGTTGTTGGAGTTGTTTTATGAGTCGTGTGATGCATTTATTTCCTGTAAAAGTGATGAGGTGTTTGTCATCACTTCGAAATGAGATGATGATGTCTTGTCTTGTAAAGATAGTTGGGGGTGATTTCCATCTTGATGTAAGCTTGACCACCGAGTACATGTTATAAACTCGTGGCAAGTATGAAGATGTTTTGGGTCCTAAATTGGTCAATTTGAGCATGTTTTTGCATGGTATTGTACAACAGGTTTGTAGGGGATGCAACTATCAGTTCATCACTTATGGCTCCGAAGGACGCAGGTGAAGGAGAAGGAAGGGTGACTTTTCAAGACACTTGCGGTGCAGACATAGTACATAGTAGTGAAAATTATTTTGATGATTTTGGAGGACCAAAAGCTCCTCAATGGGGAGGATTTATCCAGGTGGCTCTAAAGACACATAGGACAAAGAGGGCTAAAAAATAAAAGTGTTTGGATTTCTTTCGAACCAGGTTCAGGTTGAAGAGCTCATCACCATAATCACAACGGTGCGAACAGTTCATCAAATTGAGCCCATGTGCGAAAGATAGGAGTGGTCAAAGTTTTGGTTTGACTTGGATGACTGGGCAGGTTAAGGAGGATTCAAATTTGAGCTTTCCTAGCCACTAGATTCCGGAAATCTCAGGCCAGATTCATAGGCAAATTTTTGGCCTCTTTAATTTGATGCCTATGGTCAAAATATAAATTTTTAAGAATGTTCGGTTTGTTTATGTAACAAAAAAAAAAAAAAAGGCTAGCAAGCCACGACCCACGCCAACCTCGCACCATATCACAATATATGTTATATATACTAGAGCCGGTGGGATTCAAACCCACCACTGGCAAGTCCGCCCATGCGGCGGCTCCACATCCCACAGCACCATGAAACCGGAACTCAAAACCTTCGCATTTTAAAAATTGTGCCAAACATACTCCGCACCATATACATTGTAATATTGCAATGAATGGCGGAGGTTTGGGGGCGGGCCACCCAATGTGGGTCCAACCCCCCATAATATATTTGTTTAATAAAAAACAAAGTGCCATTTAAAATATGTCCATTGGGTTATAAAACAAGGACATGCTATTTTGGAGGGGACAGGGTT
The DNA here is from genome assembly GCA_034641835.2 of Pinus albicaulis. Lineage (NCBI taxonomy): Eukaryota > Viridiplantae > Streptophyta > Pinopsida > Pinales > Pinaceae > Pinus > Pinus albicaulis. The sequence goes on along the minus strand of CM076573.1, from coordinate 569,743,550 downwards.
TGACCACTTGACCCCCCTCCAACAAACTACTTTCTTTAACCAATGTGCCCAACTGCCTCATGTTGGGAAGTCCGCCACGAAAATTGTGTTTAAACTCATCATTTTCAAAGTGCGCCCAGGCCAGGCAGAGCAAGAGCGGGCACGAAAATCGAGAATATAGTCAAGTTTACAGTCATTTTTCATGGTTTTCTGTAGGGAACGCAATGGTGAGGTCGAATTCGCCTTTTGAGTTGCATATTTTCAGTCCACCCATGGAGAAGCTACGTGGAGGAATCTATAGGGAATCTAAAAGATTCCTTTTTTCCCCAGATCTTCACTTTCTTAGCATTCAACAAATGGACAGTCGTTTTTTCACTATTCGACGTCACAAAGTTGATGGTATATTCAAATTTTTCATCTGAGATTAACATTTTTCGGTCACTTTCTGAAGTGAAGTTGCAGGTGTCAGTTTTCAGCGAGGGGCAGTCGATTTCACACCTTTCGACGCCACAATGATGATGGTGTTTCTAGATCCAGCAGCAGCAGCAACCATCCTTCATTCATCTTCAGTGTGAGGTATATGATGTGATGCTTTCATGTACTTCTTTTTTCCGAGATGCTTAATGATGTACAGATCCCTATTGATGTATGAGTCGTGGGATATTGTCTTGTTTTGTTTTGCTATTGATGTACTTTCTGTCATGGACTTGTATTATTTTTTAGATCACTTTTATGCCATGTTGGCGGGATACTCCGTGTCACACATATGTCATTGAGATCCCTTGTTTTCCATGTTGGTGGGATACTCACAGTATTTATGTGTGAGCTATCATCATAATTATAGGAGCCATTTTTATGCATGAGAGTTCCACAGTGGAACATCTCATAGAAAGTTCTAGCCACTCCTGCGTGAGGGCATTTCCCTTGTATGTTAGATAAACAAATCCATGTACATCTTCATCCCTTAAATCACTTAATGTAGTGGCCTACACCATCTTGACACCGAGGCCTGCATATGTAGTCCCTCCTAGACGAAATCCATTATCAAACGACGTGTTCTTATGATTGCTGATCTTGACATGTTATGTTCGTCTTATTTACAAGCATGCATTTTTTAATGCAATTCTAATTTATCAGCGGAAGTAAAAGGTCTTGGTTAATGGTATCAAGAATTTACCCTAGATCACCTCATTAATAAAAAGGCTACTAAGGATCAATGGGAAAGACTTATTCAGTTCATTTTTGGAGCTCTCATTATTCTGTCTCTCTCTCTCTCTCCCATACTCTTGTATACTTAGATTTTTCTTGGAGAACTCTTGGAGAGTGTGGCATATTTGGTGATTTGGAGCAAGAAGGCAAAGAAAGAGCAAGGAAGCGCAAGAGGACAATGAGATCATCAACTACAGTAGGTTATGATTGTAGATATTGAGTTACATGTATGTTCTCCTCACTAGTTTTGGCATGCATGGGTATGCATGTGGATTTTCCTAGCCTTGCCATTTCATGGAAAACCATGGTATTGTGGGTTTATTTCCATTGATTGTTTTCTAGTTTGTTCTCATGATTCCTTTAGTTGTGGGTTGAGTTATTATTTCCTGGAAGCCTTGGTTGGGAAAATGCTCTGGAAGCTCAGAGGAAAACTGTGGGTTGAGTTACTATTCGTGGAAGCCTTGGTTGGAAAATGCTCTAGAAGCCCTAGGTGGGTTGAGTTACTAGTCCTGGAAGCCATGGTTGGACAAATTCTCTAGAAGCCCTGTAACAGTTGGGGTGGAGTTACTAGTCCTAGAAGCCCTGGTGGGAACAAACACTGTGGAGCCCTAGAATAACTTGGATAGAGATAAATATATGATGTTTAGTGATGTCCGACCATGAGGTGGAATCATTGGTTTTAGGGTTGACACAGTTTGGTCTCTGGAGCCCTGGCTTGGTGTTGATTGATGTGCTTGATAAAGTCCCACATTCATGCTTGGAATATGGCACGGGGGTGATTGGCTGAAGTGAGACTTGTCTTAACCAATCTATGGTTGGGTGGAATGTGGAAGTCCCATCTACGGTTGGGTTTTACATTCAGTAATGAGGAGATCATTCCTCTGGTATTCGATATGCAAATGTCTTGGTTATTGTATGGATTTATTTGTTGTTATATCCATTATATTTATGCTCTTATTATTTCGATTATAAGCATGTATTTGATTAGTGATGATGTATGGCTCTATCTATATTTTTACTAGTAAATGAATGCATAATGTATCTATGGTCAAATATACTATATTATAGCTTATGATGTAGGGGATAAATGCTTCTTAGCGATTCTCATATTTGTAAGAGACTCCCATGTTTAAATCTATTGTTTATACCTGTAGATGCAATGTTTGTGGCATGTTTGAAGAAATATATCTCATGGCTGGGTGCGGTCAGATGAGTCCGTGATGATGTGATTGCTTCCATATTTTAATTTTATTTACCCTCTCCTAAAGTTACAAAGTTTTGGGCAGTGACCTAGGGTCAGGGGCTGAAAATGTGGCAAGAATCATGGAGTTGCGGACACAGTATTGACCTTTTGGGGCCCTCACCATGGGGTATATAATCGCTCCCTTTCCCTTACATTCTCGTGACTAAGCCTCAAATGGGTTAAAAAATAGTTCCCCCTCAGGGAACAGGGCCCTGGAAGGTTGGGTTAACTCTTGGGATGTAAATGATGCAGTGTAAGGCTTGTTTTTCATGATTACATCGGTTTCACTTACTCAAAATCATCTAGGAGGTTGAATCTCAAATTAGTAGCCTCTCGTCACATGTTTACCCCGGTTTTCCAGTCACTTGGGTAGATGTGGGAAGAGGGTGTTACAGAGTGGTATCAGAGCATGTTTCAACCCTTAGATTGGATGGGGAGTGTGTTGATCATGAATTTATGTTGATTTCATATGTGTTTACCATGCTTGTGGTCTATATGTGTGTGTTTCATCTGGTTTTTGTTCTCCATGGTGGCAGTGATGTTGCCATTGAAGTGTTAATGATGTTGTTTTCGACTTGTTGCCATGCGTGTATGACTAGTTATGTGTTGTTCATGCTTGTGTATTGTTCATGCACTCTTGCTTACATGTTGTTACATATTGTACATGAATTTTTTTCTTATGCTAGGGTTACATATTGGTCAATCTTGTGTGTTTTCCATGTATGATTGCTATATGTGGGACATGCATTGGTCGTTCATGATTGGTTATACATGTCAAGTGGGTGCATATGGTCAATTTTGCATTATTTTGATTGAGTTTTTTATGCATAAGTTCATTGTATGAAATTAGTTCATCATGATGATATTGTTATGTTATGATGCTAATGTGTTGGCTAAGATAGAGCAGGAGATGCAGACCATCAAGGTGAAGTTACAGCATTGGACCTTGAGGCAAGAGCAGATTGTCATACAAGTTTGTATGCTTGGCAAGCATGTATGTGATTCACTACCGTTGTAAGAATTAGGGTTACTTATATGTCTATCATTCTATTATTATGGTTACCTATGTTGATCAATGTAGTCATATACATTATGGTTATGAGTATTCCTTTCATTCTATTGATGGTAGAGCTACATACATTATAGATGGTAGTTGATTAGTGCGGTTATATGTACATGTGTGAGATAGTCATGACTGATAGCAACCTTTGGTGGTATGAATTGTGTTATGCTGGAAAATCCCTTCTTTGGAAAGAAGTGATCCCTCTAGCCCAATAAGTGGGTATAGTAACCACCATGATAAATAATACAAGCTTTCCTAGTTTAACATCAAAATAACATGAGAGAGGGTGATGGCCTACCTCAATCCTATGCACTTGTTTCCTCAATGTCGATGTCGATCCTTTCACTTATAATATTTCTCCTTGATATACCTTCTGCATCTCAATACCTGCAAGAAAGATCATGTGACAACAAACGAAAGAGACATAGAATATATATATTTCAAATTAAACCACATGACAGATCAAGGAATATCATGCTAAACCAATTAATATTAACAATTTGATGGGAAAAAAAGCATACCTTTTATTATTAAATGAACAAAGGGAATATTACAACTGGTGCCTTGATGTTGGAGGCCTCCTTTGGAATGTAAATCCAATTTCAGTCCAAGCTATTCAATCTCTTCTCCTTCCTTGTCAAATCGACATCATGTAGGCGCAATCAGACAGAAGAATGGCAACCAGCAATGACCAACCAAGACTCCCTAACATGGAACTCTTATATAGCATAGATGGAGAGGTTATGGATCCACTAATGAGGGGGAAAGGCCTTATGGGAAAATATTTAGAGTTAAGATAAAGGCTCAAAAATTGTTGCATTCAGTCATATCCTCAACCAACAAGTACCAGACCTTCATTCTCAAGAGTTCTAAAGGACGAAGCTTCTGCTCCATTTTTGTAGAACCTACATGAAGAGGACCAGCGCAACTTTTTACTTTAATTGCCACGCTGCCAACGTTTTTTACAAGTTATGCATAGGGTGACAAGCGTGAGGCTATATAGGAGAGAAACACGCTTGGGCTGCAAATTAGGATTTTTTTACAATATTTTGTAGAAATTCTTCAAGGAATTTCTCTTTTAGGTCTTCAGGGATATTTTAAGCATGTTATCCAAGATGAATAATTTTTCACAACTATTGTTGCTTTGTGAAATTTGTGTTATGAGTGACAAAAAATACGACACTTAGGATAAGAACTAAGGAATGTGAAAAAATACTGGGTAATAGATGCCCCCTAAAGCATGAAAGCGGAACTAGAAGTGATGGTTGAATTGCTTTATCAGCCATGGCGAGGACTTTGGAAAACCACCATCAGGAGACCTACCAATCAAACACAATACAATATATGACATCTCTAATATGAACATGCCTAATAACATATCTCTGGATAGGCATCAAATAATACATGAACCCACAACATGGACACAACCATCCTTCTGAAAGAGATTGTGGAAATGGATCCACGGTATGGACGCAACCATCCATATAGAAAGGATCACGTTTACAATCATGAACAATCAATAACTCCACGCATCATGGATATTAACATATGTGATCCAGGGTCTTCGTCTCTATCTCAATCTACCCATTGTAATAATATAACCATGTGAATAGATGTGCTTATTTCGAACATGGTAGAAACCACCTGATTACCGGTCAATAATGTAAAACATTAATAGGTGCGAGAGAAATCACCAATAATGACGATGACTCTCAAGGTACGATGGCACAATATACAAGTTTGAATGAATTAACTAAATTCGAACACTTGCAAAATCATTTGATCGAAGACTAATGATGTGAACCTGTCGTCGAACACGAAGAACTTGTCATTGAGGCATGCAAGCTCCAAGGTACTAAAAATGAGCTTCTAGACCACCTTCCTGGATAATGAGCTAAATTCGATAGGAAGTGATCCATCGAAGTAGGGCCATAATTATTCCCACACCATCGATGCAAAACAAATGATTTCTCAAGATGATAGGAGTGATTCAATATTATTGCAGAGAGGTTCAAATAAGTAGACAGTGTTTGACTTTTAGAGATAGGACTTCTCTTAAACATATTGGAAACATGGCTCTAGAATTTGGCAGCATTTGACTTTTTATGGGATCAAAGGTCATGGTGACAGCAGATGATGATTGAAAAAGAGGCAAATATATTTCCCAAACCTAGGAAAGAAAATGGCGAATGAAGAATATCTTCAACCCGACATGAAATGCAGACAAGTGTCATGTTCAAGGACATGTTGCCTTTGGTACAGATATCAAAACATGCTTTACTTCCATTTTCCCCCACTATTTCTTGTGAGTACCTATTTATTTTTTATAGCAAGCTTGAAGAGGATACCATATGCTTAGCGTATAATTTCACCCTTTGGATGAATCCATCCTAGTAAATTTAACGAGTCCTAGGAAGGAGTAACTTGGTCTCGTCTTGGTGCAAGTCCTTCGTCGTTTAAATTTTACGAGTATGAAGGAGGGGTAACTCGGTATATTTTCATGTTTGGGGAATTTTAAAAAGATACAAAAAAGAAAACTCCAGAAGGTCCATTTTCGTATATAGCCCTTCAAATCTGAAAAGGTAGGATAATATCCGAGAGAACCTCTTGATCATGTTTGACTAAGGTATTCATTTTTCATAAATAATAAACCTCAGCCCAGAAAAGGGGTAAATGTATACTGATATGAAATCAATTCATTTAATTTAATGAGCTCAAAAGGACAAGTTCTCTACAATATTTTCATGTTTTGAGAGTCATAAAAAAGCTTAAAGTTGACCCCAATGGAGTTCCATTTCTGTTTGTTTTCACAGGTTTAAAAAAGTGATAAAATATAACTCGTCATTTACCATTGACCAGATTATATTCATAATGACTTTCTTATGCACAAGAAATTAAATGTCACATTGATCGAGAAAAAATATATAAATATGGGGAAAAGTATTCACAAAACAATAAAAAAAAAAAAATTAAAAAAAAATATTTGGTAAAAGTATTTTAATAACTAAAAGTAAAAAATAAAAATTACTTTTATCATTTGGATTTTGACAGAGCACTTTTCCCTCCATTTTTATTTGAACTTTGGGTGCATGATTCTACCAATCCGGGTCACCGTTTCTTGATCCGTCTGTTGCAGGTTATAACACTTCCCTTAGCCTGCATTTTCTTTTTATTTTTAAGCAATTTTATCAATTTTTTTCCTGGTTAACGAGCCCTTGAAAAAATAGGGCATGTGGGCAACGAACGTGGGTTTGACCCGTGGGGTACATGTTGATCGCCCAAAATCTTAATGTACCAGTTTGATGCCAGCGCGTGAAAATTTCTAGACAGTCGCGTTGGCGTCGTGAGAAAATCTATTTTGGTAAATGCTCATTTCTTACTCAGTGTTTTGCCACGTTTCCTCCATGAAAGATGTATAATCCTTGTTAATTGATGTTTTCCTGGAGAATTATGGAAATAGAGTGGAAAGAAAGGGTCCATGAGGCTGAGGACCAAGAATCAGCTCAGGATCCAAACTGCATAAGAGAATTAGGTAATTGTGGTTTTCTCAAATTCTTCTGGACACATGGGATGCGATCCCAAGTAGATATACTGCAGTACTTGGTGAGATGGTGGGATATATACTGCCAAGTATTCATGATCGGTGGTCAGGACCTAAATATCGATGTATCCGACATATATTTCATCATCGGTTTTTCCAGGAGGGGACTATCGGTCTAGCTAGCAGGGTCTAAACCAGGTGGCGAGAGCATAGACATGCTCATCGCCAGACATTGCAGTGACGTATCTCAAAAGACCAAGAGCGAGAAAATTGACATCAATACCATTAATGAACCAGCTCTTAGGATATTCCTTTACACCATTTCTCGAGTGGTAGGGGTATAGGCCCTTCATGAGGCAATCAAGTCCCAGTTCCAATATGCCATGGATTGTATGAGTCCAACTATTTTTAACTGGTGCAAGGGATTACTCATTAACATGAATGATCAACTCACCAAGTGAAAAACAATGAAGTTGAAGTAGTTTGGATATGGTTCGATCCTATGGAATATCTTCCTAGAGAGGGTGCCACTGTTTCATTTCCAAAGGATAGAGGTGGGACCTCCTACACTGAGGGATCCATGAATTCATAGATGGAGTGAGTTGATGCCTCACTATGGTGGCGGGCAGCAAATTTCATTTCTTCCTGCTTTCTTCGGATGGATACACCAGCAGCTCATCATGATTGATGACTGGCCATACATAGGGACTGATTTTAGGGGAGATCTAGACATTCCTCTTCCACTGAGAGGGCAGTGGGATGGCCTTGGTAAGAATTCTTTTTATTTTAGTTTTTCAATATATTGATTTTTTTTTCTGTGTGTACCAAGAGTTTGACTTATGATTTATTTTTATTTTGCACACGTGGGAGTAGCGAGGCCTCTAGGGCTATATTAGGTAGCGTGAAAAGTTGTTCGTTAGATCGAGGCAGCTGTTTATGATGAGGCTGAAAACCCTTTAGTGGATGTGGAGCATAACCTCTCAGCTCTGACCAGAGGCATATCAGATTATGCTTCTGTTGATGATATCATGATTAGCTATCATACACACTATGAGGGTTTCAGCTGGACTACGTAGACTATTAGGTCGAGTGGTCAGATTTGTCACATATTACCAATAACATCACGGCAGAGGATAGATATGCCTCTTTAGTTCTTTTTATTGCACTTATGTAGGCTCGAGAAGCCATGTGTCTTGGAACACAAATTTTTACATTTTGATGTACCACATTTTTAAATAAATATATATATATATATACATACATACATGTTTATACTGCTATATAATGTTGTTTGTCATTATCATGTTTTGGTTTTTAAATATGACGCAAATGTTTGTCTAACACACAATTAGCTAATGTATCAGTTAATGTATTCAAACATCTTGGAATATGTTAATACATTCGTAATATTTGAGGTTTTTTGACAAAATAATTTCCATTCAATTGTAGCACAATGAGTTGTGAATCAATTTTAACAACCAATTCCCTAATAATAAGAGAAAGAACTTCTAATAATAGTTCTATAACCGCACTATATTCGTCAATGTTGTTAGTTGTTTGACCTAAGCACACACATTGAAAATTCACTAACTCTCCATTAGGAGAAAACAGTGCCCATGTTGCGGAATACAAGTTTCATGTACTAATACAAGCGCCATGAGAAAAACCGACATAATGGTTTGACGACATCTGCAAACCAAGTGGAACATAGTGTAAGAAGAGGAAAACATGTCTAGAAAAGCAAACAATCACATAAAAATATAATTGTACACTAATGAATCACACACATTATTGTACAAATTATTTACGCCAAATCAAGCATAATAATTTTTATATGGAGTCCAATACAGGACTCATATGATCTATTTTCGTCAAGATTAACAGAAATAAGCCTAGAGTTCTACCGTTGATATTGCATGTAGGCATTAACTCGGCCAATTTTGTGAAATAATTCATAGCAACGATGAATTTACAATTCCCCCTGGCCGAGTGAGGGTTAAAAAGCATGGAAATAATGCCCCCGTGGGAAAATTACCAAATGGTAAGAATTAGGTAGAAGGGACAGGGTGGGGCTCCAATGTGAATATTCTCGGCTATCCATGGTTTGACTGAGATTTCTATCGGTATGGTAGCTGAAAAACTACCCATGTTTCCTTCAAACATGACTTCATGAACCAAGATGGGATTCTGAAGTGGACTAGTCGTTTCAAGGGAGACACAGGTTTCTAGACAGGTAGCAATTTCACCAAGGCTCGGGAGAAATGAGGAATGATAATGGCTATCATCCCAAGGAGTTACTTCGAGAGACATAAATTCTAGAATACTCTCATCAGTGAGAAATGTCTCATTCAAAGGATCATTTGAATCCTAAGAACCAAACCAAGGAGATTTTGAATACGTGTATAGAGACAAAACCAATTTATCATTAGAATCAGATGCAGCTGCAAAAGCCAGAAGGATGCTCTGATACATCTGTTCGATGGGGCTAAGCGGCATAACATCGCCAAATTGATCAATTTGATCAAGGCTAGGAATGATCCAGGGGTCATGACCAGAAGAAATCATATTAACCGAAGTGACATTGGGAGGTGGAAGGGGGAAGATTCCCACCAAAGACGAGTCTTTAAAGAGACCCGCTCTGACACTCTCATAAGGAAAAATGGTATTCCCAACATACGGTACATTGTCAGTTGAAGAATCAGGGGAGAAAAATGCAAGTTGATCAATTGTAACGATCTTTCCCTGTTGGGGAAAATTGAGAACACAGAAAAGGGTAGATACCATGCAAACCATTGCATGGGTCCAACTGCGACTGAGTATAAGCTTATAGTTGAGGTTCACATCTACAACTTCTACTTCCATATTCATTGTTTTTCCCTCCAACTGGATCGATAGAGAGTTTATAATACCATATTGCTGATACCCTCTACCATTGAAAGCTTCCAACATATTAGGGGAGTGACTGAGAGGAGGAGAGTTGAGGACTTTCCAACATGAAATAGACATGATTTAGGTGGAAGCACCTTCATCAATAACAGTCCGATGAATTGTTTTAGCCATCACGAAAACTTGTATAAGAAAATCCAATTGTGATGGGAGGTGAGGAACATGATTTACAGGATAAAAAGTAATTAAATTAGAATGTGAAGGATAAATCCCTCCAATATCATATAGTAATTCCTTCCTTTGTGATGGACAAGATTGAAGGACTTCCAAAGCTGAAATTGTCAAAGGCGCTTGAGCTAAATCTTCCACAATATTATAATGTTGAGGAGCTCGCACATTCAGATTATACGAGGATTTTCGGAGAACACCTTTGGGAGGTGGTCAGATAATGGAATCATTAATAGGTCTCTCAATATGAAGAGAACCTAAAATTTGGATATTCTTTTGAATGAGTGGCGACAAAAATGGGTTTTGTACCAACCATGAAAACTTGAGAGCTTCGAGAAGAAGAGGATTTAGGTTGTTCTACCATTTTCGTTTGTTGAGATGGAAAGGGTTCTTCTAAAATAGTTATTGTTCTTGATGTGCCTTTTAGAAGATGACTAACCTCGGCACGACGAGGACAATCCTTGGTGTAATGATCTTCATCACAAATGAGACAAGGATATTTGGGTTTACATTTGGATGCATCGTCAGAAAACGAATTAGGGGAATCTTGTTTAGGGGTATCGTTTTTGGCTTTCCTTTCCCCTTATTCTTACCTTTTGAGGATTTATCCACTGCAACAGACTGGACAACATTAACCTCAGAGGTTTTACCGAGATTTTTGGAATCATTCGCAAGAATGGAAGGTGCAGTGGCTGAAATAGACTTAGCCTTTGAAGAAGCTTTCAGAGTACTATTAGCATGTTGAGCCATTGACCGGATAACATGATCAATTGGTAGCATATCAGTAGATTTCAAAAATGATGGGTCTGTTGAAGTTCGCATGGCGTTCGGTAAAAGATTGTATAATGTCCCAGATTGGGAATAAACAAGATCTAAATATTGAGCACGGGCGATGGCCTATTCCTCAATCGCATAGCCACCCATAGCAATGTCTTTGGAAATTTTCGAAATGACTTATTTATTAAACCATTCAGTCATAAGTTGATCAGGAATTTCAAATTTGATCAGACATCATTTGCGTCTCCATTCATGGATGTGATCAGAGATATGGGTAGCAGTCGATTGTTCCAAATATGTTAAGAGGTGCGTGTCAGTTTCATACCGTATGGGTAACTAGAAATGGGTAAGAAAGGCCATGAACAATGAGTTGAAATCATGGAAAATGTCACGAGGGAGTTCAATAAACCACTTGGCGGCGATGCATGTTGATGTATGCTGGAAAATATGTAATTGAATCAAGTTGTCGACCCAAGAGTTAGAGGAGCACCATAAATGGTATGTCATAACGTGAGCTTAGGGGTCTTCTCCATATTTACTTTCAAATTTAGGACAATCCCCAAGAATTTTAGTTGGAACCAGAGGCCAATGCAACATATGTTGTATTGGGTAATTTGTAAGCCTTGACACATCCAGGAGTTCCAACGTAGCCAAGAATGGTAACTAAGGATTATGAGTGAAAGGTCTCTGGTAATTACCCATTAGCCAAGAATGGTAACTAAGGTTTATGAGTGAAAGGTCTCTGGTAATTACCCATTTGATGGTTCCAACCTTGCTGATACAGGTTCTATCCCCATTGGTGTTGATTTTGACCATAAAAACCACATTTCCCCCACTATTGTTGAAAGGGTATTTGTTGTTAAAAAGGTCCTCGTTGAGGCCAGGGTTGCTGATAGGGTCCTTGCTACAGCTGTTGCTGAAGCTAAGGTCTCTATCGGGGTCATTGATAAGGCCCTTGATACAATGTCTATTGAGGATTAGGTCCTTGTTGGGGTTTTTGGTACTGTCTATGTTAGAATTGTTGGTATTGAATACCACGTCTAAGAGGGTAAGTTCCATCTTGCCCAAAAGGAGGGTTGGGACCATATGGAATCTGAGTACCAACATGCGGATTAGTCACAACACCAAACAGTGGATTTTGGATTTGTTGGACATACTATTGTTGAACGTTCGGTTGTTGAACATATCGATGTTGTATGTTTGTTTGCTAAAAATAGGGTTGTTGAACATGGGGCTACTGATAAACATGTTGAGTTGAAGAAGGGTGAGTACCTTGTAAATAGGTACCCATAACAGAACTTGTTATGGATGAAACCAAAGTTCCACCAAGACTAGATATGGATTGTCCCACCCCTAATATAGTTCCATAGTTCGGAATTCCCCCTCTCGAAAGGGGGGTTACATATAAGGGATGTTATTTCCCCCCAGACATGGAAGAAACCATAGGATGTCCACTTAAGGAAAGTTTATTACCGCATAGAAATTGTGATGTGCAATTTGCGCAGATCGCATTTCACAAGATTTATTGGTAACATCACAAATGGAAATAATTATAAGTTTTGATATGCGATAACGGGTAGTTAATTTCTCAAGCATGAAAATGATTCACATCAAATCAAACTAAATATGAGATCTAACGTCTTAAATTGATCAATAGACATTTCACGTGAAGGTGTAAGAGATTTGATTTAAAATATTATTGGTGATTAACAACATTTAATAGGAGTAAGGTTTTGATAGATTCATATCTACTTCGATCATATTTGAAATGATTAAACGTCAGATTTTTTTTAATTCTATCCACCTTTCTGTTATCTATATTTTTAACGTGTGCTATGTTCACTTGAAATCAGTAAACCACTTAACAGAGCAAGGAAAATAGCGATGAGAAAGAAAGGCAAAGAGATTGCCCAAACATCACCTACTGAAGACTCAGATATGTCTCCCCTATTCTCAAACACCACTTGCAACAAGGATTGTGGAAGTTCTTCATAGGAGGAAATGTATAAGTTTTTCGAGGATGAAAATCCAAGGGTAATAATTAGAGTTGCTACAACAGGCGCATCAGTTCCTTCAGACGCGACCTATTTCAACGTTGCATGATCATTCATCCATAAGATAGCAGCAAGGCCAAAGATTCTCCCCTATACAAATATGGTTAAGTGGGTAATTGACCACTTGAACATAGAAGATATAACATTTAAGGATTCAAAGGGCGATAATATCAGTTCATTCAGGGTAGAAGATTTGAGGACAATGTACCACTTACTCGTCTCGCGACAAAACTATGACGAAGCTTTTCTTCAAAGCTTTAGAGAAAAAACATCAAGACCTGATAAAAGTCATAAAGGAATGGAAGGATAACCAAGGCAAGCTTAAACGAGATAAACTCGGTACGTACCCAATAGCACAAATTCCTTCCCTTGATTGTTATGTTGTCGGTATGTTGTGTAGATTATATGCAAAACCTAATACCACTAGGTTTTATGTATATTGGGTCCCATTAATTGACACAGTCATCAATTCCTTAATTCTAAATTGGGAAAATATCCTATCTAATAATTTAGCCAGAAATATCATGGAGTATAGGAGTAAAATAAGTGTTTCATCTAGAGAAATACCCCCCTTTTACATGAGTGCCTCTATTATGGATGCAATTTTCTTTTCTTCTAGTTTTCCTACCATGGGATGGAAATGGACGACCTAAGACCCTACTCAAATTCAAATTTACCACAGAGCCCTTTGGGAATCATATTTCCATCTACATTTTTACAAAATTTGCCATAGAGTCATGTTTCCTATGCACCAGATTATATTTAATAATAAAGCCCCTAGGGTTTCCAAAGAGGCTAGTATAGACATTTTTCCTGTTACTAGATGGTTTGCAGAGGAAAGTTTCACATATGTCAGAGTATTTGGTAGTTATGCTTCTCCTCACGTCCTGCCATATTATGTTCTTGACAAGCTACTTGCTAGAGAGATTGCCTACCAGCTTATTGTAAATGGTATTTCAAAACAAATTAAAGATTATAAGAAGGATATTTGGCCTAATTTTCCTTTACAGTGTGGTACTTTTGCGCATTTTGATATTGGTCATGCCTACAAGGAAGTTTCAAATGTTAATTTTTTGAATTTGGTTGTAATTCCAAAGCGGCCATATGACCCCAATGATGTGATTAAAAACTTCATTGTAGAGCTCAAAGTAAAGTCATTTGTGAAATAAATAGATAGGCTTTATGATTTCTTTCAAGGTATTGAAAAGTTTTCAAATATACTATATTTTGCATCCAGTCAACTCAATCAAGATGACTTGGAAGCTTTCCAAGCATACAGAAGCAAGATATTGGAAAGGATTCCTCTGGATTTATTGACTATTGAAGATGTCAATAGACCAACTCCAAGTATTAGCTTGGATAATGAAGTTAAAGACATGTAAGAATATGAGTCGGGGAAATTAGAACATCAATCTCAGAATTCGGTCCATTCTGAAAATGAATCCGAAAAAAGAAATGTAATACTCCTAATTTAGCATGCAGCTAATAGGAATATTAATTTTTCTCTTAATGTCTAGTTAGATGAATAAATGGGTAAGGAGGCCCATAAGTTGCTTAAGTAGGCATAAAATCCATCTTAATGTGAAAAGGGATCATGTTATTAACTAGATCAAACATCCTCATGTGTGAACAAGGTCAAGTTTGACCAAGTCAACAACATTATTATGTGAGGATTGGATCATAAATAAAGACAGCTCAGTGTGAATGAAGATCAATCTAGATAGTCAACATAAAGACACCTTGGGTGTGAATGGAGACAATGCATGGAGACTAATTCATGGTTGACTAAATTAAATAGCGCTGTAAATAGATGAGTGAGACCAATGGAGACAGCGTAATTTTGGTGGAGGAGCCTTTGCATGGAAGGAACCTCATAATGGGGTGGGACCCATGGTGAGGAAGCTCATCAACTATATAATGGAGGGAATGGCAGCCATATGGGCTATGATTGAAGATTATATTTTTTATGTGGTATGTTTAGAGTTCTTTCATTCTTTGTTTATTTAGCTAATTTTGCTGCACTGTTTAGTGCAAGGGTTTTCTCATGCGGGAATTCCTCACTCTTGCTTGGAGATATTGTTTAAGAAAACTGAGAGGATATTTTTGTGCCACATTTTCCACTATCTGGTGTTAGGCCAAGGATTCACCTTCAGCAACATCGCAGTCCCTTGTAGAAACTGTGCTATTTCTTAAGGTATTGCAGTGGAGGGGTTTAATCCCTTGTTTCATGAGCTAGTTTCCTAAGAGGAGGATCAGCCTTTTCCCCCGGAAAGCTAGTAGGAGGAGCTACAACCATTTCTTTGCATGATAAGCCATTATTATGTAGAGCTTTTTCCATACAGCATGATTTAGCCATAGATCTGCAGCATCTACTTCTTGTATTTCATGTTTATCAAGAAACCCTTGCTGGGTCATCTTGGATTTCTGTAAAAGAGGCTAAATATCTGTTTTTTTTGGGCCTCATTAATTAATATACAGTAGATCTATTTTATCTCTCATATTTTTTAGTACAAACCCTTAATAAACTGTGATGTCACTTTATGCAGTAATTATGTGTTGCAATAGTCTTGGGGCTTCAGTGTTTTGGGCTGATTTGAGCATGGGAGGCTTGTTTAAATAGGATATAATGATTTGTTTTTGATTTCCTTTCAGATTTGGTTGTTATATTTCTAGATCTAATGGATCCATGGGCTGCATTTATTTGTTAATACATATAAATCTGAATAATGCGTTTTTTGTGCATGTATTGCAAATTTTTCCCATTTGGGAATATTACAAAGGTATCAGAGCTCTAGTCTTGGCTCAACCTGTGTACTTCAACCATTATGGAGTCTTCTCATGGGAAGGAGGAGATTTGAAAAAGGAATCAAAGAAAACCCTTACTGTTTGAAGGGAAGAAGTTCTCAAAACTTCTTCTTCAAACTCTGCATGGCTTCAGAAAAGACATCAAAGAAATGAGGAGGGAAAAACAACAAGATCTATAAATGAGGAAAGCTCCAATTCCTCATACTATGGGTGTGAGCATTCAGCCACATCATCAGATTTACAACGCTCTACCAACCATTTTTTCATAACAAGTAAGATGGAGGAAGGATATGTGCCAAAGAAGGAGACTCTTGGTGATTATTTGCAAGAGTATGAATCCCAAACCTAGGAATTCAAAGATCACTTGAACTTCCAAGGGTTTTGCAAGATCAAGGAGGAAAGGAGCACAAGTGGAAAGCAACATGATGTGGGTAGATTTTTTATATCTACTTTTGATGGATCACCTAAATGTCCAGCTAAGGTTTGGGTGAAGGAGCTAGACACCTATGTGCAACAACATCAAGCTTCAGAAAATGAAGCCATCAAAGTAGCAGTGCTGCATTTTGAAGGTAAGGCTTATGCTTGGTGGTTGTTTGAGTCCTTTTCATTTAAGAATGCAAATACATCTACTTATGCAAGGTTCATTAGAAGAGTATTGGAAAGATTTGATGATAAATTTCATGAAACATCTTTGATGGAGAAAATCAAACCAAAACAAAAAAAACCTTTGCATGGGATGGAAGGATCCATAAACCCCACTCCGTTTCAAAAAACCATTGAAGGGGATGAAAAATTGTATGATACCTTGCCAAGGGAAAAGTCCCCATTGCATGAAGGGATTTCTTCTCAAAGGGAAGACATGGAGATTCCTCCTTCAAATAAATACCAAGATCTAAGGTCTCTCATTGTTGGTGAGGAATTCTCAAATATTGATGAGGAGGAAGAGAAGTCTGGAGGGAACAACGTTGTCATATCAAGAACACATCCAGTACCTCATGAAGAGGAAGATGGAGCATTGGCTCCAAGGAGAGAAACTCTTGCACTCTTGCAAGGAGTTCCAAAGAATCTCACATATAGAGATCATGGCACAGTCCATGAGCAGCATGTGCCATCCTTGTCAAATGGTGAGATCTTGAAGATTGATGCAAAAAGGAGGCAAGAGGATTTTTGCAATGAAGGCAAGGACAAATTAGTCCATACACATATACATCCTGCTCTAGGCCTTGATGTCTCTTTTCATGGAGGCATTCCACCAGGGAGACCCCTTGATTGGAAAAAGAATAAGGTGTTCTCTCAACTTGGAACAACATTGGCATATTTGGCTAAGGAAGGAGCCTCGGGAGAAGCTGTCACAACGTAGAGAATCCTTGATGGGTTCAAAGGAGAGGTAAGAAATTTTCTGAAATGGACATTTCTATCTCCCACTTAGCTATTTGCGCTAGAAAAAGAGGATTCAGAAATATATGATGCCATGAGTATGATATCAAATGGTTGCTCCATATCTTTTGGGCAGCCAATGACATTTTCACACACAAGAAATATTTCTAAACTTGACAAGATGATATCAACACTCTTGCATGCATGGGCCAAATTGAGGAATTTTTGGAAGGAAAACACTTTTCAAGGAGAGGTTGACTTCCATATACTTCAATATTGTCTTGAGAAAGATCAGCTACAAGAGAGGCAACAAAATATAAGTGTTTGTACTCCAACATGTGACTTTGGCATCAAGCATGTCAAAGAGGAGAGCCATGCTATGACAAGAGCTACATTTCAGACTTCTACAGCGTTGTCATTGTTGGGAAGCCTAGATCCATATTGGGGAGTCTCAAATCTTGATGGAATATTCCAAGAACCTCTTCACATGTAAGGTTCTTGATGGGCAAGTGATGGATAGGAGGTATAAGGTAGTTGATGGATTCATCTATTCTCACGATCAAATCTATTTGAATAGAGAATCCAAGCTTAAGGATAAACTACTTAATGCAACCTATGAGGTATTGCTTTCTAAACCCTCTGGATTTATTAAAACATACCATACCATCTTGGAGGGATTCATGTGGGAAGATTTCAAGAAGGAGATGCACTATCACATGAGAAAATGCATATATTATTTTCTGGTTGAGGAGGAACATAGCTCTTGGGAAGAGTTATCATTGCCACCTCTTTATTCATTGGGTGGGAGAAGGAGCTCATCCATGAGCTACCTCATTGATCCAAAACAAGTGTATGGTAAGAATTGTATTTATGAACATCATAATGTATTTACTATATAATTGCATTTTCTTAACACTCATGTACATGACATTGCTCCTAGAGGAGGCACTTTTTCTTATGGGCTTCCTAGACCACTTGGGGTCATGAGCAAGGGTGATGTTGACCATTCCTTAGAATATTTTGAGGAGATGATGTACTCTTCGTGGCGTGATTCATTAACACCAACCATCATAGACCTTCTCCAATCATGTAAGAAGAATGGGGCAGCAAACAAGTGGTGGAAAGAACACTTGTTATATCATACTCTATGGCAGTTAGGAGAAAAACTGCGCTGGTTGCAGATGAGGGACCATTGTTCTTATCCTTTATTACATATGATAGCTGGCATGACTATAATTATGATTCCATATGCTGAAAATTTTCTTATCTTTGTTGAGAACATGGTTGGAGAGAAGACACATTGGTTGGATGTGTCCTTGGGGGAAGAAATTTCCCACGCCTTTTGCACTCCATGCTTCAAGGGGAGCATGGGATATGATATGGCCACTATGATAGATCACTTGTTTCTTTACGAGATATGAAATATGATTGTTTGGAGCACTTGGGACATGCCTCTCATGAGTATTTGGGAGGATTTTTTCTATGAATTACCAAGCTGGGAGGTGATTCATTTCATTTCAATGATAGCATGGAGATGAGAGTCTCTCATTGGGAGTGAAGTCCATTATGATTGTCATTACTTCTACCTTAAGGAGGCCATTGATCATCAAGAAGTTGTTCATATAGACCTTCCATTCTTTCATTATGAGATCCATTTGGTTTTTCCACCAAAGGCCAACTTACATACTTGGGAGGAACCATTGGGGGACATAATTGTTGTCGCAAATATGAAGCAATGGTGGAGACTATTGGATGATGAGGCCACAAGAGGAGGAGGGGAGATTTTGCAGCACCCTTGCAGTTGCTTGAGGACAAGAAACATTTGGGAGGGGAAGACTGTAATATTCCTAATTTAGCATGCAGCTAAAAGGAATATTAATTTTTCTCTTAATGTCTAGTTAGATGAATAAATGGGTAAGGAGGCCCATAAGTTGCTTAATTAGGCATTAAATCCCTCTTAATGTGAAAAGGGATAATGTTAGTAACTAGATAAAACATCCTCATGTGTGAACAAGGTCTAATATGTGTGGACAAGGTCAAGTTTGACCAGGTCAACAACATTATTATGTGAAGAGTGGATCATAAATAAAGACAGCTCAGTGTGAATGAAGATCAATCTAGCTAGTCAGAATAAAGACACCTTGGGTGTGAATGGAGACAATGAATGGAGACTAAGTCATGGTTGACTAAATCAAATAGCGCTATAAATAGATGAGTGAGACCAATGGAGACAGCGTAATTTTGGTGGAGGAGCCTTTGCATGGAAGGAACCTCAAATGGGGTGGGACCCATGGTGAGGAAGCTCATCAACTATATAATGGAGGGAATGGCATCCATATGGGCTATGATTGAAGATGATATTTTTTATGTGGTATTTGTATACTTCTTGCATTATTTGGCTATTTAGCTAAGTTTGTTGCACTATTTAGTGCAAGGGTTTTCTCATGCGAGAATTCCCCACTCTTGCTTGGAGATATTGTTTAAGAAATATGAGATGAGATTTCTGTGCCACATTTTCCACTATCTGGTGTTAGGTAAAGTATTCACCTTCAACAACAGTGCATTCCCTTATAGAAACTGCATTATTTCTTAAGGTATTGCAGTGGAGGGGTTTAATCCCTTGTTTCATGAGCTAGTTTCCGAGGAGGAGGATCAGCATTTTCCCCCAAAAAGCTAGTAGGAGGAGCTACAACCATTTATTTGCATGATCATCCATTATTATACATAGCTTCAGCCATACAACATGATTCAGCCATAGATCTATAGCATCTACTTCTTTTATTTCATGTTTATCAAGAAACCCTTGCCGGGTCATCTTGGATTTCTGTAAAAGAGGCTAGATCTCTGTTTTTTTGGGCCTCATTGATTAATATAAAGAAGATCTATTTTTTCTCTCATATTTCTAAGTATAAACCCTTAATAAACTGTGTTGTCACTTTATGCAGTGATTCTATGTTGCAATAGTCTTGAGGTTTCAGTATTTTGGGCTGATTTGAGCATGGGAGGCCTATTTAAATAGGCTACAATGATTTGTTTCTGATTTCCTTTTAGATTTGGTTGTTATATTTCCAGATATAATGGATCCATGGGCTACATTCATCTGTTAATACATATAAATCTGAAAAATGCATTTTTTGTGCATGTATTGTTGAGTTTTCCCATTTGGGAATATTACAAGAAATGAGAACCCAGAAAAGGTAATCAAAGAGATTGAGATGCAAGAGAAAGGAGAAAGAAATGGAACATAATCATCTTCTCAAGAAATTCAGCACAGTCAAGATACACTTGATCAGTCAGAAAAATCTCAGCCAAAGGATTTGAAGAATGATTGGGATACGTTTTCTAAGGCTATCAAAACTCCTCAAACAAATCCCAATATTGATCAATATACCAGTTTTCAGATGCCAGAATATTCTCAGAAGTTAGTAGAAACCATTACTCCACTACATCAAGTTCTTGAAACTTATGATCAAGAGATCATTCCGGCTTATCGTACAGAGCAGATAATGTTACAAGTTGATGGAATCCCTTCGCTAGATGTCTTCTACAGACCTAGTCATAAATTTGTGGTCAAGAGGAGAACAAGGAGAAGAATTGATGATACAGTCTCAAGCATTATAAATGAATCTGTTGAAGTTTTATGGAAGGATCCTCTATTTTATCCTACCGAACATTTAACCAAACTATCGCAGTTTGCAGGGGCATATACTAGTGCCACTATTGATAAGGCCACTAAAGTTAAAATGTTACTAAATCAAAGAGAAGATAAAATACAAGATTCAGAGAGATGGTTGGAACAAGAAAATTCTAACTCCGGTGAACAAATGGAATTGAATATGTCCCAATTTCTAAAGGATTTTGAAAGTCTAAAATTGCAGCATCAGGTACAACTCACTGAGAAGAAAACACAACTGGAAGTAGCAATGAACAGATTACAAAGCCAGCCATAGCTGAAACAATTCATAAAGGAAGCATTGAATGTGAATGTTAATCTAAAGCAACAACAAGAAGTATTTTGATAACAAGCTTCTATCACTAGCTCTTATTGTGACTCAAGTGAAATACTCATCCAACAAGTAGCTATCCAGAAACTTGAGTGTGAGAAGATTGAGAAGAAAATCAATGAACACATTCAATGGCAAGCATTAGACTTAGGCAAGGAAGCTTATCTACCCCAGGTAGATAAATTCCACAGGGAGATCTTATTTAAGGACTGGGAAGCACAAATAAAGCAAGCAGAGAAAGAAATAGCAAAAGCATCAAGGTTAAAAAAGGAAAATACTGAATCTGTATGTGAAAAGATTTTGAAAGAAGAAATTATCAAAGAGTGCATGTCTGAAGTGCTCTCAAAAGTCAATTAGTTGGAAACACAGTGGAAACAAAAGGTAGAAATGCAGGAAGAAAAATTAAAAAAGTAAATAAGTTTGATCAAGAAAATTATTGGAATTTCTGATCAAACCTTATCATCAATACCATACCCTGCAGTATTTAACAGATTCAACAAAAAGATCGTAGCCAGCACTCTCAAATGCGGTATTCAAGGGACAAGTCAGATCTAGGATTTCGCAGCTAGCTCAGCTCAAACCTATGCTAGATATTTGTCAACTTCAGGATCAAATCCAAATGAAAGATCAGAATTCATAGTCATATCGTTAATTTATTTTCCTAGATTGTAGTTAAAGTTTGTCTTACGAGGATGGTTATTTGAAACCTCCTCTATTTTTATGTAATAATATATTTTTAAACATAGTTAGTTTAGCATTTAAATCCCTATCATGCATTTATAGAAGGGTCCAGAAATTTGTCAAAAACATTCGCAAAGAATGCACTTTTGTAAGTTTGTGAATGCTTTGATGAATTAATGGAACACAGTGTATTATCTTTTGAAATTTGAAGTGGTTTAACTGATGTTGCACTATTGTACTCTTTAAATTGCTTTAAATTGAAGAGGAGAAGAAATCCACTGTTAGTTTACATGAGTAGGACTTCGTACATATGGTACTTCTATTCACTTGTATTAAGTTTTACTTTCTAGATTGACATATATCTTTTTATTGCATCATATATTTGAAACGTCATTATAGATGAATGTTAAATGCACTTCTGTACTAATATTTATCTGTGATTTATTATTGGATATATAATCACACATCTGAATGTGATACACTTTTCACAATTCTTCTAATCAAACTATTTTGTTAGAAGAATCATCTTTACATAATTTTCATCTCTTTCAACTGTTAAATAATATTCGTCACTAATAGTTGGAGGATATCTCTTTAGATCACATAAAGGAAGAAAAACCTCGGGAATATAGTAGAATAGATAGTGTTAGATAGATTCATGTGATAGATCATAATAATTTTCCGTTGCATGCTATATAATCAAAACACACCCCAAAATAATCCTTATTGGGAAACTAGTCCCACTATCCCCAGTCGGAGCCACCACACCAAAAAAAAAAGGAGTTGCTTTAAGGTCTGGACAGGGTGGTTTTCCCCCATTTTTTGGCAACAGAATTCTGAGGCCTCAACATTTTAGTGCTAGAAGGACGACCTTGTGAATGGAAAGAAGGTCTAATCAATTTAAAAGTCTACCTCCCTCTAAGTCCCCATCAGCTTCCAGAAAATTATCTAGATCTACATCTTTAAAATATGAAGTTGAACATCCTTCTCCTAAGTCTCCTAGTGATACTCAACCCATACTGTCTCGCGATTTTCATCAAAATTTTCCTGAAGTTCAGTCTTTGATAGAAAATTTAGAGAGAGTATCTATTTCTATTGAAAATTCTGAATCTTCTCAAACATTTAAGATTAGTATTTCATCTTCTTTACAACCTCAAAGAATATTAACTCGATCAGAAATTCAAAAGACAAGAATCCTTCCTTCTGAATTTCCCATCGATAGTTCTCGAATTAGAATAAAGAGGACTCAATCAGAGTCAATCAACAGCAAAATATTATCCCATTCACCTCCATTACCTCCACTCACTTCCATAACTTCCATCGCAAAAATCAATGTTACTTTAACTAGTTCCAGTACTCAAACTACTATCCCTTCAACTAGTTCTAGCACTCATCTTGCCTCTTCTTCAACTCAAACTCAATCCATCACATTCACCCAAGGTCCAATTACAGGCCAAGTACCTCCACCAAATGTGCGACCATGGAACAATCCATGGGCCGTAAATATGCCCGCTCCTCTTCATGTTCTACCAAAATCACCTGAAATATGGTTACCTAAATTTAATCCCGATGATGGTCTTCCAGCAAAAGAACACATCCATAATTATATGTTAGCCATTAATTTAAAAGAGGTAGTTGAAGAGGATTGTGTTGTAAGTTTATTTCCATACACTCTCATAGGATCTGTAGGATCCTGGTATTTTTCACTGCCTGCCCGCTCTATAACTAGCTGGAATATGTTCGAAGAACAATTTCTAGCTAAGTTTGGGGATGATAGGACCACTACAATGCTTATCAACGATTTATCAAATCTAGAGGCCAAATGGGGGGAGAAAATAAAATAGTTTAACTCAAGATTTAAGAAATTTCTCAATAAAATTCCAGCTACATCAGTTCCTGGCACAAAAGTTCAAATTGAGTGGTATATTTCATCTCTTCCATCCAATATAGCCATTTTTGTTGATAGAGAAAAAATTCTTACACTTGTAGAAAACATGAAGGAATCTTTATCTGTAGAGAAATGCATAATCGCTCTTGAGAAGAAGAATTCCCAAGAATTCAGAAAATCAAAGAAATTATCCTTCAAAGATGATTCAAAAAAGAAGCCATCTAAAGACCCTTTTGATGTAGAAGGTCTTCAGAAAGTTTTAAAGACTATGACAAATGAGATGGTAGATATCAAGAAACCAGTCGTTGAAAGTTCTAGTTCAAAAAAGACTTTCAGACCCTTCAAGAAAAATAAGTCCTCTTGTTGAACACCTAATCCTCTATGGGTAGGTGTGGAAGGCGAAGAGTCACAAAGGATTCCAAGTGAACTTTCAAGATGAATCCAAGGGTCACACCATTGTATTGTAAATGTACATCTATGGTGAATAATATGAGTATCTCATGCTTATATTTCTATGTGTGTGTTTAGTTTCTTCATACACCATGTGTCTATTTAACATGGTATCAGAGCAGAGTAGGAGAGTTTTTTCTTTGGGAATTCCATAATTGGAAGTTCAAAAAAAAAGGGTCTTTGAAGTCATTTGTATTTTTGTGAAAGTAAGTTGAATCACATTGTAAACGGGTGCATTATTGGTTGAAGCCGACACCCTTTATTTCTTGAGCCTGAATTGTTGAGAAAATGGCTAAAATGAATGACGCATTAGAGTTGTTGCATAACCTCATTCATTCCACTGTTCATGATATGGTAACAATGAGCAATAATGCTCTTTTTAATATTCAAACTTGCTTGCAAGATGCACAATACAAGATTGAGTTTTTTCAGTTGGAATCTCAGCTTCAGCAAAATGAAACTCAACAAAAGAGTCATCATTCTGAACCTGTTTCTGTTCAAAAAATTGAGAAGGACTCTCATCAGTAGAAAGAATATAAAGTTGCATTCAATTCACATTCAGTTCCTTGTATAAGAGCATATTTGCATGCAGATGCATCAGCTCAGTCTGCACTTCCCAAGCCCATCATCAGACCTTGGGAAGAGCTTGTCCATAACAAGCACAAAACAGGTCTTGGATATGTCAAGGAATTGTCTTTTCATATTCTTGACTACTCCAAGCCCTTCAAATTTCAGAGTGTTGGATTCCTTTATGACAGTTCACATTCATCTATTATAGATCCTGCTCCACTTCCACAATAACAACAACAGATTGTAAAATGCCAACACTATGATTGAGTTGGACATATGAAAGATCATTGTTTCGATCTTCACCCATGCAAGCACTGTATGTTGGGGTTCCCATGTTTTGGCCAGGTTGACAGAGACCAAAAGATGAGACAACATAGAACCACTTTCAGACCTTAGGATCTAACCCTCCTAGGTCCAGAGAGGGATCTCTCTATGATTATCAAAGGATATATGTCTTTGAAGTTCTAAATTATGATTTTAGGCTAGTTATAGGCTTAAGGTTGTTTATTAGATTGTTTGAGTTTGGTTGTTGAGAATCAGGAAGGAAGGTTTCACCATAAGGCAAGGATGGGTAAAGAAGGAAGCTAGGCAAGGATAGATAACTCAGGGAACATCAAGGCCATTAGGCAATGGAGTCAAGAAAGGATTTACTTATGTTCAATGTGTAAGCTTCAGTTGGGCTAGTCATCTAGAGCATTTGGATCTTAAAGACTGATTGGTGAGATGGAACACTAGGGGATGAAAATGAAGGATGGAAAACCATCTGATTCCGTCTATAGATCAGGCCAGAGGTCATTTAACTTCAGGCCTGCTTGGAAAAAACCATAGGCAACACCAGGGGTCTTGAAAAGGTTTGTATTGGAAGGGCAGGTTATGAAGAGGCAGTGACAGGCTTTACACCTCCCAATGTTCCTAACCTCTTCAATTAAATCTTAACAAAGACATCCGAACACTGATTCTATTAACTTGCACATCAGAGAGCAGGCAATAATCATCCACTACACTGGTTTAGTTAATTAAAAACAATATTCAGACACACAATGAGCAGAAAACATTAAAGACTGAGAGAGCTGGGATATAAGGTACCTAACAAGGGTAAATATTATATCATGCATTCAGATGTCAGTCAGAAGAACATGAAATGCAATGGAAATAAACACAGAGATAAGAAGAACATCACCAACTGCTGTAGATCAGGATCCAATGAAAACTGCTTATCATGTTAAACACAACACCAATCAGGTACATCACTGCCCAAAGCTTTTACATTCAGCCTGAATACATCATATTTCTCAGCCTATCATACAAATGTTACACAGGAAACTTGGTTCGGAACAAAATGCTTGCAGTTCACTGATAATTCAACAACAACCATTACAATGATATCCTTCGGTGCTTTATAGCTGGAGAGACACAGAGGACCGACTGAGGAGGTAGGTGAATCTTTAAATGTTACATTTAAACACAACAATGAATGCAGGGCCGAGGCCCATTCTGCTTGATACACTGTATATTTGATCAATGTCACCTTCCTCGTGAAAGAAAGATCTGCTCCGGATACGATCTGTCCTTTGGGCTGTAGTACTTCAGGTGATTTGAACAAAATGAAAGAACTTGCTGGGAGGTCTGCCTCATGGATGTTAGATTGCTTTGAACAATAGCTGGGGTGGAAAGCTCCTTCAGGGACACGACGCATAATAAATACTGTATGGAAGACCTGTCCTTTATGGAAAAACATTCTGCTGATAAGAACACCTTGATATTACCTCTTATTGATGTTCAGGATCTCCAGAATCGATCCTCGGGGTCTTCAAAATGATGCTTTGCCTTCTTTAAACCTCTGTTTCAGGGCTTAAGATCTTTTTTGGCGCGCATTAATCCCTCTGCTCTGTACTGAAAATCCTTGCTGCTTCATGATTGCCTCTGTCGAGTTAGCTCGAGCTTTTAATGGCGCCGGCAAGATTTTCGGCGTTTGAACTCTGCTTTCCATTAATGTGAGTCCTGACGGACCCATTCCTTGATTTTCCTGATGGTACTGGTTCATTGGATTTGATCCTGACTGTGCCGCTTGCCACTGAGGCATTACATTGAACGGCAGCGGTTCCATCCTCTAGAAACTCTGCAACACAGCGAACTTATGAAGAAAACAGTGGACGGAGCGATGAATGCAGGGTGGTCGAAACGGTGGTGCGGCGGTGGTGGAAACAATGATTTTGTGTAAAAGAATGATGAAAATGCAGTGGAGTGGTAGAATGCACGGACAATAGGGTTTGGTCGAAATATGCAGCGCAGACCGTTAGGTTCTGGCCTGGAGGCGAAGATCAACGGTGGAGATTGAATGGCGTAATCAATATATGAAACTAACCAAAACAAACAAAATGAACGAAATGCAGCGGAGATGAATGAAAGAGTGGGACCCAGCGGAGGCGGAGGGCGATTAGATCTTGATCGTTAGATCCCAGATCCAATGAACGGTTAGGATCAGATCGGAGGATCGCAATCAGGGGGGGCAAGGGTCACACATCCAAAAAGTTCCGATTGCGATCGAGGCGATGTTGCGATTGAGCGATGACCATTGATCTGCGGGGAAAAGGATGGACCAGATGTAATCGGGGGGGAGGCGGAAGTAGTTGCGATTAATGCTGGACCGTTGATCTGCGGAGAAAAGGACGGTCCAGATTGAATCGGAAGACAGAGAGAGGACTCGCGATCAGCGGAAAAGGGAAGAGCGATGGCCGTTGGATCATGTAACAGACGGACGGCCAGGATTAAATCGGAGCATCGCAATCGGGAGGTACACAATGAGTGTTGCAATTGCGATCAAACGGGGGAAGCGATTAAGCACTGGCCGTCGATCTGGAGGAGGGACGGACGGATATGATTTAATAGGAAGACAAAGAGAAGAACCTGCGATCAACGATCAGAGGTCGGGATGCGATTGAGCGCTGACCGTTCGATCAACTGACAGATCAACGGTGGGGACAACAATCGGAGGGGTAGGTGCGATGGAGCGATGACCATTGGATCGTGAAACATATGGATGGCCGTGATAAAATCGAAAGATTTCAATCGGTGGGCGGACTTAACATGTTCCGATTGCGATGGGCAGGGGGCCTGCGATTAGCGCTCAACCGTTCGATCGAAACAGATCAACGGTGTGGAACAGATCGCGGGACTTAACGTAATAAAACAATCGCATCGGGGTTTTAGAGTATTACAAAGGAATTCGCCTCCCGCCGATCTTCCGATTGCGATTGGCCCCGGGACTTAAGCGCTTGGTCTTGGGTGACGGGCATATGTGGGGAAGTGGTTAAGGGGCCAGTGGAAAAAGGGGCTAGGCCTATAACAAGGTCGAAATATGGGTTTTTTGCCCATTTTAATGGGTTTTAAGGGGTTTAAGGGAAACGATAGAGGAAGAAAAGGGGAGAAAGGTTAAACAAAGGGTAAGGGTAGAATTTCTAAGGGGATTTTGAGGGGATTTGGAGGGTAAATGGGGAAAGAAGGGGGAATAAAGGGGAGAGAAAATAAGGGCTTTGGGGAATGAAATAAGAGGGAAAAAGGGGGCCTTTGGTCATTTCTTCATAGCAGAGAGGCTTTTGAAAGGGGAATCAGCAGAAGGGATATATTCAAAGGCTAAAAGGCACATGGAGGCTTCAAGGAGACTGTGTTTTCATCGAAAACGCATTCCTTGAAGACTCAACAACAATTTAGCCCCCTATTTGCTTGTCAAAATTTCATGGGGGCTAACTGGTTGACACACCCATTCTTCAGACAGATGCTTCAGACACAAGCCTCCTGCAAGAACCAAGATTCATCTTGGATGGATCGCTTCTTGGCAATGGGCATCAGTAGCCAAGAAGATGTTTACGACACATGTTAGAACTTGTTCACGGATATTGAGCAAACTTGCAGTTGAGTTTTCGCCATCATCTCACCTTGTCCCTGACAGGGGGGAAAATGGTGGTCATGTACAAGCTTCAACGACAGATCAAGCGAGCCTGAGCCACAATCTCTCATTCCATGTTCAGAGTTGTAGCCAGAGACACAGTAGTTCAAGTGAGCCTGAGCCACAATTTGTCATTCCAGATTCAGAGATGTAGCCAGAGACACGGATGCCCATGAGTATGCCTTTGGTTGGTGGACAACCTTAAACCATCTATGTGAGGTTGATATTTTTCCTCTTCTGTAACACTCTCCAAGAAGCCCTTAGCTTCTTGCCAGTTTTGGAAGAGTTCCGAGAACTACAATAAGCATTGCGTTCCAGTGTTGGTGGTCATCCTTAATTCACCTCTTTATGACGACATTTCAGAGAGTTGATTCAACCTAAGTGCTGCCATGAATATTTTGTATACTTTTAGTACAACTCTCTTCTTTGACTCACACATACCCCTTCAGATTAAGGGGGGAATGTTGAACACCTGATCCTCTATGGGTAGGTTTGGAAGACAAAAAGTCATAAAGGAGTCCAAGTGACCTTGGAAGATGAATCCAAGAGTCACACCATTGTATTACAAATGTACATATATGGTAAATAATATGAGTATCTCATGCTTATATTTCTATGTGTGTGTTTAGTTTCTTCATACACCATGTGTGTATTTAACACATCTAATACTCAACCACCGAATATCATATATAACACTGAGTCTGATCAAGATACAGAGGAAGAGAAAATAGAGGAAGAAGAAAATGAAGAAGAAGAATAAGTTGAATTAAATGGAATGTGGGATTTCATCCTACCAAATGAAGAACAACAAGAAGCTTTACCTGTGAGTACAAGGAGAAAAAATACTACTGAAGCAACGCAACCAAATAAACAACAGAAGAATTCCACACCTATTAAGGATAAAATAGTAAGTAAAAAGTCTACTTCTAGGGCTACACAAACAATTCATGTTACGTCAGATACTCCTCCTACATCAAAGACAATGGTAGTCTCAGACATTATCGAGTATAATGTAGTTGAAGATATGGAGAAGACCAGGGCCAATATTTCAATTCACGAACTTACTAAATTAAAACAGAAACATAAAATCTTAATTAAATATTTGAATGTGGTTCCTTCTTCAGCCTTACCTGTTCCAATAGTATAGATGACAGATTAAAGACCACATTCAGGACTAAGTGGGGAAACTACACATATCAAAAGATGCCATTTGGGTTAATTAATGCAGGTGCCACTTTTCAGAGAGCTATGGATACAATTTTTAGGGGGCCCATTAATAAGTCAATGGTTATTTATTTAGATGACATTACAGTCTTTTCTAAACAAGCAACCAATCATGTGAAAGACCTAAAGCAAGTCTTTAAGCGATGTAAAAGGTATGAGATTTCATTAAACCCAAAGAAATCATTTTTTGTTTTAAATGAAAGAAAACTTTTAGGATTCATTGTGTCAAACAAATGTATATATATTGATCCTGAAATAATTGAAGAGATTAAAAGAATTCATTTTCCTCATAAAAATAAAGTTATGCAATCGTTTCTTGGACAAATTAATTTTTCAAAAAGGTTTGTCCCTGACTTTTCTCAAATATTTTTACCATTACAAAACATGATTAAGAAAAATTCAGTCTTTAAATGGGGACATAATGAAAGAGAAACATTTGATTTTATCAAACAATCCATTATCAATGCTCCATTCTTGACTACCCCAAATTTTCTTAATCCTTTTACTTTATATACTTTTTCATTAGATACATCATACATCGATGTTTTAACACAGCTTAATGACCAACAAATTGAAGCACCAATATCATTTTTTAGTTCCAATTTTCAAGGTGCAGAATTAAATTATTCATCTGTTGAGAAGCAAGCATTTGTTGTCTTTAAGGCTATAAAGCATTTCAAACCATTTCTCCTAAAAACTCACACCAAAATAATAGTTCCATTCTCTGCAGTGAGACAACTATTGATGCAAAGAAAATTATGAGAGATAAGGGCTAACTGGGTTACCGCTTTACAAGAATATGATGTAGAAATTAGACCCTCTAAAATTGTTAGAGGTCAAGATTTTTGCACACTACTAACAGAAGCATCCCATTTATCATCAGAATAATATTCAGGTAACAATATGCAAATATCAGAGGTAAGCCTCAACGATGTACAATCTAAATACATTGATCTCATATTTTATTTGAAAAATGGATATGCCCCAACCCAACTCAGTTGTAAAACAAAATGTACTTTGATTTGAAAGGCCAAACAATATGAATTAATAAATGATGTATTGTTTAGAATAAATTTTGATTCTTTACTATTAAGATGCTTAGAGAAATATGAAGTAGAGAAAGTCTTGCAAGAACTCCATGATGAACCAACTGGAGGAAATTTTGGAGGAAATATAACAGCACAAAAAATCTTGCATGCATGTTACTATTGGCCTACACTTTTCAAATATGCTCATGAATATGCAAGAAAATGAAAAAAATTTCAAATTGCACCTAGAAGACAAAAGAAACCAGCCTTCCCATTACAACCAGTTAATATCGAACAACCATTTGAACAATGGGGATTAGATATAATCGGTGAGATCATTCCTAACTCTTCCAAATGCCACAAATATATTCCCACAACTACATATTATTTTACTAAAAGGGTGGAAGCAATTCCATTGAAGGTAGCCAACTCTGAGAATATTATTGATTTCATTGACCAATTTATCATAACTAGGTGTGGTTTCACATAACTAGAATATTATTTTGATAATGCATCTTACTTCATAGGAACTGCCATGATAGAATTTGCAATCAAAAGAGGCTTTAAACTTAATTATTCTGCAAATTATTATCCGCAAGGAAATGGTTTAGCAGAATCCACGAACAAAAACCTGATTAGAATCATCAAACGAACTGTTGATCAAAACTAACCAAATTGGCATAATTCATTAATATTTTCTCTTTGGGCAGACCGAATAATTCAGAAAGCTTCTATTGGCACTTCTCCATTCAATCTTGTTTATGAAAAAGAAGTTTTTCTTCCTACCAATATAGTTATTCCTTCTCATGTCTTAGTTCAATTTATTGATGAATCTCCTTCTTCTTCCTTACAACTAAGACAATTTCAAATTCTTAAGTTAGAAGAAGAAAGAGAAAAATCTAAACATACTCATACACATCATCAACAGATAGTAAAAGCTTCATTTGATTCAACTTTTTTTACTTCAAAAAACTTTCAAATTGGTGATCTGGTATTGAAATGGGACAAAGCGTGTGAGGAAAAGGGTAAACACACTAAATTTCAAAAACTCTGGCTAGGTCCATTTCAAATAATTGAAGAAACAGTCCCACCAAAATTTTTATTGCAAGATCTATCAGGAAAAAGAGATTCTTTGTTTGTTAATGGGCATATTTTAAAGAAATACTTTTCATAGGAGGTAACCCCTTCTATTCCCTATATACTATTGTCTTTTTCTTTTCCTTAGGAAAATAAAATTTTCATAGTATTGATATTTTGCTTTTCAAATAAACATCTTAGATCATCTTTTTTATTTGTCGCTTACAGAAATAAGAAATTTTAAGGAAACAATCGAAATATTCGAAAGAAAAATAGATTCTATTTTTACTGAAATATGAAATTTAACTGAAGTTATTTATTCTATGATGAACTCTCATCTTTATAAAGCATGGTTATTCTATTATCAGTCAAGAAAAGAATATTTAATATAGTAAAGGCTCTTTTACAGAGAAGCAATCTAAAACTCAAAAAATTATCATCCAAAATCCTCAAAAGGACCAATGATTCACCCCATCTGGGAAAAATTATCAATTTTTAGAAATAAATTCAAAAACTATTATACTAGAAAATCTTAAAAGATAATAAGTCTCATCAAGAGCTTGCTTACCATGTTCATAGGGAAATAGTTGAACTGACATTACCAATATTGCCTACCAAAATAGGGTAATGACTTGAGATTATATCAAAAGGACAAGGGGTCTCATCAAGAGCCAACTTGATCAGTTTAATTACAACTAGTGAATGGAATTGTCATTATTTGGCTACCAAGCCAAGACAATGGCTTTTAAGTAAATAAAAATACAATACAAAAAGAAAAACGAGTTTCAAAAAAGATCAAGTGTATAAAGTTGGAATTTATTTTTGGAAATTATAAGAAATATTGGATGGGACAATGAATCATTGTTGGGTAAAAGGTAACCCTGCCAAGAGCTTAAATTTCCTATTGGATCAGAGGCTCTAACTGTGATAAAAGAGTAAATACTTATAAAGCTAATCTGTAAGAGCCACCTACTTTATCTTTTTGAACTGAGTAAAGACTGATATAGATTCTCATACTTTTATTTTTAAAAGATAAATTCTTATGAATTATAATTAAAAGAGATTTTGTTGCTTAGTGAGATATTATTTATTTGAAATTCATTCCTGCAATTATTTTTATTTCAAAAAAGTTTTTAGAAATTTCAAAAAGTTAGTCAGAGATAGTTGCTTCTCCCAAGTGAACCATCAATTGTTGTGCTATACAAAAACCCCCATTTATTTTTACTAAATGGGGACCCTTGAAAAATAAATAGGAAATTTATTTTGTTTAATTTTTAGTCTAAATCAAAAAAAAAAATTAGGATATAAAGTTTCTTTTGCTTTTTCGCTTTCATTCCTTAGCGCACATCGCAATTTGCATAAATTACAAGCTTAAAATACTTAAAACATATTAAACCTTGCGGGCTGCGATATTCACTAAAAATCTTTCCGAAATTATATAAAACTCTTATTTTCAAACACTTTAAACATCATTATAAAAGAAAATCACATCGCGCCTTATAAAACGATCAAACTTATAAACAATTCGGTAAAAGTTGCGATTAAACGGACCCAACGAACCAATAAATAAATAAACATAAAACACCAAAGTCCGATAAATTGCAGCGACTTTATTTCTTAAAAGCACATTTTTGATTTCTCAAGATATAACTAAAAGCAAGTTCATTACCGCATAGAAATTGCGATGTGCGATTTGCGCAAATTGCATTTTGTGAGATTTATTGGTAACATAACAAATGTAAATAGTTATAAGTTGCGATATGCGATAACGGGTAGTTAATTTCTCAAGCATGTGAAATTATTCACGAAAAATCAAACTGAATATGAGATCTAACGTCTTAAATTTATCGATATACATTTCACGTGAAGGTGTAAGAGATTTGATTTAAAATATTATCGGTGATTAACAACATTTAATAGGAGTAAGGTTTTGATAGATTCATATCTACTTTGAGCATATTTGAAATGATTAAACGTTGGATTTGTTTTAATTCTATCGACCTTTCTGTTCTCTATATTTTTAATGTTTTCTCTGTCTTCTTGAAATCAGGAAACCACTTAATGGAGCAAGGAAATAGAGATGAGAAAGAAAGGAAAAGAGATTGCCCAAGCATCACCTACCGAAGACTGAGATATGTCTCCCCTATTCTCAGACACCACCTGAAACAAGGATTGTAGAAGTTCTTCATGGGAGGAAATGTATAAGTTTTTCGAGGATGAAAATCCAAGGGTAATAACCAAAGTTGCTACAGTAGGCGCGTCAGTTCCTTTAGACCCGACCTATTTCGACGTTGCATGCTCATTCATTCATAAGATAGAAACAAGGCCAAAGATTCTCCCCTATACATATATGGTTAAGTGGGTAATTGACCACTTGAACATAGAAGACAAAACATTTAAGATCTCAAAGGGTGATAATACCGATTCATTCAGGGCAGAAGATTTGAGGACAATGTACCACTTACCTGTCCCGCATCAGAACTATGACAAATCTTTTCTTCAAAGCTTTAGAGCAACACAGACAATCCTGATAAAATTCATAAAGGAATGGAAGGATGACCAAGGCAAGCAAACTAGATAAACTCGGTACGTACCCAATAGCACAAATTCATTCCCCTTATTGTTATGTTTCCGGTATGTTGTGCAGATTATATGCAAAACCTAATACCACTAGGTTTTCTATAGACTGGGTCCCATTAATTGACGCAATCGTCAATTCCTTAACTCTGAATTGGGAAAATATCCTATATGATAATTTAACAAAAAATATCATGGAGCATAGGAGTAAAAGAAGTGTTTCATCTAGAGAAATACCCCCCTTTTAGATGAGTGCCTATGTTATGGACACAGTTTTCTTTTCTTCTAGTTTTCCTGCCATAGGATGGAAATGGACGGCCCAAGACCCTACTCCAATTCACATTTACCACAGAGCCCTTTGGGAATCAAATTTCCATCTGCATTTTTACAAAATTTTCCATAGAGTCATGTTGATTATGCACCAGATTATATTCAATAAGAAATCCCCTAGGGTTTCCAAAGAGGCTAGTATAGACATTTTTCTTGTTGCTAGATGGTTTGCATATGGAAGTTTCACCTATGTCAGAGTATTTGGTAGTTATGCTTCTCCTCACGTCCTGCCATATTATGTTCCTGACAAGCTACTTGCTAGAGAGATTGCCTACCAACTTGTTGTAAATGGTATTTCAAAAAAACTTAAATATGCTAAGAAGGATATTAAAAACATCATTACAGAGCTCAAAGTAAAGCCTTTTGTGAAAGAAATAGATAGGTTTGATGATTTCTTTCAAGGTATTGAAAAGTTTTCAGATATACTAGAGTTTGCATCTAATCAACTCAATCAAGATGACTTGGAAGCTTTCCAAGAATACAGAAGCAAGAGACTGGAAAGGACTCCTCTAGTTTTATTGACTATTGAAGATGTCAACAAACCAAATCCAAGTATTATCTTGGATAATGAAGTTAAATACATGTCTGAAGATGATTCAGGGCAATCATAACATCAAACTCAGAATTCGGTTCATTATGAAAATGAATTCGAAATAGAAATGAGAACCCAGTAAAAGTAATAAATAAAGTAACCAAAGAGATTGAGATGCAAGAGAAAGGAGAAAGTAATGGAACATAATCATCTTCCCAAGAAATTTAGTACAGTCAAGATACACTTGATCAGTCAGAAAAATCTTAGCCAAAGGATTTGAAGAGTGAATGGGATAAGTTTTCTAATGCAATAAAAACTCCTCAAACAAATCCCAATACTGATCAATCTGCCAGTTTTCAGACCCCGGAACATTCTCAGAAGTTAGTAGAAACTGTTACTCCACTACAACAAGTTCCTGAAACTTATGATTGAGAGATCATTCTAGCTTATCCTATAGAGCAGGTAATGTTACAAGTTGAGGGAATCCCTTCAATGGATGTCATCTATAGTCCTAGTCATAAGGTTGTGGTCAAGAGGAGAAAAAGGAGAAGTTGATGATACAGTCTCAAGTCTTACAAATGAATTTGTTGACGCTTTATGGAAGGATCCTACAGCTGATCCTACGGAACATTTAACCAAACTATCACAATTTGGAGGGGCATATACTACTGCCACTATTGATAAGGCCACTGAAGTTAAAATGTTACTGAAGCAGAGAGAAGATAAGATACAAGATTTTGAGAGACTGTTAGAACAAGAAAATTCTAACTCCAGCGAACAAATGGAATTGAAGATGTCTCAATTTCAAAAGGATTTTGAAAGTCTAAAATTGGAGCATCAGGTACAACTCACTAAGAAGCAAACACAACTGGAAGCAGCAATGAACAGATTACAAATCCAACCACAGCTAGAACAATTCATAAAGGAAGCATTGGATGTGAATGCTAAGCTAAAGCAACAACAAGAAGTATTTTGACAACAAGCCTCTATTACTAACTCTTATTGTGACTCAAGTGAAATACTGATCTAGCAAGTAGCTATCTAGAAACTTGAGTGTGAGAATATTGAGAAGAAAATCAATGAACGCATTCAATGGCAAGCATCAGACTCAAGAAAAGAATTTGATCTACCCCAGGTAGATAAATTCCACAAGGAGATCTTATTTAAGGATTTGGAAGCATATATAAACCAAGCAGAGAAGGAAATGGAAAAAGCATCAAGGTTCACAAAGGAAATTACTGAATCTGTATGTGAACAGCTTTTGAAAGCAGAAATTATCAAAGAGTGCACATCTAAAGTGCTCTCAAAATTCAAGCAGATGGAAACACAGTGGAAACAAAAGGCAGAAATGCAAGAAGAAATGATGAAAAAAGTAAATAAGTTTGATCAAGAAAATTATTGGAATTTTCTAATCAAACCTTATCATCAGTACCAGACCCTGCAGTCTTTAACAGATTCAACAAAAATATTGCAGCCAACACTCTCAAATGATGTATTCAAGGGATAGGTCAGATCGAGGATTTTGCAGCCAGCTCAGCTCAAACCTATGCCAGATATTTGTCAACTTTGGGATCAAATACAAATGAAAGATCAGAATTCATAGTCATATCATTACTTTATTTTCTTAGATTGTAGTTAATTTTTTTCTTACGAGGATGGTTGTTTGAAACCTCTTCTATTGTTATGTAATAATCTATTTTTAAACATAGTTAGTTTAGTATTTAAACCCCTCTCATGCATTTAGAGAAGGGTCCAAAAATTTGTCAAAAACATTCGCAAAGAATGCACTTTTGTAAGTTTGTGAATTCTTTGATGAATTAATGGAACACAGTCTGTTATCTTTTGACATTTGAAGTTTTTTAACTGATGTTTCACTATTGTACTCTTTAAATTTCTTTAACGTGAAGAGGAGCATAAATATACTGTCAGTTTACATGAGTAGGAATTTGTACATATGGTACTTCTATTCACTTGTATTAAGTTTTACTTTCTATATTGGCAGTTATCTTTTTATTGCATTATATATTTGAAACATCATTATAGATGAATGTTAAATGCACTTGTGTACTAATATTTATCTGTGATTTCTTATTGGATATATAATCACATATGAATGCGATACACTTTTCACAATTCTTCTAATCAAACTATTTTGTTAGAAGAATCATCTTTACATAATTTTCATCTCTTTCAACTGTTAAATAACCTTCATTACTAATAGTTGGAGGATGTCTCTTTAAATCGCATAAATGAAGAAAAATCCTTGGAATATAGTAGAATATATATTGTTAGATAGATTCAAGTGATATATTAGAATCATTTCCCACTGCATGTTATATAATCAAAACACACCCCAAAATCATCCTTATTGGGAAACTGATCCCACTATCCCCAGCCGGAGCCACCACACCAAATGGAAAAGGAGCTGCTTTAAGGTCCAGACAAGGTGTTTTCCCCCCATGTTTTGGCAACGGAATTCCTAGGCCTCAACATTTTGGTACTAGAAAGAGGGCCTTGTGAATGGAAAGAAGTTCTGATCAATCTAAAGGTCAATCTAAAAGTCACTCTCCCTCTATATCCCCATCAACTTCCAGAAATTATCTAGATCTACATCTTTAAAATTAGAATTTGAACATCCTTCTCCTAAGTCTCCTAGTGATACTCAACCCATACTGTCTCCCGATTTTCATCAAAATTCTCCTGAAGTTCAATCTTTGATAGAAAAGTTAGAGAGAGTATCCATTTCTACTGAAAATCCTGAATCTTATCAAACATATGAGATTAGTATTTCGTCTTCTTTACAACCTCGAAGAATATTAACTCGATTAGAAATTCAAAACATAAGAATCCTTCCTTTTGAATTTCCCATCGATAGTTCTCGAAGGAGAATAAAGAGGACTCAATCAAAGTCAATCGCCAGCGATATCTTATCCCATTCACCTCCATTACCTCCATTCACTTCCACACCTTCCATTCCAATAATAAGTGTTACTTTAACTAGTTCCAGTACTCAAACCATTATCCCTTCAACTAGTTCTAGCACTCAGCCTGCCTCTTCTTCAACTCAAACTCAATCCATCACATCCACCCAAGGTCCAATACCATGCCAAGTACCTCCACCAAATTTGTGACCATGGAACAATCCAGGGGCCGTAAATATGCCTGCTCATCTTCATGCTCTACCAAAATCACCTGAAATATGGTTACCTAAATTTAATCCTGATGATGGTCTTCTAGCAGAAGAACACATCAACAATTATATGTTAGCCATCAATTTAAAAGAGGTAGTTCAAGAGGATTCTGTTGTAATATTATTTCCATACACTCTCACGGGATCTATAGGATCCTGGTATTTTTCACTGCCTGCCTGCTCTATAACTAGATGGAATATGTTCAAAGAACAATTTTTAGCTAATTTTTTGGATGACAGGACCATTGCAACGCTCATCAATGATTTATCAAATATAAAGGCCAAATCGGGGGAGAAAATAAAATATTTTAGCTCAAGATTTGATAAATTTCTCGATAAAATTCCTGCTACATCAATTCCGGCGCAGAAGTTCAAATTGAGTGGTATATTTCATCTCTTCTATCAAATATAGCCATTTTTGTTGATAGAGAAAAACTGCCTACACTTGCAGAAAACATGAAGGAATATTTATCTATAGAGAAACGCATAATCACTCTTGAGAAGAAGAATTCCCAAGAAGTCAGAAAATCAAAGAAAGTATCCTTCAAAGATGATTTAAAAAAGAAGCCATCTAAAGACCCTTTTTATTTATAAGGTCTTTAGAAAGTTTTAAAGACTATGAAAAATGAGATGGTAGATATCAAGAAACAAGCCGTTGAAAGTTCTAGTTCAAAAAAGACTTTCAAACCCTTCAATAAAAATCAGTCCTCTAATACTCAACCATCGAATATCATATATAACGCTAAGTCTGATCAAGATGCAGAGGAAGAGAAAACAGAGGAAGAAGAAAATGAAGAAGAAGAAGAAGAAGTTGAATTAAATGGATTGTGGGATTTTATCCTACCAAATGAAGAACAATAAGAAGCTTTACCTGTGAGTACAAGGAGAAAAAAGACTACTAAAGAAAAACATCCAAATCAACAACAAAATATTTCCACGTCTGCTAAGGATAAAACAATAAGTAGAAAGTCTATTTCTAAGGCTACACAAACAAGTCTTTTTACTTCAGATACTCCTCCTACATCAAAGACAATGGTAGTCTCAGACACTATTGAGTATAATGTAGTTGAAGATATGAAGAAGACCAGGGCCAATATTTCAATTCACGAACTTACTAAATTAAAGGAGCAACAGAAAATATGCCCGCTCCTCTTCATTCTCTACCAAAATCACCTAAAATATGGTTACCTAAATTTAATCCTGATGATGGTCTTCCAACAGAATAACACATCCATAATTATATGTTATCCATCAATTTAAAAGAGGTAGTTTAAGAGGATTGCGTTGTAAGATTATTTCCATACTCTCACAGGATTTGTAGGATCCTGGTATTTTTCACTGTGTGCCCGCTCTATAACTAGTTGGAATATGTTCTGTTATCACTGGAAAATCGGACAAGCAAAGATGACATTATTTAATGTTAGGCAGAAGGATTTACAGGGATGAGAAACATTAGGGAATCTGAAGTATTTAAAAATCTCTAAGGTCTAAAAGGAAAAATCAAGTTGTGCACTTAAGGAACCAATTAAATGTGCCTTTGCACGCATAATTCTTCGATAAGTGTGCCTTGCACGGATTTTCCTCAAAAAGCTGCACGACCCTGAAAATGGCGGAATTCACTTTCTGAGACCACAAGGCACACTCCAGGACATTGATCCCACACTTAAGGCCGCCTAAGGACAGCTGCCCAAGCCTCCTTAGGCCCTCAAGGGAGAAAACAATGGAATAAATGTGACACACAATGGAATCACCCTCCTCTCTTGGGTCACCATCCACAATGTACCAAGAGAGGGAAGGAGGATTTGAATTATCCTATAAAATTCCACCAAGAGATGAACAATATGAAAACTCATTGTTATGCTGGCCAAAATTGCCCCAAGCGATAACAACAGTGTGTGATCCAGATCAGAGATAGAGGGGACTCAGTTGTTGGCCATCCAACACCTACAATCCACCATAGTAGAGAGAGGGAGACTTTGCGCCAAGGTAGCTCGAAAGTAAAGACATCCTTGCATCGAGACTTGGAGCTCCATAGTTCCAAGGGCCCCTTGGAAAGTGGGTAAAAGTTTCATCCTCATTTCCTATCAGCACTCAATAAGAGGGGACATAAGCACCGCCGTTTGGATTATTGAAGTTGTTTGACTCTATTCAGAGATTTTGTTTTATTTGTTTTAGTTTAGTTTTTATGTTTGAATATGCATGCTATTTCTCTGTCTAGTATGTTTATGTTTTAGCATGTTCCACTAACTTGCCTGACTCCATCTATTTTCTGTCTGTGACCAATAACTTAAGAGGGAAAAACCACCCCTCTTAAGCAAGTGTGATTTGGTACATTCGTGCGCCAAACACACTAACACAGGATTAACGAGTCCACTAATTTGTATTTCCAAGTTTATGTGGTTATGCCTTTCTGCAGAGACCTTTGTCTTTGTTGTCGAGTTGGGCTGGAACAACCCCCTTTCTCTCCTTCACTTCCTATTTCATCCCTAGTGACAGGCTGAATCTGAAGAGCTCCAAAAAAATACTTTGCGGGAAAATTGTGCGTCTTTCTTACAGACAGACATGCCCCAGTGCGCGCGTTCAAAGGTGACCTGTGCACGGCCTTTGTGCATGTTTCAACTTTTTCAACGCAGAAACCAGAAGTTGGATATTTTCCACTATTTCCATATTTTATTGCTTGTAAAAGTGATTGGTAGCCCATAATACATCTTCTAGTACTAGTTGAGGTGCCCTGCAACTTTTTAAAGCTCACTTTTATCTTCTTTTAGTAGTTTAGGTGTTAGTTTTATTTCAAGTTGATTTTCACAAAGTTAACACATAGTTTAAGTAGGAGGAAAATCAACTTGAATTTCGAAATAATTTATGTTTTGTGAATTTAGGTACCAAAAACAAATAGCTAATTATTCAAAAGTAAGTGGCCCAAGTCCACGCATGCTTAGCTAGTTCTCTTTCATTGTTCTAGTGTAAAAGTCATTAGTTTAGTTCAATTTTTGCACTAGGATTTCAGGACCAGGATAGAATTGTCATTAGAAGAGCAAGTAATCTTTGTTGCCTCTGCACCCACAGGGGAACCTAGGCAAGCATATGAACACTCCCTATTGAAAAATCACCATCTACTTATAGTTGATCATATAGATTAACTGGGAAAAATTGAAAGCAGCCCATATCCACACATGTTTTTCTTTTGAGCAAGGAACAATGAAACATATTTTAAATAGGGGATTTTGAAAAAGATCATCGCATATCAACATGTTCAAACTATGTTCTTGTTCACATTTTTTTCACACACATCCACACCCTAAGTAAATCAAATGCACCTAAAAGTAACTTTAAAAAACTCACTAAATTCTCCCCTCAAGGGCCACAAAAGAATTTATAGTCTAAGTTAGGACCAAGGGGGTAGGCATCCAATAAGCTGCCTTGTTCTGTATTCATCTTGAAATAAAGAAGTTGATTTTTTATGGAACTTTCAGATCCGTCTATTCGCCCACGACAAAGAAAACTCGAGTGCAGCAGAGACCCAATTTAGAGGGGGTTAGGCTTAGGCCCAATGCGGGTGGTATCATTCGGGGACCCCTGACCCGTCTGATACTCGGAACTGGTAGTTGAACTACCAAGAAGCCCAATACGTGAACTCTCACATGGGATGAAGGTGCTTAGTGGCCAAAATTAGGGCATCCTTGCCCTATAGGTGACTGTGTAGGCAACACTAGATCCTCTACCCTTGAATTGGTGGATTTTCTTCAGTTGACTAGGGGCGTCGCCAGTTCTTTCAAGACGTTGTGCCAGCATTCGCAAGATATATTCTCAAGGACCAATTACATTTGAGCGTGTGAGGATGATTAGTTCTTCTAGGATTTTAGTATCATATGTGAACAACAAAAAACCATATTTTTTTATTGACTGATCACTTAAGATTAATTTAAAGGGGAAATTTATTTTATTTCTGTTTTGTTTTATGTATGTGATCGGATATTTGCTTTGAGTATAATATTTTTCCTCTCAAATATTTCCAAAACCATACCTAGTCAACGCCATAATGGACCCAATGCGACCTCGTCGATCTAGACGCCTTTTGGACCTCCCCCCATTACCGGGAGGGGTTCCGGGTCTTTCGACATTTATGCATAAAAAACGAAACATTTCCACCCTTATTGGTTCATCCTTTATTGGGGAATATTTAGTTGGGAACCCTAGTTAGTATCCTAATGCCACACCGATGAACACCCCCACAGGGTCACCACACACCACTCCTCCCACAACCCCTTGCGGGAAGAGGAGTGCTACCCATTCGAGAAGCTAGTTGAATGCACAGCAGGGTATGTCACAGAAAAACCCTATTCCTAACCAGAACATTGTGTTTTCACAAGTCACAATGGCTACAACCTCGCAGTCACCTTTTCTAGCTTCATTAAATCTACCAAATTTAACCAAGTTGGCAAACGACCCCATTTTACACAACCCAATATGGCCTCCCATGCCCACGAAGCTCCCTTCGGACATTCTAAAATTCGAAAGGAAGTAAGCGAAAGACCCTGGAAATCATGTTATGAATTTCTGCCTGTGGTGTTTGTCAAACAATAGTCGTTGATGATATTATTCAACTAATATTGTTTCAACGCACTATAACCGGAGTAGCAACGAAATGGTATGTGGAGCATCCCTCTGCTACATATGGAACCTTTAGCACCCTTGCTAC
Source organism: Pinus albicaulis (assembly GCA_034641835.2). Classification (NCBI taxonomy): domain Eukaryota; kingdom Viridiplantae; phylum Streptophyta; class Pinopsida; order Pinales; family Pinaceae; genus Pinus; species Pinus albicaulis. The sequence goes on along the minus strand of CM076573.1, from coordinate 569,700,192 downwards.
TATGTTCTTGACCTATTTTCAGTTACCCATCCACCATTATTCTGGAATGGAGTTACTGACCCACTTTAGGCAAACCCCCGTTGTCCATATCTCAGACCATCTCCACAAATGGCGGCGATGTCATAGTTTTTGAAAAGCTAAACTTGACGATCGAGTTTTGTTGGACCTATTTGTTGTGCTCAACTTAGTGTTCCTAAATTGAGGTCATAAATTTTCAACCAGGGCTAGTAAACTACTGAAGTGAGGTGCACTATATGTGCCTAGGTATATGTTTCTCACTACGTTGTGTTTAGTGTTTTCTTCTGATGTTTTTGGTTTTATGGTTTTATGTTAAAAAGGAAAATAACTAAGTGTTGGTAAAGAGAAGTGGATGGTTATACTAAAACAGAGCAAAACCTAAACTGTGTATGGCACTAAATATCAGAAAATGCAAAGTTTGATAAGGACCCATAGCAAGGAAATAAATCACAACATGAACTCAATAACTCATAACATAAACCCATCCAATTCATTCATTAGAAATATGTTGGAATAGCTTGAGAAAAGGACAAGTTTAGTGCAAATTAAGTTCTCCTAAGTAAACAATCATCTTACAATATTACAAAGAATCTCATCCATGGCTAGAAGTTTATTGGAACACAATTGGAAAATATTATTTGTAGCACAATAAGATTTCTACTCTGAATTAATTTGTAATGCTAAGATTAGTCCATTCTACAACTCAACTTGTCACTACTAAGCCTTATCCGAAAGTTAGAGATTTTCTATAATAGTTTTGGGAAAAATCTTATTTGTGAAATTGCAAAAGATTGCAGAACAATCAAGGCCTTAAAATGATATCACTAATTCATGTCCATATGATGATGCATGAATAGAAAGTCAGAACAAGAGTAATTTGTAAACAATGAAGGCCGTGAAGTCTAATTTTGACAATTAATAATACTTAAAGAACAATGGATAACCCTGACCTAAAATGCAATTGATCAAACTTGAAACACAGTGACCACAACTAAACTAGAATGTCATTATCCTAACTTGAAATACAGTGAACTGGAACTAAACTAGTATGCCACTAATCTAACTTGAAATACAGTGAAATGGAACTGAACTAAAATGCCACTAATCTAACTTGGAATACAGTGAACAGAGTTGGACTAGAGTGCCATTATCAAACTTGAAATATAGTGACAGAATTAAACTAAAGTGACATCTACCTCCAGAGTATTTCAACTGAACTAAAATGCAACTAATTCTATGAAATACTACATACCTGTCTTGTTCAAGATGAGTGATATTTTGGAATAGTTTGTAAAAACAAGTTTGGCTGTATCATTCAATGCAAATGAGTATAAAACATAAAATTCAAAAAAATGAAGTAAGCTCTGAAACACCACAGCTATGTCTTATCCCGAGTTAGTGATATTTTGGAAGAGATTAATACGAACAAGACTAGCTGGAACAACTGATGTAATTGAGCACAAAAACGTAAAGTTCAGAAAGAAATGCAACTAACTCCTAAAATACTACAGTTATACCTCATTCAATATTAGTGATATTTTGGAATAATTTGTAAGAACAAGACTAAACTGTAGCATCCAATACGAGTGAATATAAAACACAAAGTTCAAAAAAATGATTAAACTAGGAATGAAACAAGGCTAAGTTACTTATCTAAACCATATGAACAAAGATTCTTAGGTAGCAAGGGCCCTCTACCACCGGATTAGCACGCAAATCTACTCAATATTGACTCAGCTCTTGCAATAAAGTGATGCTTCTTTCATTAAAGGAGAAATTCTTCAAAACAGAGTATTACGGACTTCTGAGATCTAGAAACAAAACAAAATCTAGCTAGTTGTTTCTCAGTCTCCCAAGTCATACTTATAACAAAATTACATAACCGTCTTTGAGATAAAACAAGAATAAATTTCTTTCCCAACTAAAATCAAACTAGAACTCTGATGGTGGTCTCGTAGTATGATTAAGGACATCTATACAGTCCTTGTCCTATTAGAAGTCTATCTCCTAGTTTTGGTTTCTCACGTGCATAACCACTTGTAGAATTCCGCTCAAACTTCGTGGAGAACAAGAAATGATGTGGGAGTGATGTGGAATATGACCATATGTTTTTTTCCTTGCAGTGACACCTGGAACCTACGTAAACATGAAGATAGCTGCAGAACAGATGACTGGCTACAGAATGCCTGCGTTCTGTAGCCGAGTCCAGTCAAAAATTACTACAACAACAAAATCATGAAAACATAGCAAGTTAGTCATTATATACATTCTTGAAGTAATCCTAATCAATCCTACTGATCATTTAAGCCTGTAATTGATGAGGGACAAAGGAAATGAAGTTAAATGTGGTGGAAAAGAAGGACATCTTTGGGGCTCAACATACCCCCACTGCAAGGCTTTTGCATGTCCTCATGCAACTAATCCATGTACTCTAAGACCTCTGCTAGGACATCCAACCCTCTTCTTCTGCTTTGCCTGACAGTCAATGGCCTTCTGGGCTTTCTTATGACTAACTTGAATCTCAAATTTGTAAGTGCCCTGCTTAACTTTTTGTTTTTCTTCTTCAATTTTTCACTGGCCTTGTACAACTTTTCCATTTGTAGAGACAAAGTTGAATTCATATCACTTTTTAGCTTAACCTGCTCCTTTAAAATGTCATTCTCATTCTTGATATGCCTATTGAGTACTTCTAACTCATACTTATCTCTTCTTAGCACATCAATTTCAGATTCTGGTGGGATAGGATTTCTATCTCTACTTTCTGAAGCTCTCCTCTCTAATGACTCAATATAATTGTAAATTTGTTGTTGTGCTGAGTCTATTTCTGGAGTTTCTTCATCCTCAATGTTTATGATCCCTATTTGTCTAACCTCTGTCTTCTTTAGTATACCTCTAAGTCTGTGGCTCCATCTTGGTTGGGATGGCCCTTCTCCTCTGCCCTTGGCATATCTTCTTATTATTCTCTCCTTCTTAAGCTGCTTCTTTATTTGAGCCAATTTCTCAGAAATCATCTCTTCACTGTCCTCTTGTAATGATTTACCAATTTCAACTTCAACAGCTTTGGAAATTTCCCTTCTCCTGCTTCTTCTTGTAGGTTTGCTTTCAGGTGGAGATTCCTTGGGTTCTTCAAAGTGGTTCCTCACTAGAAACTCATCCCAATTATCTCCCATTTTCCTCAAATGATGTTCAATTAATATTTTGACTAAACCATGGTGATACAAGGTTGTTTCTAGAAATTGAACCCTTTTTTTGAACATTTGAGGCCATTTTTTTCAGACTATGAAGTAGGAAAAAGGGAAAATTAATTTCTTCATCTAAGAAATGCATCATTAACCGAATATGATAAAAAAAGAGGGTATCGAATCTTCCTTCACAAGTGATAATTTTTTGCAAAATGAGAAACAAATTCCTCCATTTATTCTTCAGTGCCGAGCTAGGGATACCTTTCTTAAAAATGGAAACATCCATACCTGGAGTTTTGAGTATTTGCCTCCATGCCTCATTATGAAATTCCCTATTTTTGAACCACCTTTCTCCTTGCCTGGGTAATTATGTTGCTTCTGCAATGAAATCCTCTGTAACATTGAATTTAATATCTCCTATTTCGACCTCTGCTCCATTGAAGGACCGTGCAAATGTTTTAGTCACCTCTTTGTGAAAACCACTGAATTTCTCCAAGAATTGCAACCAACCAGCCTGCTATAGCATTTCTCTGATTTGTGGATAACCTTCCAAGTACTTGGCTCCAACTGGTTCGGTCCTCACTATGAGGCCCATATATTCTCTTTCCAACCTTCAATTTATTGCTCCTCTGGTCATGGTGAAAATGGTTGTTAAAGAGATGTTTCTTCCCCAAAGATGTTTCCTCTGTTTTACAGACCGGAATGGCTAAGTATTGGCTGCGGAAAGAAATGATATGGAGTAGTTATGAAATGAGTATGATGCGCTCGGATTAATGAGTTGGGAAATATCACAGAAGAAAAGACCGCGAAGATATTTTGTAAGCAATTCAAAATCATCATTAAATACTTTGGCCTAGTGACGTGACTGATTAAATCACTTCAGTACTTAACCGTTAAGTTTTAAATGATGATCGGATATGGCAAGATGGAAGGGTTTTTGTCCAAATTTTTTATGATATGGTTTATAGGCATGATCAACACGACTAATTAAAATAACCTTTTTGAATCATACATAACTTAACTATGCTAAAATTTTCATGATCTGTCACCATAATAATTTCATAACTTTTACCTTTGCATTTCCTTTGATTTTTTTGTGGTTTTGATATGTCTTGTTCTCCTTTGAAAATAATTTATCTTCAGTCCTCATAACTTCTTTGATTTTTCTTGTTGTCTTGAATATGCAGGATCAATTTGCTACTAAATCAAGTGATTACTGGATAGTGCTTTCAGGATCTCTGGCTGCAGAATGTCTGACTAGCTACAGAATTTCCGACTAATTGCAGAATGCACCTGTAGAAGCCTTGAAACATGAAATGGAATGGTTTGAAGGATGAATGGAATGTTGTATGAAATTATTTAAAAATGGATAATGAAATATGGTGTGATGGAGTTATGAATGAATTGAATAATGGAATGAAACAGATCACAATTATGAAGTGGAGTGAAAAAGTGACCTGCAGCTTCCGATATGTATTATTCAATTACAAAAAGAAATCAATCTTAAAACTCTGAGATGGAAAAGAGGTGGACCATGGAATGAAATGAATGAAGTATGGATGAATGAAATGAAATGGAGTATGGATGAATGGATTGAAATGGATCATAAGTGGGATGTGAATCACTTATGATTTTATGATAGCTGCTTGCAGAAAAAGAACAAAATTGAAAATCTAAGGTGTCAAAAAGATTCTGATTTTCACTCTATATTTTCTGTATAAACATGCTAATCAGAGATTAGTTTTCATGTTTATACTTTATTTTTATTTTTTTATTTTTGTTTTTTTTTCAAATATCTGACTTCAGAAAATTCAATTAAGTTGATGAAGAAGAAAAATTCTTCTTCATTAACTTCATATCACTGTTTTCCTGGAATCTCTCGACAAATTCTTCTCTTGAAAGTGGCTTGTGATACAACTTCAATCTATGACCATTTACAAGAAAAGTGACCTTCTCTTCATCTATTGTCCTAATTTTTATTGCTCCATTGTCAAAAATTCTTATAATTTCATATGGCCCAAGCCAATGTGTTTGGAATTTACCTTGAAAATCCTTGAATTTTGAATCAAACAAGAGAGCCCAGTCACCTTCTTTGAACTTCTTTTCCTTGATGTACTTCTCTTGCCATCTAGTCCTTTGCTGTTGGACTATACTTGTTTTTTGAACTGCATCTTGTCTGATCTCATCCAATTCATTAATCTGCTCCAATCTGTGCTTTTGTGCCTCTGTTAGATCAAGTCCTAGCTAAACTGCCATGTTAAAAGTTTGAACCTGGAACTCTATGGGAAACAAAACTTGCTTTCCATAAACAAGTTCATAAGGAGTATGGCCTGTTGTGCTTCTCCATGTAGTCCTATAGGCCCACAAAGCTTCAGGAAGCCTATCTGCCCAATCTCTTCTATGCAAATGAATAGTCTTCGTTAGGATCCCTTCAATGACCTTATTAGTAGATTCCACTTGACCATTTGCTTGTGGATGATAGGGAGTAGATTTTTTGTGTCTGATTTTGTACCTCTCCATCATTTGTTCCACTAGCCTTGATGTAAATTGAGCTCCTTGATCTGTAACAATTTCCCTTGGGACACCAAAACGAGTAAAAATATCCTCAAAAAGAAAATTAACTACAGATGCTTGAGTAGCAGAAAGTAATGGCTTGGCCTCTACCCATTTGGTAACATAATCAGTGCAAACTAATATATATTTCTTTTGTCTTGATGGAGGACTAATAGGTCCTACAAAATATAAATCCCATTTTTCAAAAGGTTCAATATGTACCTGAGGCTGCAATGGAATCTCACCTGAAGGAGAAGGTTTCCCTACCCTTTGGCAACTGTCACACCTTTTGACATACTCTTTAGCATCTTTGAAAAGGGATTGCCAATAATATCCTAAATGAAAGATCTTATAAGCTGTCCTTTTATCAGCAAGGTGTTCGCCACAAGGTTCATCATGACATGCCTTGAGGATCTCAGGCATCTCATCTTCCTGAACACACCTCATGATGATAAAATCTAGACCTGTTTTGTATAACTCATTAGCAACCCGTGAATATTTTGCACTGTCATAAATGATCTTTATTTTGTCTCTTGCATTCATTATTGAAGGAAATTTTCCTGAAACTAAATAATTAGCAATGTCAGCAAACCAAGGAGTTTGAGTAGAAATTGCAAAAAGATATTCATCAGGGAATTGATCTTCAACTGGGGTATTGTCTTGGATGTTTTGGAGTCTAGATAGGAAATCATATATTGTGTTTTGTTTTCCAAGCCTATCTAGAATGGTAATGTTGAATTCTTGTAAAAGCAATAACCATCTTATGACTCTGCCATTAGCAATTGATTTGTTCATTAAATATCTAATTGCAGAGTGATCTGTGTGAACAAAAGTTTCATAGCGTGCTATATAGTGTCTAAATTTGTTATGGCATGAACAACAGCTAAAAAGTATTTTTCAGTTACAGTATAGTTTAACTCTGAAGGAGTCAAATTTTTACTGGTATAATAGATGGCATAAGGAATCAGGTCTTTTTGTCCCAATACTGCTCCTAAAGTTGTATTTGAGGCATCTTTTGAAATATGAAAAGGTAACTTCCAGTTAGGTCCCCTTAAAATAGGTGCTTCAGAAATTTTTGTTTTCAGGGTCTCAAAGGCTAACTGGAAATCAAGTTTCCACTTGAATTCAAATTCCTTAGTAAGTAATTTGAAAAGTGGAGATGCTATCTTAGTGAAATTTTCTATAAACCTTCGATAATATCCTGTAAATCTAATAAAACTCCTAACATATTTTTGACAACTTGGAATAGATAAGTTAGAGATGACTTCAAATTTTGCCTCATCAACTCTAATCCCATCCCCTGAAATGTGATGTCCTAAAACAATTCCTTCAGTAAACATCATAAAACACTTCTCATGACTAAGTGAAAGATTTGCTTCTTTACATCTTTTTAAAACTTTTTCCAAGTTTGTTAAGGCCTCTTCAAATGTGTTTCCATAAACTATGAAATCATCCATATATACCTCTACACAATCATGTATTAGATCTGAAAAGATTCCTAGTACTACCCTTTGAAATGTGACAGGTGCCTTGCATAATCCAAATGGTAATACTCGGTAAGCATAGGTACCCCAAGGACAGGTAAATGTGGTTTTGTCTTGTTCTTCCAGTGCTACTTGGATTTGATTATAACCACTAAACCCATCTAAAAATGAGAAGTACTTTTTTCCAGCTAATGTATCTAATACCTGATCTATGAAAGGTAGGGGAAAATTATCTTTAAGAGTAGTTTTGTACTTTAAAGCTGACATTTAACAATTTCTGCAACTATTCTTTAACAATCTCCCTAAGATTTGGATTCATACTTCTCTGAGGTTGGCTGATTGGTTTACAATTTTCCTCTATGTAGATGTGATGAGTGCAAGTCTTGGGGCTTATCCCTTTCATATCAGTGTACTCCCATGCATATGCAGAAGAATGTCTCTGTAATATCTTGACTAGCTCTTATTGTTGAGATTTCTCTAGGTTCTTGTTTATGTTTAAAGTTTTGCCTGGAAATATCTCAATTGTAGAGCTGCCAAATTTATCCATGGAGTAAAGAGACATTTGTCTTGACGATAAAAACTCAATGTTGGATTCTTCTTGAAATTTTTCATGTTTGTATTCCGAAGAGGATTCAAAGTTTTCTAAGGTATTCAAAATCTAGCTATCTTCACTAATTTCTGAAATTGTGAAGAGAGGTTGTAAATCTTCTTCATCCTCTATCCATTGAGTATCATCTAATTGAGGTCATAAACTGTCAACCAAGGCTAGTAAACTGCTGAAGTGAGGTGCACTATATGTGCCTAGGTATATGTTTCTCACTACGTTGTGTTTAGTGTTTTCTTCTGATGTTTTTGGTTTTATGGTTTTATGTTAAAAAGGAAAAGAACTAAGTTTTGGTAAAGAGAAGTGGATGGTTATACTAAAACAGAGCAAAACCTAAACTATGTATGGCACTAAAGATCAGAAAATGAAAAGTTTGATAAGGACTCATAGCAAGGAAATAAATCACAACATGAACTCAATAACTCATAACATAAACCCATCCAATTCATTCATTAGAAATATGTTGGAATAGCTTGAGAAAAAGATAAGTTTAGTGCAAATGAAGTTCTCCTAAGTAAACAATCATCTTACAATATTACAAAGAATGTCATCCATGGCTAGAAGTTTATTGGAACACAATTGGAAAATATTATTTGTAGCACAATAAGATTTCTACTCTGAATTAATTTGTAATGCTAAGATTAGTCCATTCTGCAGCTCAAATTGTCACTACTATGCCTTATCCGAAAGTTAGAGATTTTCTATAATAGTTTTGGGAAAAAGCTTATTTGTGAAATTGCAAAAGATTGCAGAACAATCAAGGCCTTAAACTGATATCATTAATTCCTGTCCATATGATGATGCATGAATAGAAAGTCAGAACAAGAGTAATTTGTAAACAATGAAGGCCGTGAAGTCTAATTTTGACATTTAATACTACTTGAAGAACAATGGATAACCCTGAACTAAAATGAAATTGATCAAACTTGAAACACAGTGACCACAACTAAACTAGAATGTCATTATCCTAACTTGAAATACAGTGAACTGGAACTGAACTAGTATGCCACTAATCTAACTTGAAATACAGTGAAATGGAACTGAACTAAAATGCCACTAATCTAACTTGGAATACAGTGAATAGAGTTGGACTAGAGCGCCATTATCAAACTTGAAATATAGTGACAGAATTAAACTAAAGTGACATCTACCTTTGGAGTATTTCAACTGAACTAAAATGCAACTAATTCTATGAAATACTACAGCCCTGTCTTGTTCAAGATGAGTGATATTTTGGAATAGTTTGTAAAAACAAGTCTGGCTGTATCATTCAATGCAAATGAGTATAAAACATAAAATTCAACAAAACGCAGTAAGCTCTGAAACACCACAGTTATGTCTTATCCTGAGTTAGTGATATTTTGGAAGAGATTAATATGAACAAGACTAGCTGTAACATCTAATGTAATTGAGCACAAAAACGTAAAGTTCAGAAAGAAATGCAACTAACTCCTAAAATACTATAGTTATACCTCATTCAATATTAGTGATATTTTGGAATAATTTGTAAGAACAAGACTAAACTGTAGCATCCAATACGAGTGAATATAAAACACAAAGTTCAAAAAAATGATTAAACTAGGAATGAAACAAGGCTAAGTTACTTATCTAAACCATATGAACAAAGCTTCTCAGGTAGCAGGGGCCCTCTACCACTAGATTAGCATGAAAATCTACTCAATATTGACTCATCTCTTGCAATAAAGTGATGATTCTTTCATTAAAGGAGAAATTCTTCAAAACAGAGTATTATGGACTTCTGAGATCTAGCAACAAAACAAAATCTAGCTAGTTGTTTCTCGGTCTCCCGAGTCATACTTATAACAAAATTACATAGCTGTCTTTGAGATAAAACAGGAATAAATGTCTTTCCCAACTAAAATCAAACTAGAACTCTGATGGTGGTCTCGTAGTATGATTAAGGACATCTGTACAGTCCTTGTCCTATTAGAAGTCTATCTCCTAGTTTTGGTTTCCCACGTGCATAACCACCTGTAGAATTCCGCTCAAACTTCGTGGACAACAATAAATGATGGGGGAGTGATGTGGAATACGACCATATGTGTTTTTCCTTGCAGTGACACCTGGAACCTACGTAAACATGAAGATAGCTGCAGAACAGACGACTGGCTACAAAATGCCTGCATTCTGTAGCCGAGTCCAGTCAAAAATTACTACAACAACAAAATCATGAAAACATAGCAATTTAGTCATTATATACATTCTTGAATTAATCCTAATCAATCCTATTGATCATTTAAGCCTGTAATTGATGAGGGAAAAAGGAAATGAAGTGAAATGTGGTGGAAAAGAAGGACATCTTTGGGGCTCAACACTGTTCTTGAAAAATCTCACCGCAGAGATTTCAAAGGATTTCACTGCAGCAAAAGCCCATATCCAAAGAGGACACCATTAGTAAGGCCCAACAACTTGAGCTTATCTATACGCAGTCAGGGTATATTTACAATATCCTGTCGAATTCCCCACACTTGAAAACTTACAAATAATTTCTAGGTATGTTGAACTCTGTAGACGGTTTAATTGGGTCATTGACCAAAAATCACCTAAGTAGCAACGTTCAATACCCCGGTTATGCGTATGATTCTACCAAAACATACCACAAATCGGCTACCAAATTCATCACATGTCTCTACAAAATTTGACCAGTAGGGCGTCATCGTACCACCATCAGCATGGAGGACCCTATCCTCCAGCTCAGGAGACTCAGTACGCAGATAGACATGTTGACAGAAGAGCTCTCCCCTAGCATCCATTTACAAACCAAGGACCGCAATACACCCAATCTCCAACACAAGAACTGCCCATGCAGAATAATTCATAGGTCAACTTTTTTCAACCCTCCCAAAACCAACCGTTCCAACCATACAACTAAGAGAATCCAAATTATTCTCCTAACACGGTTAGGAAAAAAGGAAAAAATAAGCCTAAATGGAATCCTGGACAGGGGGGAAATAATCAACAATGCCCTTCACGATCTCAGACTGGATGCAACTCGAACCGAAATCAAAACCAGGAGCCATGCAACCCCAAAAGGTAGAATAAGAGGGAAATTTTTTGGATGAACCACTCTTGTTTGATCTGTGGTGAGTACGGCCACTAAACTCATTGTTATCACTCGGAATGAACCTTAGGCTGAAAGAAGGAAATTCTGAGGTAACCTCAAACCATGCTTAGCAAAGTAGATAGCCCTACTAGGCCAGGAGATGGCTCTCTCTGTATAAATCACACTCAAGATGACTGAGGAAATAATATTTTAGGCTAGGTATAGTAGCTCATGGTTTTGATTTTGATCGTATAGGGTTTTGCTGGATCAAGAGGAGTCAAACAGTCAAGGCAAGGAAATTAGGTCAAGATTTGCAGGGTGTTCTATGGGGAAAGGTAGGTAAAGTGGCTTAGCACTTTATGGTTTTGATTATGAGATTATTTAAGACATGTGAGGAGCAAGAAAGAGCATTTTGAACTCATGATTTATTTCTAAACTGAAGAAATTACAAACTGTGAATATTTACCCAAAACAGAGCATATGAGAATGGATTCTTCTTATCTGACTTGCAAATATCCACTTAATAGAAATGAAATGATGGATGAAATACACAAAAAATTCTAACATATGAACACAAAAGAAGAAACTAAAACTAAACACAATACCACATGGATCCCATAAAAATAGTTGCAAATCTGATTAATGTCCAGGCCAAAACTGATACAAAAGTGTCTCTTGAGAAGCCAAACCTCCAAATGAGTCCAACCCCTAAAAATGACTGAGAAACTACATCATATAGACCTAAAAACCACTCTCCCTAGCCTCAGGGAGTCGAATCCATGAGATAGAAATCATTTTTACCTACTGCCCAACAAGAAACTAAAGACTAAGAAGACCCAACAATTTGCCTCTAAAAGAGAGGAAACTGATTCATTTGACCTTTAGAGGACTCACCTAATGTGTCTACCTTAGATGAAAGTCAAAACATGACATTTACATTCACCATGACCATTTACATTAGTAATTTCTTCATTTTCCCCAGTAAAAATTCAAACTAGAGTGAAACTTCAAAATTTGTTGAAGATGGTGAAAATGCAATTTTCCTGGAAAACACGCACCGCCCATACAGAAAAAATTACCTCTTTTGCAAGTAGCTTTTGAGTGCCTTTTTGGTGTCACAATTAGGTCCATGATAGCTCATTGGAAATATCTCTAAGTCTAGTTTCTAAATATACCTATAGTTTCTAAAATGGTTCTCATTTTCCCTATCAAAAATTTGATCTCCCAAGACTAGTAAACGTGCAGCGACCAGGTCAAAAAGGAGGCAGAAACATGAAAATTTGGTAGTTTTTTGCTCTTTTGAGGGACTAGTTCTCCTCCACATTTTCTGAAACTTGCTAGGGTTGATGTATTCATAATTTTGAACATGATGGTGGTGTAAATTTTTCAATTATAGGCCCCAAAAAAGAGCGCAGCGTCCAGGTCGCTGCACGTTTGACAAATTTTCTAAGTGCAAAAATACTCAAGAACACATAATTTTTACCTTTTTGAAGACCACATTTGGAGGCCTTCCTAGTGTCCAAATGGAGCCCATGATAGCTCATTGGAAATATATTCAAGTATTATTTCCAAATATACTTTTGGTTTTCTGATTGGAGTTTATTTTCCTTGTCAAAAGTTGTTTCTCCAAAGACTAGTAAAAAAATGCTGAATAAGGGTGCAAAAATGCAGAGTGTTGGTGCAGGAAACTTTTGGAGGCCTTCCTCAACTCCAAATCGAGTTCATGATAGCTCATTGGAAATATATTTCTATCTAGTTATCTTTTGACTCATCAAGAAAGTCATTTGGGCACTCCAGATATGAGAAAACTTGATTTTCCCAAGGTCACTCCAGAAGTGCAACAACTCTCCTGTGGCACCTGTGTTTTTGAAATTTCTATAAAACCATGACACCTGTGTAAAATATGAAGGAAATTTTTCTTCTTGGACATATTATGGGCAAAATCCTCTTTCACATTTTTAAAATTCATCTCTGTTTGGTCGGAAACATAGTTTAAAGCGAAACTGGCCCTATGAGTGGCAACTGGCTTGACTCTTGGAATGATTTCCTGGAAAATGATGGAGACATGATGCTTCTGAGTTTGAAATGAAATCATACTTACTGATATGACCTAGCATATTCCTTCTCTTCTCATATGTCTCTGATTCCATAACAAGCCCTAGCTTAGTGGGAGAGGAAATTAGGGTTTTTGAAGCATTCTGACTCTAGTGAAATGCATAAGAAGTCGGATATGATATGAATAGAGTCAAGAAAACCTCCCCTAAATTACCATGGGAAGATTGGCCTGCCTATCTTGAATATTTGTAATGAACAACCTTTTCAACATAGGGTGATACTGAGTCTACCTAACTTTCTCACAAAACTCAAAACAACCAACATGTTTAAAACATGACACAGTGAGGGGAGAAGCCATGAGATATTTTGTGGTTGTTGGTTCATATTTGATGATTTTCCCTCCTTTCTTATTCTTCTTTGGTGTTTGTTCCTCACTGGAACTTCTATCCTCCTCTTCAGACATTTTTGAATTTGAAGGATTTGGAAACCCTAGGGTAAATGGAATGAGATGAAGGGAGTGAAAGATGAAATGAATAGCTTAGGAAAATGGAGGGAGTGAATGTAAACAAAAAAATAGGTCTATGAAAACCCTAGGATTTAACAATTTTTATGACTGATATGTGTTTAGGGACATGAATATGGATATGATGCATGAAAAATGGGAAGGAAATGAAAACTAGGGTTTCATAGCAACAAGCACTTCAAATTTCTTATGAAACACCAAATATTTTAGAGGAGAGGTGTCTAAGGGCTCACTTACTATTTTAAAGCCCTTTGAAGAAATTTGTGGGGAAAAAGAAGCTTGTTGGAGGTTGTGAAACCCTTTGAAACCCTGCCTATGCAAACACATAACGTCTTGGAGGAACGCACAACGCCTGGGCAAACGCACAGTGACCAAGGGTAAATGTGAAGCGCCTGTGTAATTTACTCAGAATTTGTCAAGAAAAAGTGTAGCGCCTAGGTGAAAACATGCAGCGACCTAGAAAACGTGCAGCACCTGGGTGCAAACACGCAACGCCTATGAAATTTGACTCAAAATGCTCAAAACCTTGAAATTTCTCCTTTGCTGGAAACTCCTGATGGCTGAATGGAAACAATGACTTTCTTTGAGTTGTCTGAATGGATTTATAGCTTTAGTGGTTTTGAATTTTCAATTTGAATTACCTACTTTTCCTATGTTCACTTTTTCCTTTGGATTTTGGCACTGATACTCTTTATCTTTCTGACTTCTTTGGCATTTTGCAGTTTGATCAAGTCATGGAGCTTGGCTTTATTTGCTCCACTTAGGTCAGACATGATTTCATTGACAGCTTTGGATAAACTTATTACAAATGAGAACATAAAATTACATTTAGAAAAATATAAATAAATCACATACTTGACTTTTATATCAAAATGACATTTTGATAGAAAAATCATTAAAATAAAAAATTACAACTCTAAAAATATGATAATTACATCATGATGATATTCTTTCTTATTTAGTCCCTCTAATATATGTGTTGACCTCATCTGAAATGGAGGAATGACCTTGAGAAATAAAAAAACTAATGACCTAATGGGACTTCTTTAGACATGAATTTCATGAATGGGCTTTTGATTTAAAAGACTTCCTGGTGAAAAGAGCATTTCCAAAGGTGTTGTTATGCTGAAGGAGACATGCGAATGAGTTAGAAACGTGAATCTTAGAGGGAGAGTGAAGTTTCTTGACAAGGAAAACCACCAGTGGAACAATTTTATATCATGACCTAATGGAATGATTGAAAATTTCTTTAAAATGGGACACCTAAGATGCACATGCAAAATGTGTTTTGATCCCTGGTGGAAGTATGCAAATACTGACACTAACACTCACCACTGTCCCAACCTGCCTAAGCTTAAGAATCTTTAAAGTAACCGTGGACATGGGGGGATCCTCCCAATAGACAATAGTCATGCAGGAGCCCTTCCCCCATGAAGGGACAATTAGCACATAGCAACAAACTCTCGACGATTCCAGAAAAAACAGCCACGAAATATACATGACTGACGAAGAAATGTTTTTTCAAACACGAAATTGAAATTAAGACACCCCACCTGACACCAATGCATCAGGGGCTAGTACAAGTGCACCAACAACACCTTTGACCATATCAAATATTCTTATTGAACCTTTGCCAAAAATTGCTAAAGGACCAACTAGGTGGGCAGGAAACTATTCCAAAGCAGCCCATAACTATAGCATTGTGGATGATCTAGCTCAATCTCCCACCACTATGTCAGCTTTGGAGGTTTTACAATCATGCCCAAAGTAGTGGAAAGCCTTACTCTCCACATTAGGCACCATCTACACTACCGATTTGCGCTTGATGGCTTTTGATTTAGATAAAGCCACCCCTAGGCTTCCTTCAATGGTCGCCTTTCAGATACTAGTATCGGTCCAAAACATTACCATTCACCGATGTATCATTGACGAAGGTGCATCCACATGCATAATGTCAAAGAACGTTTGGAAGAAGTTAGGTTCTCCCGAACCAAAGCCATCAGACATCACGCTTAGAGCATATGATGGTCGCCCTTCAGCCCCCGTTGGTCTCTACCAAAATGTCTCGGTCTGCTTAGCCAGAAAGACAATCCTTATAGACATTGAAGTCTGGGACGCCCAATTGGACTACAATATACTCCTTGGTCGGAGTTATATGTATGCCATGTCAGCCATCGCCTCCTCCATCTTTCGAACTATGATGTTCGACCAGTTAACACATAGTGAAAAGCAGCCCCTAACAAATGCCAATGTCATTCTACCCTATGTAGACACATATGTTGACATGCTTACACAGTACCAGGAATATGGCCCCAGCCAGTTCAAATCATCATCCATCCTAGGATCATCCCTAGGTGACCCCCCTCTTATCCCAGAGCCACCATCTGGCATCACAGAATCCCAGGTGTGCATGATTTCCACATCAAGCACCGAAGCTAGTTAGGACATGGAGATGAGCAGTAATGACACTGATTCCTTCACCACGGAAACCTATCTAGCCTATGACGTATCCCAAACCCCTTTCCTCTTCTCCCCAGCTAGTTTTGTGTCACAGTAGGTCATGGCGATGGTGGTCCTACCAAACTTATCATTTTCAATACCAGTTTGGTACTTAGTCCCACCCAATCTAATGGGAGTTGCACACATCACCTCTATAAGGTTAACCCCTATCAATCATGAGCTAGCCCCAACCATTCAGGATACTTTTGCAAACATCCCTGCAAAGGAAATTCCCATTGCAAAACTGATGATAACAACTAATAAAACCGAGAGAAGAGGAAAGAAGGTGGAGATTCCCACCACGCAACAAGAATAACCACGCTACGCCATATGTGATGTAGTAGGACACCCTACCCACATCTTCCCAGAGCTGGATGAATTAAAACCACTCCTTAGCTTTGCAATTGGCATCACAGCTCTAATTTCCCATAAAAATGAACCTGCCACCAAAATCAGAGGCAAAGCATTGCGTACTAATCACACATGCGCTATCTATAGAAATTATGGACACTATACCCATCATTGCTCAGAGATCCCATGATATAAGGATGCCTTACATGCCATCGAGCGATCCTATCAAGAGGATCCCTCCACCCAGTCATCTAGAGTTTAACCTCGCACTATTCTATACCTACAAGAGGAGCGACAGTTGCCAGAAAGACTCCCAGCCATCCCCCCTCCTCCCATCAAACGTTGTGTACTCTGTGATGAGCATGATCATTTCATCATCTATTGTCCAACTCTGGAAATGTTCCAGTGATGATATCCAGTTAATGTAGTATATCTCACTGACCCATATACCCAGTATTCATGTCAAATATGTAGTGACAATCATCTGGTATGCCATTCTCACTACATCTCTAGATTTCGGGCAGCGCTAGCTTGCATGCGATCCCCTATAGTCTACCTCTCCTGAGAAGACGACTCTGAATCAGAATCTATGAACAGCTCGACAACCAAAGAAGATGTGACGAGTAGATCCATCCTCTTTCTGTCAGCTGAAAAGCAACCAATCATGGAACCCTTAGTTACCCCCAACCACTCTCTGCAAAGAAGACCAACATGTGCATTATGTAAAATGCCCAATCATGTGGTCGAAACTTGCCTTGTATCAGAAGCACTACGCCGCTGGTACCCAGTCACGCCACCAAGCGAGCAAGACGGGAACCCCATATCTAGGCTATTTTTCCTAGTGTGTCAGGGAAATCACCATTAAAAGCGTTGTTCCTATATCTCGACAGTTCGTCCTCTAATTGATATGATACATACATTAGAAAAGAAATGCGACGATCTCCTTAACCATTATACAAGGTATATCACCCCCAGGCCAGCAACCCCATACCCACCTCATAGTAATGGACAAATTAGGATGGTGCACCAACCAAGCATGACCCAGGTCCAACCTAGGATAACATGCGGACTATGTGACTTGATCGGCCATCGAGTTAATCAGTGCAAAGAACTGAAGCACCTCACAAGCAGTTTTCACACAGTCTCTTCTCTCCCACGGAGACTTCTCTCTAACCAAGAGAAGGTCATGCACACATATTTCCAAATTTGTTCACACTTTCATCATACAATAAAATGCGAACATCTCCTGAAGCTTAGAGTAGAAACAACAGAATTAAGTCTACACTCCCCAAAAGAGTTAGATACACCCAAGCCAAAAACTTGGACATGGAAGCAGAAGCTCTCAACTTCTACAACATATTCTTTCCAAGTCTCCACATCTGGGATGAAGAGTAGTGTTGATTCTCATACAGTATACTCAATTGGCATAGTGGTACCATGCACCATCTTCACTGGCCATAACCACAAACTAGAGGCATGTCTGCTAATGGAAACATTCAGTCACCTTTGCACAAGGAAAAATTTCCACTGACAGGAAATTGACCATCCTGACAGGGGACCCAACCTTGTGCTCACGCAAGCTCCCATCACGAAGATTCTCCCCCCACCAAATGCCAACAACATGATACACCGTATACGATTCATATCGTCATGTATCGGAACTATGACTCGAGTTGTCTACTCATTTGCTATAGGTGTCGAGTCATCTGCAACTACGAGAGTAGTTGTACATAAGACAGTGCATACCCAATCTGTCTACACTCTGTCAACCACGCCTGGTTCCACCACATCAACGATGGAATATTTCTCATGTATATCAACTAGCTCCATGCAGATTGAACCTCTTCGGCAAAGCCTTCCATAGGATCAATCCCCCTTAGGATCCCTATTCCATTCAAATGAGGACATCCTAGAAGCCATGACAGAGCCGGATTATCCATGAGATTTTTCTCCCAAATAAAATGTTTAGTCATGAAAATAAAAAATAATAAGATATCTATGTGATTGAATCAAAAGATTTCCTCCCATCAGGGAAAGTTGATTGGTTCAAGAATCCTATCACGACGCCCAAGGTGTTTATATCCCAAAATCTTGGAAAGGTCGAAGAAATCTTACTGGGGGCAGCATGCTCTCTAGAAGAAATAAACTCTTATACCCAATTGCTACAAGAGTATAGAGATATATTTGTATGGGACTACTCAGAAATTCCTAGGCTTAGTCCCACTATCATAGAGAACCATATTGACACCTGGCCTGTCGTACCTCCAGTATGCCAGAAACAGCGTCAACTGCACCCATAAAAGGCAGAAGCAATAAAACGAGAAATCAATAAGCTTCACAAAGCCGGGTTTATCTACCCCATTTCTTACACATCTTGGGTTTCCAACCCTTTCCCGTCATGAAAAAACAAGGCACAATACATGTTTGCACTGATTTCAGAATTTGAACAAAGAATGTCCCAAGGACAATTATCCCACCCCATTCATCGACCAGGTCATTGATTCTTGTGCAGGTCACGAGGCTCTCTCCTTTATGGATGGATTCTCTAGGTACAATAAAATTCAAATATTCCACATAGACCAGTAAAAAACACTGGAGCCACTTTCTATAGGACCATGAACTACATATTTCATGACTTGGCACACCTTATTCTTGCCTACTTGGACGACCTAACCGTCTGGTCCAAGAAGTGCTCAG
This sequence comes from Pinus albicaulis, assembly GCA_034641835.2. Classification (NCBI taxonomy): domain Eukaryota; kingdom Viridiplantae; phylum Streptophyta; class Pinopsida; order Pinales; family Pinaceae; genus Pinus; species Pinus albicaulis. Next base: position 569,681,162 of record CM076573.1, on the reverse strand, counting down.
ACCATCTTGAAGATCTGCGATTGGTATTCCAACGACCCTGACAATACAACCTACACTTGAACCCCCTCAAGTGTGTCTTCTGCATCACAGTAGGAAGACTCTTAGGTTTTATCATGTCCCAGCAAGGGATTTGCGTGGACCCCCTCAAGGTCCAAGCCATCAAAGAGGTGCCTCCACCTCGAACCCTTAGGCAACTATAAAGCCTACATGGGAAGGCCAATTTTCTGAGATGCTTCATCCCAGATTATGCCACTTGCACTCAAGTGTTCCTGCGCCTCCTTCGCCAGGAAATCCCATTCAAATGGGATGATCATGCCCAATAAACGTTTGATGGTTGAAAGAAACGTTGTCTTCAGTACTGCTCATCAGTCACCCAGACTATGAAAAAGATTACATCCTATATCTATCAGCTTCTGAGACTGCCTTGGCCGGAGTATTGATCCAAGAAGGCCCAGATGGGAAAGAGCACGTAATCTACTATGTCAGTAAAACCTTAGCAGGCCCAGCATTAAGATATGAGCCAGAAGAAACGACTACCCTAGCACTAATAAATGCAATCCAAAATCTTCGCCACTACATCATCTTAAAGACCACTACGGTCATCATGGATATTAATCCCATCAAATATCTACTCATGCGATGCCTAATGAACCACAAGTACGCCCGTTGGATAGTCATTCTCCAAGAATACAGCTTACAGTTTTTCTCCCCTAATAGAAAAAAGGCGATAATCTTAGCAGATTTCATTACAGACTTCCCAAGAGATACCAAGGGATCACCAGTAAATGATTCACTACCAGATGAACATCTCTTCTTCGTAGCAACAGACGACCCTTGGTATGGATATATTCTCCTCTTTTTATGAATCCAAAATTTCATACCTCATCTCACTCGAGACGATTGTCAGCACATTCGCCATCAGGCCCCTCGATATCTCCTCATGAGAGATGTTTTGTACAGACGAGGCATTGACACCATTTTACGTTGATGCCTTACTCACGACCAAGCGAAAAAATCCCTTAATAACTACCACGGCAGAGCTTGCGAGGGCTACCTTTTCGGGATGGCCACCATCCAAAAAATCCTACAGGCAGGATATTTCTAGCCCTCCTTGTTTCACGATTGCATCATAGCAGTCAAGAGATGTGAGTGATGCCAGCACTTCGCTCATAAAGCAAGAGCCCCTCCTGCTCCTCTACACTCTTTCATCGTCATTGGACCCTTTTGCAAATGGGGAATAGATTTTGTTACTTGCAACCTCACATCGTCCGGCATTCATAAATACATCATAGTGGTTGTCGATTATTTCACCAAGTGGGATGAAGCCATGCCCACTGATCAAATTTGGATCAAGGACCTAAGTGATAGCTCAAATTTCAAAGTGTTTGAAAGTGTTTCAAACCTAATTTAATGGATAGATATTTTCTTCCTGATTCCGGCGCCATGAATGGTTCAAAAAACAAACACTGTATGAAGAAGTTATCGCGATTTGAAAAGTCTAGTAAATTGCAATTTTCAACCTTTGACCAAGTTTGACTAGCCATTTGAATATTCAGAAGAAAAAAAATAACATTCCATGGAATATTATTTAGAATATTCCCTAAAATATTCCTTCTGTGAAAATGGCAGGTTCACAAGTGGCAGGACTGTATTGGTCAATGATTGCACAATTGTGGGTTTCGACCAATCACATGCCACCATGTGGCAGGCCCAAAATCTGCCACGTGGCAGACTCGGAGGCTGCCATGTGGCCCAGGATTGGTGTGAAAAAATTATGGTTTTGGTCCCCATAGGAATCGAACGTGAGACCACAGCCTAGATAGCCCGCCCACGTGCTATCACGCCACAACAAGGTTCTTAATCGTATAGTGGTGTGGCTTAACTTTATGGTTTTTTTGCGCATATGGGGGGGGGAGGGCCTATCCTGAGGGCTAGCCCCTCCCCATGTGGCCAAGCACTGAGACCGAGCACTAATCATAACGGTCAGCGGAAATCATTAAAATGTGTTTTGTGGTAATAAATGTAGTTAAACTACATTCAGACTCCCACTAATCCACTATTAGCGCTAAGTGTGCTCATTCTTAAAACAAACTTATCTACCTAGTTATCCACATTTAACTCTAATATAAACCAGTTTATGTTGGCGGGAACCTTGGAGGCGAGCCCATATTTAGTGTGGTTGGCCACACTTATCTCTAGTTAAGTGTAGTTTCTCTAGATGTAGTGGAGTTGATTTAGGAGTTACTGGGAAAAACTGTTTAGGCTCTATCTTGAGCTAGATTCATCCATTCTGAGAGTGTGATTAGTCAATTTCATCTATCTCAGACATTCTAGACTCATCGGTGAGGGTTTTAAAGCCATTAGAGGACTTATGAGTGGGATTTAGCTTCAGATAAGTTCTAGGGGCCAGCAGCAATTTGAGGCTTAGCTAGAGCAGCTAGAGGCCTTATTCAGGAATCCCATAGTTAGTTTTGGACGTTTCAGACATTATGGAACCAGTGGTGAGGTTTTCAGAGCTATTAGAGGACTTCTAAAGGCCGATATGCTTCATATAAGTTCCAAGGGCCACTCGGTGCCAACAGGAGAATGAGGCTTATCCAGAGCAACCAGTATCCATTCTCAGCAAACCAGTAGTCTATTCTGACTATTTTGAGCCTTATGAATATAATGGATGGATTTTTATATGCTTCAGAGAATTTTTCAGTGAACCAAGAGCCAGGGGTTGCCACCAGGTGTTGGAGGCATAACCGGAGCAACCAGAGGCCAATTTCAGTAAGTGAATAGTCTATTCTAATTATTTTGGACATTATGAATCCATTTAAGGGATTTTTAGAGCCATTTGGAGACTTATGAAGGTTGATAAGCCACAGGGAAGTTTCGGTCATCCTAGGGCCAACAGTGGATGGAGGCCTATATTGGGGAGCCAGAGCTCATTTTGAGAAAATGAACAACCTATTGTGGATGTTTGATATGTTCTAGAGACAGTAGAAATGGTTTTAGGGATAGAAAAGGATTTCTAAGGGATTTATTGCCAAAGAGAAGCTCAGGGAATCTTAAGGGCACTGATAGAAGGAGTCAAGTCTAAGGGAGCCGAGGTTCATCTTCAGAGATATTTCAGCCATTCCAGGGGTATGATGGTATTCTAAACCCATTGGTTCAGTTCAGATAACCATTGGAGTTGATTTATTAACTTTTAAAATAAATTATTCATCATAATCCCAAAGAGCCAATTCAGTTAACAAGAGCTCAAGGAGACGTAGCCCACGATATTCCTGTGAACTCCTATATTAAATTTGTTGCTATGTGTTGATACTTATTTTATGCACTTTATGGTTTTCTTACATGCTTAATATAGGAAAAAATAAATGTTCTTAAAGAACTTAAACAGTTAAAGAAAATTACACCTGTTTCAAGTATTCATTTCGGCACAGTCATGTATAAGCAAGATATTTTATTTGTTTAACTGAGTGGGAGGTGCTTTCGCTTAAACATTTCAAGTTATCCACCCATTTTCAGATTATATGGTATTTTAGCACTATGTTTCTTGCTTGACAGAGCACTAGGTTGCTTGTTTGACTTGAAAGGTGTTTAACAGTGCAAACAATTTTACTGTTTGCAAATTGATTGTTTCCTACAAGTTTGAGTTTGCTAGAGGTGAATGGAAAGTTATTTTTATCTAAGTCCAGAAGAGGACAAGAAGGAAGAAGGGCTGGAGGCATCTTCCTTACCCAAAGGACCTCAAGGAAACCCTTGAAGCACAAGAGGGTTTGTTTGCAAAAGGCTGCTTGAAGAATAGCTTGACTCTAGAGCCATTTTGTTCAGAAGCTTTGTCAATTGTTTTTGAAATCTTTGTGAATTTTTGTTGAAGTTATTTATTTCATTGACATCATGATGAAAAATTATTCAAGTGAGGTTTCAAAATCCTCCTCCTTCACAATATTCTTCAATGAATAGATGAAGCGAGACTTCTACATCCTAAAGGATATGGTGCAAATTTTGTATAAAGACAGAAGGGAAAGCACTAGACTTCATGAAAAATTGGTTGCTATGAAGCAAGAGAAAGAAGGAATTATTCAAAGAATGCATGCGATGGAGATGCATCTCCATCAAGCCCAAGAGGCCTTAACCAAGAACATGCTTGAAGCAGAGGTAAATCACTTAAATTTCCTCGTTAGAAAGATGTGTAGGTTCATTTGAAAATCACACTAGAGGTATAGGGTCTAAGTTAATGTTAAAAATGGGCAATGAAGGCAAGGGTTTAGGCAAACATGCACAAGTCATGATTGATCCTATTTTGGTTGAGGAGAGGCCTAAGAAATTTGGTCTAAGCTATGTTCAATCTTATGGCGAAAACTCTACAGCCATGAAGGCATTTGAGACAACTCAAAAAAAGAAATTTTGTTACAAGTTCTAAACCACAAACATGTCAAGTTTGTTTTCAAGTTGAATGCCATTATTTGAAGCATATGTTGCAACAAGATGTTGGTATACATGCAGCTTATGGCGAGCATGAGATTTCGTACAACTATCAAGACAAGAACACTGATGTTAGTCTTCAAAAGAAATATGGAACCTCTACTAGTTCATCTCCTCAAGAAGGCATGAAAAGTAGCAATTGAGGTATAATTCTTCCCATAGTCAAGTTTTTAATGATTATGTTAAGCATGGCAATTATGCATGCGTGAAAGGAATAAAGCGATGTTGTGCATATTTTGGTATCTGTAACCATGATGTTTCAAAATGTTAAAAGAGGTTGAAGGCATACAGGAAACAGTTGAAGTGAAGGAAACTTGCTCAAAAGGTGAAAAATACTTGCACACATTGCCAGAAGAAGGGAAATTTTGTTTCCCAATGTTGGACATTGCATCTGACTAAGCATCCTAATAATTTGCAGCAAGAGGATAAACAGACTAGCGAAATTGGAACCAAATATTCCATCATTTATGTGAGAACAGATGTTTCACATGAAGAAGATTTTCAGTAGAAAAAATCGCCATGGAAGTGGCTTGGTAAGAAGTGGTTTGACTTCCTAACTCAGTAAGACATACATTCATTTGTACATATGAAAATTTCAATTATGTATGCATTTCAATTGTAATCTCATGTTTGTTTGAGCCACCTTGGATCGATGATCAAGGACATGATGTTCATCTACCTTCTATAAATTTCTCGCCAGAAATTTTTGGATGAGTTCAAGGAAGACATAGTTCTTGACAGGAGGACAAGAGCATCTAAGGAGGGGAAGTGTTGACTAAATTCGAGTTGTGGTTCAAAGGCACTAAGCCAAGCAAGGAAAATTGTATGGAGGTTGGAAAAGTGAGGGTGTTGTACTCTCATCTACTAAACATATCAGGTAATCAGTCTTTTGGGGTCCAAAAGATTCCAAATGGGGAAGTGTGATCAGATTTGGATCAAGGACCTATGCAATAGCTCAAATTTCAAAGTGTTTTAAATTGTGTCAAACCTGAGCAACCAGATAGATCTCGTCTTCCTAATTCTGGCACTGCAAATAGTTCGAAAAATTGACACAGTATGAAGAAGTTATCACGATTTGAAAAGTCTAGTAAATTGCAATTTTTGACCTTTGACCAAGTTTGACTAGGCATTTGAATATTCAGAAAAAATAATATTCTAGGGAATATTCCTAGAATATTCTTTGAATATTCACCAAAATATTCCTTCCGGGCGAATGGCAGGTTGACAAGTGGCAGGACCGTATTGGTCAATGATTGCACAATTGTGGGTTTCGACCAATCAAAGGTTGCCACATGGCAAGATCGGAGGCCACCACGTGGTCCAAGATTGGTGTGACAAAATTATGGTTTTGGTCTCCACAAGAATCGAATGTGAGACCACATCCTGGCTAGCCCGCCCACGTGCCATCAAGCCACAACGAGGTTCTCAATCGTATAGTGGCGCAACTAAACTTTATGGTTTTTGTGCACATATGGGGGGGGTGGGGGGTGGAAGGACTAGCCCTGAGGGCTAGCCCCTCCCCATGCGGCCAAGCAACGAGACCAAGCGCTAATCATAACGGTGAATGAAAATCATTAAAACATGTTTTTTGGTAATAAACATAGTTAAACTACGTTACTACTCCTACTAATCCACTACTAGCACTAAGTGCGCTCATTCTTAAAACTACACTTATATGCCCAATTAATCTGAATTTAACTCTAATCTAAACCAGTTTATGTTGGCAGGAATCTTGGAGGCACACCCAGATTTAGGGAGGTTGGCCAAACTTATCTCCAGTTAAGTGTAGTTGCTCCATATTTAGTGGAGCTGATTTAGGAGTTATTGGGAAAAACTGTTTAGGCTCTATCTTGAGCTAGATTCGTCCATTCTGAGAGTTTGATTCATTAATTTCGACTATCTTAGACATTCCAGGATCATTGGTGATGGTTCCATATCTATCAAAGGACTTGTGAGTGGGATTTAGCTTTAGATAATTTCTAGGTGCCACGAGGGGCCAGCAGCAGTTTGAGGCTTAGCTAGAGCAGCTAGAGGTCAGGAATCCAATAGTCAATTTTGGATATTTCAGAAATTTTGGAACTAATGGCGAGGTTTTCAAAGCTAGTAGAGGATTTCTGAAGGCATATATGCTTCATAGAAGTTCCAAGGGCCACCCGGTACCAACAGGAGAATGAGGCATATCTAGAGCAACCAATATCCATTCTCAGCAAACCAGTAGTATATTATGACTATTTCGAGCCTTATGAATTTAATGGAGTGATTTTTAGAAGCTTTTGAGGACTTCTGAAGGTTGAGATGCTTCAGAGAAGTTTTTAGTGAACCTAGAGCCAAGGGGTGCCACCAGGTTTTGGAGGCGTAACCGGAGCATCCAAAGGCCAATTCAGTAATTGAATAGTCTATTATAACTATTTTGGACATTATAAATCCATTGAAGGTATTTGAAGAGCCATTTTGAGACTTCTGAAGGTCGAGAAGCCACAGGGAAATTTCAGGCATCCTAGGGATAACAATGGATGGAGCCTAGATTAGGGAGCCAGAGCTCATTTTGAGCAAATGAACAACCTATTGTGGATGTATGATATGTGATGGAGACAATAGAAATGGTTTCAGGGACCAAATTATTTCTTAGGGATTTAGTGCCAAAGAGAATCTCAAGGAAGCTTAAGGGCTCTGACAAAAGGACTCAAGTCTAAGGGAGTCAAGGTTCATCTTCAAAGATATTTTAGCCATGCCAGGGGTATGATGGTATTATAAACCCATTGGTTGAGTTCAAATAACCATTGGAGTTGAGTTATTAACTTGTAAAAGAAATTATTCATCATAATCCCAAAGAGCCAAGTCAGTTGACAAGATCTCAAGGAGATGTAGCCCACGAGATTCAGGTGAAATCCTGTATTATTTGCTGCACTTTATGGTTGTTTCACATGCTTAATATCAACAAAAACAAATGTTATTAAAGAACTTAAATAGTTACAAAAACTTACACCTGTTTCAAGTATTCATTTCTGCACAGTCATGTATAAGCAAGATCTTTTATTTGTTTAACTGAGTGGGAGGTGCTTGCACTTAAGCATCTCAAGTTATCCACCCATTTTCAGATCACCCAAATATGACAACACCGCAGAAACCTCCACTCGATTTCTATTTAACCACGTGATTTCCTGGTTTGGTGTTCCCAAGGATTTTTTCTCCGACCATGGGAAACACTTCAAAAATGAAGTTTTCCATGACCTATCTCACCACCTCGGATTCACCCATGAATTCGATTCACCATACTACCCCCGATCCAAATGACAGGTAGAAGTTGTGAACAAATTCCTCAAAAATATGTTACAACGCATGGTGAATAACCATAAAACCAACTGGCACCATATGCTTTTCTCCGCCTTGTGGGCATACCACACAGTCATGAAAACGTCCACTAGTTTCAATCCTTTCCACTTGGTATATAGGGTCAAAGCCGTGATTCCCATAGAATGCGAGATCCTGAATTTACATGCTGCCATCAAACTCCTCGATGATACCCATCCTCTAGAACAACGTCTAGTACAACTTGTAATATCCCAAAATAGGGAAAATCTACAACAATGGGAATATCTTAAGATATTCCAAAAGTGGAGATGCAGCAATACATGAACATAGACAGGAGTAGCAGTGACAAATCAACTCATAGAATGTAAGAAGAGTACATAGCCATCATATTAAGTTATAGTAGAAAAATGTATACAAGATCTTCAGGAAAGAGCTACTCAAGATAGGCAAAATCAGCCTCAAGAAACATGTACATGAAATATGACAAAACATTGCTACACAAGAATGCCCAAATATATGACTGCGCAGTTTTATAAGGATCAACCACTGCTAGAATATTTCAATACTTGGATATACAAATGTATGGCTCAGACAACATTGGGAGTGAATATCTAAGCTCCCAAACAAAATTTCTTAGTCAATCCTAGAAGGATTTGCTGAAATATGAAAAACTGCAGAAATGTCGGAGTTGCAATAGCAGCTGCAACTCAAGAACTAGAACTGGATGGAGATGGTTGAAGATGTTGCATCAGTTAAATAGATCTCCTCCAATGGATCTTCCAAGTGAAATTCTGATCCTGTCACTGAATATCTCACCCTCCCATAATCCTACAGACCCTCACTCCAAGTGCACACTGAAAATAACGCAGTCTAGAGAAGGGTCTGCACTGTAGGAGAAATGAATATGTTGGCCAAGTTCCAAGATCTGAAATAAGCTCTATAATATTCCTCACTGGTGTCCCAAAGGAAATAAAGCTTCCTCCTTTGAAAAACAAGCCCGGAAGTGGTGTTGTCAACCCTCCACTACAACACCCTACAACACAACCCAGCTCTCAAAAGAAACTACATTGTAGTTGAAGGAGGTAGCTTGGCCTCAAGCCTGGATGTGGAGAAATGAAGTGCAAGCTTCTTCAAGAGGCCTCTCTTGAAAGGAGAAGGAATTCCTAAATAGGAAATCCTTGTGCTAAGCAACACTGCAACTCTGCTAAACAACAAGAGAATGCACAAAGTCTAACCAGACCATGAAATAATCCATAACATGTCCTCATATGGCTGCCTTGCCCTCCTTTTATAAAAATGGAAGCCCTCTCACCTTGGGTCCCACTCATTAGGGTTTCTTCCACCAAGGAATCTTCCTCCCACTATCTTTGCGTTGTCTCTAAAGATGATCTCCACCTCCTATCCCAACGTTGTTGACTTGGTCAAACTTGACCTTGTCCACATGCAAATGCCCCTTTTCACACATGATGGTGTGAAATCCAGCTCCTATGATGATCCATTTTCACATTATGAGGGATTTTATTCATATTTTTATTATGCATGGGCCTCCTTACCCATTTATTCAACTGTTAGGTGATAAAAACAAAAATCAATATTCCAATTAGTTGCATGCTAAATTTGGAATATTACAATCCTCCCCTCCCAAATTTTGCTTGTCCTCAAACAACTGCAAGGATAGAACTGAGAGGTCTCCCCTCCTCCTGTTGTAGCATCCACATATGATATGCTCCTCCAAGGAATGAGATGTTGTCTCATCAATAATTCTCCATATTGCCCCTCCCAAGCATGCAAGCTAGCTGAACAGCTATCATCATGAAAAAGTAGAGTACTCAAGGAGGAAATAAGGGGCTGTCTAGAGGTCCCTTTGAGGAATGGGATATGAAATGTAGTGTGAATCATCATTCCCATGTGGATCCTCCATCCCCAAGCTATCATCCATACAAAATGAGTCACCCTCCAAAATGGTAACTCATACAAATCATCCTCCACCTTGAGCTCTTGCAATGTAGGCGGGCTGAAAATCTGACCATGGTAGACAAAATAGCCTACCCCTTGCTATCCTCCTCTCCACTTATGATAAGTGTAGAGTATCTGCTACTCTTGGGCTGCAAAAGTGTTGCCTCCAAGTGGCAAGAAGAAAACTGGATCTCCAAAGATCTTCCCTCCAACGTTGTGAATCATGCTGGCCCAAACCATCCCATATATGATGAATAGGAAATCACCATCATATGGCATCCAAGTGAGTGGAATACTGAAGGTTTCATGTAGAGCTTAAAGGTACCAATAGTTTCCCAAGTGGTCACAATGCAATTTTCCTAACTTCTGTTGCACAACATGACATGGAAACTCAAAGAAAAGTTTCTCCCAATGATTTAGGAGAGTCATAGCCCAAGTTCTCCAAGAAATCTCATGGCCCACCTCATAAAGAGAAAAGTGTTTTGTTGTGGTGGCCATATCACCTCCCATGCTCCCATTAGAACATGTAACGCAAAAGTGTGGGAATCCTCTTTCCAAAAGGACACATCCAACCAATGTGTCTCTCCCCCAAACATGCTCCCAAATGAGAACAACAACAACATAGGGAACCATAATGAGAATCATACTTGCTGCCATATGTAGCAAGGGAGAAGAACAATGGTCCCTAAAACGCAATCAACACAGTTTGACTCTCAAATGCAACAGAAAATGAAATGATGGGTGGCCTCCCCACCACTTTCTTGTTGCCCCAATCTCCTCACAAGTTTGGAGAAAGTGTATGGTGTATGGTGCAAAGTGAACATGTTCTGCAAAAGATATAACCTCCCCAAGTCCTCCTAGGGAGTGGCCATCACCAATAATTATTATGGCCTCAGGTAGACCATGAAGTCTAGAAGGAATAATGCTCCTTCCTTGATCAATATCCTGCACATATATGGTTAAGGGTTGCACATATACATTATACAAATCATTGTGAAAACAAACAATACCCCTACCACATGTTTTTCCGATGCAAATGGAGTGGCTCATAGACGAGTCTCCTCTCAACCTCAAAGAGAAAAGAGGTGGTTGTGCTAACTCTTCCAAAGATTTATGTATCTCCTATATCTCCACATGATCCATGCATCTCCTCATATGCTGATATCTCCTCTTCAAAGCCTTCCCAAATGTACCCCTCCATGATGGTGTGGTATGCTCTCATAGAATAAGTGTGGCTGAAGAGAAAATCCTCATGAGCTGCCAGTAGCAACCTCTCCTTGAGATTGGAAGCTCCAGATAAGAAGATCCCACCATGATAGTAGATGACCCCATCTCTAATTGAATATCCCTCCTCATGCAGCTGTTTATCCAATATCATACAAGTGAAAAGATCCTCGGAATACTCCACCAATAGCTGGGAATTCCAATATGGATCTATCCTCCATAGTGATAGCATTGATGATCTATCATGAAGAAAATATGGCATATGGTTGTCCTCCTCTTTGACATCTCCCATGCCAAAGATGCAAGTTGGAAGGCTGCTATCCTTCCCCTGTTGCTCCTGCCACAGCGCAGAATCTGAGATGAGAGTGGGTAATGATGGTGTTGAGAGAATACCTCTCCTCTCCTTGAGTCTACCCAAGACTCTCGGTGTTGTATCAAGCTCTCCCAAGGTCTCCAATCCTTTGAAATCAGTGAGTGGTGCCTCAAAATGTGAAGCATCCATCCTCTTTTGCTGATCTGGTGGTCTCCCCGTTGAAATGCCTCCATACAATGAGGCATCAAGATCAAGAGTAGACTGCATATGTGAAAGGACAAATTTGTCCCTTCTCTCACTATGAAATCCAGTCTCCCTCTTAAGTGCATAAACCTCCTGAAATATATAGGGGTGTGTGCTCCTCATCACATGATGCTAGTCATCCTCCCTATCTCCTCCTTTTATCTCCATAGTTTCATACCCTATCATCAATGGCACATGTAAATCATGAGTTGTGCCTTGATCTCCACATGTGAGATCCTGGGGAATTCCTTGCAATGATACAAGAATCCCTCTAGTTGGAGCAAGAGCTCCCTCTTCCTCTGCATGAGGTGCTGGATAAACTCTAGACATGACAGCGTTGTTGCCCTGATCCTCATCAACATGTATGGGAAACCTTCCAATGATTGGATCCTCTTTTGAAAAAGGGATCTCCATACCCTCTTTCTCAAGAATATGAGATATAGGTCTTGCCTCTAGCAAGGTATGTTGCAAGATATCAGCCTCCTCAATGGTTTTCTGAAGTGGAGTTGAGTTTATGGTTTCCTCCATCACATGCAAGGTTTTTTTTTGCTTAGGTTTGTTTAGCTCTACCACATGTGTTTTAGAAAATTTTCCATCAAATATTTCCACTAATGTCTTAGTGAACCTTGCATAAGAAGAAGTATTTGCATTTTTCAAAGAAAAAGACTCAAATATCCACCATGCATAGGCCTTACCTCCAAAATGCAGAGCTGTAACTTTGATGGCCTCATCTTCAAAAATGTGATGTTGCTATAAATAGGAGTCTAGCTCCTCCACCCAAGCTCTAGCTGAACATGTAGGTGAACCATCAAAATTTGATAAGAGAAATCTACTCTTATTATGCTTCTTACTTCTCTCCACCTTGATCTTGAAAAACTCTGGAAAAGTGATATGATCTCCAAACTTCTGAGTTTGAGACTCATACTCTTGCAAAAAATCACTATGAGTTTCTCTCTTAGGCATTTCTTCTTCTTCTATCTCCCTTATACCAAATCTGGGCATAGGAATACACTGTGCATCCTGATGTGTGGCTGCATGCTCATACTCATTGTATGAAAATCTAGAGTTTGCTTCAGATTCAAACTCTCTTGGAGATTCTCTACACATCTCCCTTCTCATCTTCTTGAGATCTTCATGAATGCTCTGCAAAGTTTGAGATAGAAACTTTGGAAGTTTCTCCTCCTTTCTTCCTCCAAAGAATGGAGTCTTCTCTATGTTGATGTTTTCTTCTTCATGTATTCTAGATAGAATATTGGCTGAGATTCCACGAGATGAGCCAAGATTATGCTCTGATACCACTGTAATATCCCAAAATGGGGAAAATCCACAACAATGGGAATATCTTAAGATATTCCAAAATTGGAGATGCATCAATACATGAACAAAAAATGGAGTAGCAGTGACAAATCAACTCATAGAATTTAGGAAGAGTACATAGCCATCATATTAAGTTATAGAAGCAAAATCTATACAATATCTTGAGGAAAGAGCTACTCAAGATAGGAAAAATCAGCCTCAAGAAACATGTACATGAAATATGACAAAAAACTGCTACACAAGAATCCCCAAAGCTATGACTGCGCATTTTTATAAGGAGAAAATGTTGCTAGAATATGTTAATACATGGATATACAAATGTATGGCTCATACAACATTGGGAGTGAATATCTAAGCTCCCAAACAAAATTTCTTAGTCAATCCTAGAAGGATTGGTTGAAATATGAAAAACTGCAGAAATGCCAGAGTTGCAGTAGCAGCTGCAACTCAAGACTAGAACTGGATGGATATGGTTGAAGATGTTGCATCAGATAAATATACCTCCTCCAATGGATCTTCCAAGTGAAAGGCTGATTCTATCACTGAAGATCTCACCCTCCCATAATCCTGCAGACCCTCACTGCAAGTGCACACTGAAAATAACGTAGTCTAGAGAAGGGTCTGCACTGTAGGAGAAAGGAAATATGTTGGCCAAGTGCCAAGATCTGAAATAAGCTTTGGAATATTCCTCACTGGTGTCCCAAATGAAATAAAGCTTCCTCCTTTGAAAAATAAGCCCGGAAGTGGTGTTGTTAACCCTCCACTGCAACACCCTACAACACAACCCAGCTCTCAACGGAAACTGCGTTGTAGCTGAAGGAGGTAGCTTGGCCTCAAGCCTGGATGTGGAGAAATGAAGTGCAAGCTCCTTCAAGAGGCCTCTATTGAAATGAGAAGGAATTCCTAAACAGGAAATCCTTGTACTAAGCAGCACTGCAACTCTGCTAAACAGCAAGAGAATGCACAAAGTCTAACCAGACCATGAAATCAATAATCCATAACATGTCCTCATATGGTTGCCTTGCCCTCCTTTTATATAAATGGAAGTCCTCTCACCTTGGGTCCCACTCATTAGGGTTTCTTCCACCAAGGAATCTTCCTCCCACTATCTCTGCGATGTCTCTAAACATGATCTCCACCTCCTATCCCAACGCTGTTGAATTGGTCAAACTTGACCTTGTCCACATGAAAATGCCCCTTTTCACACATGAGGGTGTGAAATCCAACTCCTATGATGATCCCTTTTCAAATTATGAGGGATTTTATTCATATTTTTACTATTCATGGTCCACCTTACCCATTTATTCAACTCCTAGGTGATAAAAACAAAAATCAATATTCCAATTAGCTGCATGTTAAATTTGGAATATTACATAACTAGATCTCGTCGACCAAAGTCAACGACATTCACTGCAACAAAACGAGGTGGAAAAAAATGGGTAAAAGCATCGTTCTACTGCCACATCAACCCTTGCTTATTCATCGAGGGAGAACTAGTCCTCCGCTACGATGTCGCAAAAGAAGCCCTAGGGCCAGGAAAGTTCGAAACCTTGTGTAAAGGACCCTACATCATAAAAAATTTCCTCCTCAAGGGGGCATACATCTTGACTGAGCCGGATGGAACATGCCTCAGCAACCCCATCAACGACGTTTACCTCAATAAATTCTACCCATAAGGGCCGAGAAGGCCCTCCCCTAGAGACAGCGTACACAGATCCAACCACTGTAAATTTTTGACCAAAAGACTTATTACAAAATGCGCTCGAGTGTCACAATGGATTAACAACCCGACCCTTACTTCGGATTTGTTGATGAAGCATCGCAATGGTCTCAAAGTTTAGCAGCAGCCGCGTGGGTTATCTACCACCCTGACCGATCACCACTCTGCACCAACGATGTTTGTATCAATTCAGTAGCAAATAATCAGGCAGAATATGACACCATCATCGGACTTATGTGCAACGCCCTCAATTAGGGCATATGCCATATACACATCTACCTCGATTCCCAGTTAATATTTTCATAGTTAAACCAAGCATTTGAGATCAGAGATCCACATCTATTTAGAAAATACCTGCGTGAAAAAATATTAAGCAGACAATTTGACTACAATACATTCACACATGTACGAAGGAGTCAAAACCAAGAAGTTGACCGCATAGCTAAAACTATTCTAAACTGGAATGCATCTCGGACAAACTATCATACATAAAAACAAAAACATAGAAAATATAGATATCCATCAACATAACATAATCCATAAACAGAAATAGGGGGCACACCATGTAAAGCTGCAAAAAATATCTCTCGCATATATATACCAAAAATGTATGTGTCCGAGTACAAAAATAGTGTCTCTGGACCAAAAGATACACATATAAGTCGAAAAAAATAGGGGAAGCATCCTCATTAATGGGTGCTTTCCCCATGTAAGAAAATACTCTAGGGCGGTGCTCCCCAAGGTGTGGCACTTGGACCCAATGCTACTCCTGGTACCAGTACTGGAGCCACCATCAACACAGAGATCGCCACCCAATGTAAAACCAGCCGATAGCCCCTCTCTTAGGCCATCAAGGTCTCCACCCATACATCCTCGAGGTCATCCACAAAGCCTCGAGTAGGCATCCCCTGGGTCAAGCAGTCCACTCGACCCCAGGCATCCTCTAGATCTGCCACCTACTCGATCAACTCAGCAACACGAGCCTCTACCGAATCAACATGAGCTCACTTAGCAGTAGCCGAGCTGCTACCCTCCCCCGAAGGGCCATCCTCATCACCAGGCGCTCCACCCAGAGGCTATGCAGGAGCTCCGCTCTGTCCCCCACGAGCTCCTCAAGGTCGCCAAATTGGATGGTGTCCCACCAACTGAGCCATAGGACGACCGACCTCGCCAACATATGCAAGAGTAACCAAAACTATGTCAGTGTCATCATAATACACATATAAACATATATACTCAAGTAAATGCAGAAAACACAAAAACTACCTGCGGGCCCCCAAGCATATCCACAGGGAAGACCCATGTCTGGATCTCCTTGGAAGTCCATCCCTGCATAAGGGAAAGGTAGGAACATCTGAGTGTTGGCCTCAAAGAAGCCTTCGTGGTGGTGTTCCAATAACGCCCCACCCTACCCACACCTCCTTATGGCATCACAGGGGCCCACCTCCTCATGTGAAGCTCATGTGGCCCCTGAGCAAGCACCGCAACCATAGGTCTCAATAGCACCACCTACTCATACATGACGCTGCATAAGATGCTGGCATAAGTAAACAACTTTGATCCATCTAGGACCTTGGAAAGTTGTGCCAACATCCTATTGTAACATAAACGGGAAAAGTCAAAAAAGTGCTCGAACCTCAGCCAGCACAGGACGTTGATCTGCGAACCCAATGCCCGATGAGAAGTAGACGACCCTACCAGTCGCACAATCACTGCTAGAGAACACTGCTCAGCCAAATCTATCATTGTCGCAATAGCTATACACCCCTTCGTAAGAGGCGCCCTACCATAGTGACGTGCTGAAAATGCCTCGAGATCTACCCTCCCAGAGGGAAGTGGATATCGAAGTGCCTCACCCTGAGGCAGCAACCTGGTCACAAAATAAATATTTTTCTCAGGACGTATAGTAAGGTCACACCCACGTAGCACCATCACCTTGCGTCACCTGTTCCAGCATCAGATAAGGTAGCGCAAAAGTCGATCCTGTGATTGAAGTAGGTCATTCTCCATAAATTTGAGAAGACCCCATCGCACCAACGGTTGGCATGCGTGACCATTGGCATATAAGGAAACACAGAGATCAGTCCAATCCCTCTCCCTCCACAACATCCTGCCATAAAAACAGGGACACATCAGCCACACTCAAAATACTAAAAACAGACAAAATTTCCAAAATTTTTGAAAAAAATAGCCTCGGCTCTCCGCGCGCATGTTCCTCACATAGGCACGAGGAGGGTGCATCTATCCTTCCCATAGATGTGCCAAATGTGCACCTACAGCTAGTACAGGTGCACTAAATGCACACAAAACCCAGTTTTTGGGCGCAAGGTGTGCGCCTGTACCTTGATCGCTCACACGGTCAAGGTAAAAATTGACCTAGAATCCATACAAACCCATCTTGTACGAACCTTGACACCAGTACACTAAAAAAAATAAATCGTTAATCCTGGGTGCTCAGGCTAACTGCAACAGCAAGAACTGCTCCACAAAAGCCTCTGACCTCTCAACACTCAACCGACACAAATGAATTGAATTGAGCCATATTCACCTATATGTCACCCTTTTCTGAAACTTTGGCTAACCATAACGAGAGCTCAGAAGGCCCAATCACTGGACCGAAAGCAGCACTCCATAACACCCAAGGGCGGTGCCACACATGTGCACCCTTGAAAAAATAATTTTTCAATGCCAACAGGTATGCCCTCTCTCATCTTCTTTTTTAAACACATGTCTTTCAAATAATATTTGAATAAAGAAGATGCTTTCACTTGGGGTATTTGTTTTTGCAGGTAGTATGCAAACCATCCATAACTCCATCCACTGAAAGTTTCAAAGCAGGTATCATTCTACCCCCAGCATGAATTAGGTAAAGTTTTACCATATCAAAATAAAACCCCTTTCCCGGATGACGAGGTTGTGTAAGCAGATTGAAAGCACATTTCCGCACCTCGCAATTGGCCTACCATACCTCCACCAGCATAACCCATATGCGACATTTTTCCATCTGCTTCATCAACCCCACACATGAGACCAACCAATGGGGCCCCCACCCTCAGCAAAACACCTTCCTCACATCATTAGTGAGTGAACACTTTCATGTTTTGGGGCACCCGTCTCTATGTTTTGTACAAACCAAACCCCATTATTTTATTTTTTTGGTAAGTGTACAAAGACCACAAACAACACACTATGTCCCCCACCCACCCATTAATTTTTTCTCCCATGGCATAAGTCCCTCGTCACCATTGGTCGAAGTATCACACCCTCACACAAAAGCCACCATGACATTCATAACTAGTTTATACCCACCCTGGAAGTCCTACCGACTCCAGGGATTTCCCGATCAGAAATAGTTTATGACTGCTGCCAAGCTTCTTTTTATACTCTAACCTTGGGCCACTGAATCCCCATCATCAATTTTTAGTCACCCCTCACCATCATACCTATGTTAAACCCATTACATCCAGGTTCTTGATCCCCAGCATCAGTGACCCTCTCGTTCAGTTGAGGCTTCCTTTTTGTCGACATCAACGCCTATTTTCCAAAAAGGAAGCGGTACCTTGGATCACCCCTCTCCATAAAAAAGGACATCCTCAGGTGCCCACAGATGTCACCAATCCTCCTGAAATTCGACTACAACACAATATTTCATGTCAATATGGTATCGTACCTACAACCATTGCACTTTGATCAAATTTTTCGAAGACCGATGCCTCTATAAGCATCTCTTTCAGCAATGCTTACATGGGAAGGTCCCAGCTAGTGCCAATGCGTAAAATGTGCATGTATATTCCATACCAATTTTACACATATGGGTGCCATATTCCACCCATTTTCAAATAAAAAATGCCCCCAAGGGCGTTAGCATTCGTCGTTATCAACCAACATGTCACTACCATACTAGTGACACAAACAAAGTCTGTATCTGTCAAGTAGATTTGTTTAACTAGCCAAACCATCATGAGCATGGGACATGCCTGCCTTGTAGAAAATTTATATATATTGTATTACACCATTGCTTGCAGGGATCCCACAGGACATGGTCACTCTTCGACCCGGTGCAAGGTGTCTCCAACTCCGAGCTACACGCAAATCTCTCTCTCTCTCCACATAGTTAACAGAAAAGAAACTATAATGTGTATAAATTTATTAATATTGATGTATTACCGAATTCTCCTGATCTAACAATATTTATCTTCTTGCTAAATGCATAATCCTTCCATTGTTAAACTTGTGGAAATTTAAAACTCAATTGCAAACACATGTGAATAAATTCAATCACATATAACACAGTTTTTTAACGGGAAAGCTTAAAGCTAAAAACCCCAACTATTATATATGATGTATATCAATGGATCATGTAATAATATCACACAAAGCTTAGTACATCAAACTCTCAGTACAATCAACAATCATTACACAGTGTCATGCAGAAATTTGCATATCTATGCACCAATTTCTTGCCTCCTGACAGCCTGCCTCCACTGCCCAATCCCTGCTAAGGAAGACCCCTGAATGAATTCAAATTGGCCTTGCCTTGACTGTGCAATCCTCATTGGAATCTCCAATGTGTGTCAAATGCATTGAATGCATCACTATAGTCACAATGGATAGTCCATCTCACCCTTTCACCTATCTCTCCACTGGGTCTCCACTGGAACTAAAATGCAAGTAGTTAACTGTTGTATTTTTTTAGTTGTTAGTGAGTTATTATTTGTGAATTAATTAACTAATTAATTCACTTAACTCTCACTAGTGTATCTTTCATTTAGACTAGATACAATTAGCTCAACTGAGTTTAACTCACTTAACCGAGTTAAACTAAATAACAACTCCCGTAACTACTCTTCCAACTCTGTCATAAATTTTCCACTTCAGTTCTAACTGAGTCCTCCATGCATGAGCCACCAATAACCCTAGGAATTGTGTAATTCCTTCAACCCACTAATTTTCCAAATATGTTCACTGAAATAAAGTGCTCCAAGAGAATAAGTTGATATTTATTGTCGGATTATTATTAAGGGCTGATAATAATCGACATGCACCTATTTTTATATTGACGATCTATAAATAGACTTCGCCCAATATTCTAAAAATAGAATTTCATATATTTTTCACATTTGACCAACCATCTACAAATAGCATCCTGCAACTTATAGAATATTCTCACCATGTCTAAAAATAGACATACACCTAAAAATAGCCTGTGGGCCCCACTTAGTGAAGGTGTTTACTTTTCACTAAGCTTATCATCTTGTTGAATCTCAACATAATGCATTTCAGCTATACAGTTCTTCCTAGACCTCACACATTATGGGGCAACTGTTATCACTGGAAAATTGGACAAGCAAAGATGACATTATTTAATGTCAGGAAGAAGGATTTACAGGGCTGAGACACATTAGGGAATCTAAAGTATTTAAAAATATCTAAGGTATAAAAGGAAAAATCAAGTTGCGCACTGAAAAAACAAATGAAATGTGCCTTTGCATGCATAATTCTTCAATAAGCGCTCCTTGCACGACTTTTCCTCAAAAAGTCGCGCGGCCCTGAAAATGGTGGAAGTCACTTTCCGGGACTACAAGGCACACTCCAGGACATTTATACCACACTTGAGGTCGCCTAAGGAAAGCCACCCAAGCCTCCTTAGGACCTCAAGGGAGAACACAATGGAATAAATGTGGCACACAATGGAATCACCCTCTTGTCTTGGGTCATCATCCACAATGTACCAAGAGAGGGAAGGAGGATTTGAATTCTCCTATAAAATGCCACTAAGAGATGAACAATATGAGAACACATTGTTATTCTGGCCAGAGTTACCCCAAGAAATACCAGCAGTGTGTATCCGGAGTAGAGATAGAGGGGACTCAGTTTTTGGACATCTAACACCTCCATTCCACCATATTATAGAGAGGGAGACTATGCGCCAAGGCAGCTCAGAAGTAAATACATCCTTGCATCAGGACTTGGAGCTCCATAGTTCCAAGGGCCCCTTAGAAAGTGGGTAAAATTTTCATCCTCATTTCCTACCAGCACTCAATAAGAGGGGATGTAAGCGCCACCATTTGGATTATTGAATTTTTTTGACTCTATTCAAAGATTTTGTTTTATTTTTTTTAGTTTAGTTTTTATGTTTGAATATGTATGTTATTTTTCTATCTAGTATGTTTATGTTTTAGCATGTTCCACTAACTTGCTTGACTCCATCTATTTTCTGCCTGTGACTAATAACTTAAGAAGGAAAAGCCACCCCTCTAAAGAAAGTGTGATTTGGTACATTCGTGCACCAAACACACTAACACATGTTCAAAGAAAAATTTCTAGCTAATTTTGGGGATGACAGGACCACTGCAATGCTCATCAATGCTTTATCAAATCTAAAGGCCAAATAGGAGGAGAAAATAAAATATTTTAACTCAAGATTTAATAAATTTCTCAATAAAATTCCTACTACATCAGTTCCTGGCGTAGAAGTTCAAATTGAGTGGTATATTTCATCTCTTCCATCTAATATAGCCATTTTTGTTGATAGAGAAAAAATGCCTACACTTGCAGCAAACATGAAGGAATCTTTATCTATATAGAAACGCATAATTGCTCTTGAGAAGAAGAATTCCCAAGAGGACAGAAAATCAAAGAATATATCCTTCAAAGATGATTAAAAAAAGAAGCCATCTAAAGACCCCTTTGATGTAGAAAGTCTTCAGAAATTTTTAAAGACTATTGTTAGTCATCAGTATTTTTTTACCTGTTAGTGATGACTAGTTCAACAGCCTAGTTTTCTAGCAGTTGATCTTAAAAATTTGTCAAATTTGCCAGCCGGGAAAACACCCATAAAACTTTTTTCTTTCCTTACTTTTCAGTTCGTCCATGACAAGTTGAAACCCCATTTTCCAATCCTACCTAACCCCCAGCCATACAAAGTCTGCCTGTCAGCTCTAAAAGGACAATCCAAGTCTGTTTCAAAACCTCCCCTAAGTTAGGAAGTGGCGCTTTAAGGCATTTTACCCTTGGCAACCATCAAAAGGCCAAAAACCTCCATCTGCTACAGGCCAATCATGACAGACCTCCCACTCTGCAAATGAAATTGATAACAGCCCTAAGTCGCGCCACTTACACACCCCTAAGTCTCAGCAATGCATAGACCACAGTCTCAAGCTGATTTTAGGTGTTTTACAGTGTTTATGGATTTTACAAAGACAAGAAACATGTCATCATCTCAAGAGAAAATTCTTGAATCCAAATTTAGAAGAACAGCTGCTTCTCAATGTGAACATGAGCCTAAGATACAATTGCAGGACAAGGAGTTACTCATCAAGATTTTGCAGCCTCATTCAGCATGATAACACAGTAGAAGAAAAACAACACTGTCAAACAGACTTGTAATTTGTCATGGCCAAGAACCTCCTTCATCTATAAGCAGAGGGTTAAGGCGCCTCCTTCATCTACAAGCAGAGGGTGATGGCTAATATTGATTTGAAGAAACTACAAAACTGACTACAAGCACAGGTTTGTTTTTACTAGATAGTGAAACAGTGACTCAAGGTTTCTGAAGGAAAGTGATGATCAAAACAGGGCTAAGATCTGAAATGTGCAAGACAAAAGAAGGCAGATTTTTTGGTCTTGTGTCCTAAGAAAGAAGATAAATTGAAGTTACAACCATCATCATCATGGCGCAACAGAAAGAGACCCCATGGATCAAAGCTATTATAACAAAACATCTCTGCAAGGGTGCTAGTCTGAATGGCCCAAATCAGTGCTGAGCATGAAGATACTTCGGTAAAAAGGACCTTTGTGTACTCTCATATTTCTGTTGAGTTGTGGAATATAGTCCATGGTTTCTGGATAAACATAGAGAAAAAGCAGTCAAGAAGTACACAACCCCAGACATGAGACATCTTGATATCATTGAAAGCGCTAGTGCAAGTTCGGGTGTTGCAATCTACACTCCACCATAAAGACAAATGTATCCTTCAGATGCAGTAGGGTTGGTGATTTCAGAGCTCCATTGAAAAGAAAATTATTGATAAAAGCCTTGGTACCTATGAAATATTTCAGCAGTCATTCTACACTTCATATGTTTGTCTCCTCAACACAAAGGTATAAAAAGCTTATGATCTGAGTTTTAAACCCTTGGGAGGCATGTCATTAATGAGAGTAACTCCAATCATAGACAGGTGTCTTTTAAAAAAAAAAAACTATTTATCACAGCTGGAAAAGGCAATCTGGGCTTTTATTATCAAGAGACATCATCACTGAAAAGATTGTTTAAATGTCCAAAAGGGGTCATTTGACATACTGTTAGTTTTGGGAAGCTTGAAACAAATGCAGGTCTTCATTATCCAAGGGACAAAGATATCATAGTAATATGTTCTAAGAAAAGACAGTGTATTGGAAAAAACTCCTTTCTTAATCAATATAAGGTTGGCAAAGTCTGAATAAATGCAGAAAGTTTTGACACCTACAGTTAGGGAAAAGAGTTGATGAAGCAATTGGAGACATAAGTTGTCAAAACAAGTTAAAGGATAAGCCTCATCATTTCAAAAGACAAAGCAATGTCAAATACTTTTTCTCATACCTTAAATGGATTTTCTGCTTTAAAGTGATCACCAACAGTGCTGAAAAATGGTAGAGGATAGCTTATATGTTATTAAGGTATGAATTCAGGATTGGAGCTCTGTGCTAAGTAATCATCAAAGGAGGCAGTGGTAGCAAAAGTCCCCTTGTCAAACTATAATGCATAAGTCAAAACAGTTTTAACATTTCCAAAATAGGTTGGTTTGTTATAAAAAGGATGTCCATATGAAAACTGTTTAAAAGGCACAAAACACCACTGCCAACATCATCTCGAAACCAAAGTTTCACTATGCACCAAAGGTATTATTGAAAAGGGAAAAAAAGGCTTTGAGAACCTTTGCAAAGACCAATCAAAGGTTCGATTTCATTTTAAAAAAAAAGGGGGCAAAGTGACCTTTGGGGTTCATGTTGTCAAAATAATAAAGCCGTGGCACAACCATTTGAAAGTCTCCCAAGCAAGCAAAACGGTCTTTTTAGGATCAACAAGGCGTTGAAACAGGGTTTCAAAATCAATTTGCAGGAATTTTTGCAAGTGTTGAAACATTTTGACCCTCGCGGCACTCCTGGCAGAGGTCTTTGAACTCACATCAAACATTGCAAGAGCTGCCACCTTGTCCTATATACAGTAATCTTTATTGAATGTATGTGCCTTGTGATTAATTGTATTTGTGAGTGTTGAATCCACTGATGGAGTGGCCTACCAACAGAAAGGCAAGGTTTTTGAAACTAAGAGGATTGTGTTTGGCCTTCTTCTGAAAAAGGGTAAGGGTGTCCTACTGCCTAAAAAAAAAACCAAATTTGGGTGTCCTTCCACAGAAAAGAATCACTTTGACTGTGTATCTCTATTGACTATGTATTTGGTCTTGAAATATGCTTGTTAAATGGCAGGCAAAGGGTAAAAACAGTGGTTTGAAAAGAGCAGGGATTTTTGTGTTTAAAAGGTCATCTTTGTAAGGTATAAACAGGAAAAAACCATTGTCACCTCTTTGACCTTAAAACAAGCTGCAGTATTTAAAGCTGACACTACCATTTGTAGATGAATGTCATAAAAAGGCAAAGACAGATCAGTGTGTTGATTGTGAGAAATGGTTTTTGTTGACTGACTACAGGGTTGTTTTTGTTCACACCAAGACTTAAGGAGCTAGTGACCTTACACCATCACAGTAAATCTTTGACTGTTTAATTTTTATTGACTGTGTTTTTTACCTTGAGTTTAATTATTGAGTAACACACCAAGTGAAAGGCATTATGTTGGAAAGAGGTAGAGGGTGGTGTGTTAAAGGACATTTTCACACTACTTTTGAGACCATTGCTGCTTACTGTAAGTCAACAGGCTAAGACAGATCTTTGTTTGAGGAAGGACATGAAAATGAAGAAAAAGATGAAGAACAGGAAATTGAAACCGAGCAGCAGCATAACAGTAATGAACAAGGAGGCTAAAGAGAAGCTCCCGACACAGAAAGAGAAGAAAGGCACATCATCACTTGACATTTTGGCTTCAGCTTTGGAACATTTTTCTAAGGACCCTTGAGGGTCATGCACCCCAATTTTGGGCCCATTTTGACAATTTTGGTTTTTTGGCATTTTTGGGTTTTTGGTCAAAAACTCATAAATTCTCCATTTCATTTTGAGGATTTGTCAAGGGAGGATAATGGTATCATTGAATGCCATAATTCCATGATCATGCCTTCAGCGATTTTCAGAACATTTGGAGATCATTTGCCCCCTCAAAACGGCGAAAAAGGCTCTCTTTTTGCACACTCTGCCCGGTCTATCAGCAGACTGTAATTTTCTGGTTTTTTACACACAGGTGCAGATTTGGAGGACTTCCAGGCATCAGATTGGGGAAATTTCAGTTGTGCCAGAAAGTAGACACTCAGATCTTTCCAACGAGCTATCATGAGCCTCGTTTCGACATCAGGAAGGCTGCCAAATGTTTCTAGCAAGTCAGGGGACATTTTGCTGATGAAAATTTGAAGTATTTTTGTAATTTTTGAACCTCTAAAATCTGCTTTTTCCAAATGTGCGTTTAGCTATTTTTGCACTTGGAAAATGATGCAAAGTCAATTTAATTCCCCTTTTTAGCATTTTTTAGATATTTTATGGGATATTTTGTGCCTTGGGCTTTTTAAAGCCTCAAGGACAAGTTTAGATATTTATTTTGAACCAATGGCTAGCTAGTTGCCTTGGTTGGTTTTCTTCCTTCTTGGCCTATATATTCCAAGAGGATTCATTGTAATAGAAAGCTGAACTGGAGAAGAGAAGCAATATATGGTCATATGAGCTTTGGAGAAAATACTTGTGTTATGCTTTTGGATTGCCTCTTGAATGTTCTTGGATGGATGATGAAGGATTGTTGATGGATTCCATGACATGGTAGAATGGTATAGTGTCTCTTGCTTTGTTGTTGTCTTCTAGTTTTCATTCATGATACATGTTTCTTGCTTACTATAGATCAGTAGAGATTAAATTTGAGATATGCCCATGGAGGCACCTCAAAATTCCTGAATCTTCATAGCTTTTATGTTTTCTTCTTCCTTAGTTGCATTAAAGAATTCTTAACTGCTCTTTAACAACTTGAGGATATTGTTGCTAGTTTCATTCATAATTCTATGCATGTTAAGTAGGATGTATGGTGTGCCCTGCTTACCTATGACTATCCATAGTCCCATCCATGAAACTATCTCTTTGACTGATTAAGATTATCATTTTGTTTGAACCAAGGAGGCCTAGTCCCGATCTAGCCCTTTGCCTAAAACTATGCAAATCTTGTTGTTCAAAGTGCCCAATAACTTGAAGTACTGTGTTTAGGCATTCCGGCATAGTGTTTTGAGTTGTTAGTCCGTCTTATGTGTTTTCCCCAAAGTCTGATAGCCATTTCCAAAAGTTAGAGGGTCTTATACTTCTATGCATGGCTTGAATGTTTGTTTCTATGTGTTGATTAGTTTATAGTTACATTTTGCATGATTAAGGGTTTTCCCTACCATGTTTATGTTATCTATTGAACCAGTGATGCTTGAAACTCTTTGTTGTTCACAAACTTGATGTCCATTTACTCCATTTTGCCCAAAGATCCTTTCTACCTTGAATCAAATCGACCCTTCAACAGCCTTGTATCGTCATCTAATAGCTTTCTTGACCTTTTGACACCATAGCCCAGTTAATCTAACATCTTGTTATCTATTTTATATATTTGATCAGTTTCATCCCTCACAACTTAAAAAACAAAAAATCAAAAACTTACTTCATAACTAGCCTAAAATCAGAACACAATAAACAAACACACAGATATCCCTTACGCATATAGAGAGAGCCCTCTCTGAGTCCAGGAAGGCTAGGTCCTCGGGCTCCAAAGCTTGGTTTGATGTTACACTGTCATTTGGCTTGCCAATCAGCCAAATCACGGGAACCTAACATAATGGCGATCACAGTGGGACTTTGAGTTAGTGACAATCTAAGGACACCTTAGAACTCTAGAAGTCCCTTATTTTCAAGAATACCTACCAGTGAGCCACCTCATTGCCACACTAACATAATGGCGATCACGGTGGGACTTATTGAGTACATGACAGTCTAGCAAACTCTTATAGACTCTTTAGTCCTTCAAAACTAAACTCAGACCATTAGCCTTTAGAATCATTTAGAGTCAACTCTCTGTTTCACCATCTTAGCAAAGTGATGAATCAGGTTTATAACACTCTTACAAACTAGGCTGCACATAAAAACTCAAAAAACCCCAAAACATTCCCTTATATTGGTTTTTGACAGTATTGGCGGTGGACCATACACATATACCTCAAAACAACTAAAAATCCACCTGGCGACTCCACTAGCCTCCAGTAGGCCTTACTATTTTACCGAACTCTAGATTACTATCCGATCAACCTATCCCGTCGCTCACTAACATAGCGGGAGATGGTGGGACATTGAGTACATGATAGTCTAGCAAACTCTTATAGACTCTTAGTCCTTTAGATACCATAAATAAGCAAGCAGTCCATAAGATCATTTTAGAGTAAAACTCTTTTTGTTGTCACCACCCTAGCAAAGTGTTGAAACAAAGTTTAGAATACTTTACAAAAACATAGGTTGCATATAAAACTTAGAAAATCCAAAATATTTCCAGACTGGCTTTACTTTAGTTACTAGTGGTGGACCATAGCTAAATCTTTTCAAAAACAAACAAGTTCCACCTGGCAACTCCACTAGCCTCCAGTAGGCCTTTTTCCCCACTAGTCCTTATAAAGACTTCTAGGAATGCAGTAAGTAAACCCAAACATCCTGATGGAGGAAGATATGATTCAACACCTGAGGACACAAAGGAGATATGCTCCGATGAGCAAAGAACATATCCCTGGTTTCCCACACAAAATGCACACAGATGTAAATTGGTTCGAAGACCTACCTGTCTTTCGAAATGAAAATATTGACAACCCATTTTTGCACCTCATCAAATTTCATAAGCATGTATGGAACTTAAAGGTTGAATGGCATGAGGACTGCCTCATGAAAATGTTCATGGGTACATTAGAAGAAGAGGCAAGAGAATGGTATGAAAATCTAGAACCTCGCACCTTGTTTTCTTTAAAGGATTTCCACAAAGTATTTTGTAAATGCTATATAGGGCATTGTCCATCTCTATCATTAGCTGAAAATTGTTGTGATCACTCTGAAAACCTTATACAACACCTTGTAAGCATTGAAGAAGACTACGGAAATTGGCATCCTGAAGAGTTTTTAGAGGAGGTCCATAATTTTCTTACCCAAGCTAACAATCAAGATGACCAAGAAGAGTTGATCCTAGATGAAATCCATCAAGAAATAAGAGAGGATCCACAAGAACTCTTTGAAAAGGTTGAAACAGATAACAATCCATCTGCCCTTTCATACAAAATACAAGAGGAAATTCAGCCACAAGATCAACTTCCACAAAAGATGGAAAGAAATTGTTGCCCCATCCAAAGAAAACAGAAAATACCTTCTCCCTTAACTGAACAAGAAATAGATCAAATAATAAACATGCAGACAGCCTCTGAAACTTCATGTAACCAAAACTTCGCTGATTTTTCTCTTTTAAACCCTGCATATCATAAATCAGAAATTAGATTTGTTAATCAAGTTGATGAAAAGCAATCTGTCTAATATACATGGCTGGTGACATTACTTATGTTAATGATTCTCCAATGTTTAATCAATATGTTGATGATTATGACTTCCAAACAGAAACTAACTTTGCAGAAGACTCAGTTTTTGATTGCCAAGAGGAAGCTCAGTTTCATGAACTTGAAGAAAGTAAGCAGCCATTACAGGTCATCTATGACACTAATGAGGAGAGCTTTGAAAGTTCAGAAGTAAGTGAAGAGTCTCGGACTCTTTGCTCTACTTCACTTCAGTCCATCAGAGATAAAATTCACATAATGGGAAATCAATAGTTTTTCAGCTTTGATGATGAGGTTGAGGAAGATGGTGAAATTCTTGAGCATGTTGTAAATGAGAAGCCTTTTCCTGAAATGGTGGAAGAAATCATTTTGGACATGGAATCTTCCTTAACTCCAGATTTGCAGCCACCAAGTTCCATTGAGTTACAAATTGCAGATGATGAAGTAGAGGTTGAGAAACAAATGAGAGTTGTCACACTATACTTTGAAGATAATTTTCTGTCAAAGTGTATCCCTGCTCGCCAAACTGATAACCTCCACATAGTTTTCGGTCCACTTAATCAGAACACATCAGCTTGGAATGAAAACTACACTGCAATATATGATGAGTCTGACAGTTCCAGTGATCATGAGCAAGGGGAAGAGTTGCTTTACCAAGGGGGTCC
The DNA here is from genome assembly GCA_034641835.2 of Pinus albicaulis. Taxonomy (NCBI): domain Eukaryota; kingdom Viridiplantae; phylum Streptophyta; class Pinopsida; order Pinales; family Pinaceae; genus Pinus; species Pinus albicaulis. The sequence goes on along the minus strand of CM076573.1, from coordinate 569,652,197 downwards.
CAAATATAGCCAAGTGGAAGAAAGAGTAGTCCTGAATGAAGCCCATGTATCAAATCCTCTAGATCAGGTATTATTCCAAGATCCATTTGTTGTTTTCCTTGAGAATTCTGAAAGAGTAGTCTTGAAAGAAGCTTATATCTCAAAACCTCTAGATCAGGTATTATTCCAAGATCCATTTGTTGTTTTCCTTGAGAAGTCTGAAGGAGTAGTGGGTTCTATCATGAACAATTTGCTGCCTAGAAGGGGGAAAAACGTACACACTACTGTCCGAAAAAAAACCGAGTGGGAGTGGCCTTTTCATTATTTCTGCATCATAAAAGAAATAAACCAGAATGACCCATCTGAGCATCTACTTGACTGGTTGCATTGGAAAGAAGAGCTCACCAAGTGTATGTTGTGTACAGTTTAGGATAGAATAGATAAACATCAGTAGAAAATAAGCTCATCCTTGTGAGCACCTTTTTCATTTGTAGTTTGTTTGAAGAAAAAGTGAAAAAGCAGAAAATACAAAAAACAGGGAAAAGTAGAAAAAGAGGGCAGTTTCTAAAAAGCAGTGGTAAAGCCCCATGTTCCAAAAAATAGTCCTTCTGAAAGCGCGCAAGTCTAAATGCCGCTATTTATGCTTCAATGGCTTGTTCAGCTATCTAGCCTAATCATAGTTGAACATGTTTAAATTTAATTGTTGATAAGTTAGTGAGTGAAAAAGATGGTCAACATTGTGTAAGCTTGACTTATCAAAGAGAATAGATTAGGAGAAGATACTGGTTCCACACGCCCAAAACAGAACCAAAGAGGGAAGCAGGGATGAAAAACAAATTGTGCATCTTAGCCCTGTTTTTCCTAGTTTCCATTTCTGCAAAATAATATTTGTGTGCAACTTTTCTTTTATGTTGCAAATGCATGACAAAGCAGACTGTCTAATCCTGATTTGATCAGCTTTTAAATTTCGTGTTTTAGATTAGAGAACAAAATCATGTCAAACAGTTTAATATTGACAGTTGATCTAGTTTAGGTAGAGTAATGAAGGAGTTCATCAGTTGAATCTGAACTACCGGCAGATATAAGTATAGAAATAGATAGGTTCATTTTACAAAAAGAAAAATATATTGTCAAAAGGCTGCTAGTTCAAATGCGCCAAACAGAAGAAAAAATGTTAGGAAAGATAGTGGGGTAGGTAGAAATATCATCAATGCTAATCATGTTGTCTCTTTCAGAAGTAGCATCAAAGAAAAGTGAAAATTTGCGCCAATGGGTAAAGCACTGGTCTTCATAAGCCACAGATCTGAAATTCTGGACACCTCCCGAAAAGGAGCTGCCCTCCCCAAATGGAGCCACTGTTAGTCATCAGTATTTTTTTCCCTGTTAGTGATGACTAGTTCAACAGCCTAGTTTTCCAGCAGCTGATCTTAAAAATTTGTCAAATTTGCCAGCCGGGAAAACACCCATAAAACTTTTTGCTTTCCTTACTTTTCAGTTCGTCCATGACAAGTTGAAACCCAATTTCCAAATCCTACCTAACCTCCAGCCATACAAAGTCTACCTGTCAGCTCTAAAAGGACAATCCAAGTCTGTTTCAAAACCTCCCCTAAGTTAGGAAGTGGCGCTTTAAGGCATTTTACCCTTGGCAACCATCAAAAGGCCAAAAACCTCCATCTGCTACAGACCAATCATGACAGACCTCCCACACTGCAAATGAAATTGATAACAGCCCTAAGTCGCGCCACTTACACACCCCTAAGTCTCAGCAATGCATAGACCACAGTCTCAAGCTGATTTTAGGTGTTTTACAGTGTTTATGGATTTTACAAAGACAGGAAACATGTCATCATCTCAAGAGAAAATTATTGAATCCACATTTAGAAGAACAGCTGCTTCTCAATGTGAACATGAGCCTAAGATACAATTGCAGGACAAGGAGTTACTCATCAAGATCTTGCAGCTTCATTCAGCATGATAACACAGTAGAAGAAAAACAAAACTGTCAAACAGAATTGTAATTTTTCATGGCCAAGAACCTCCTTCATCTATAAGCAGAGGGTTAAGGTGCCTCCTTCATCTACAAGCAGAGGGCGATGGCTAATATTGATTTGAAGAAATTACAAAACTGACTACAAGGACAGGTTTGTTTTTACTAGACAGTGAAACAGTGACTCAAGGTTTCTGAAGGAAAGTGATGATCAAAACAGGGCTAAGATCTGAAATGTGCAAGACAAAAGAAAGCAGAGTTTTTGGTCTTGTGTCCTAAGAAAGAATATAAATTGAAGTTACAAGCATCATCATCATGGCTCAACAGAAAGAGATTCCATGGATCAAAGCTATTATAACAAAACATCTCTGCAAGGGTGCTAGTCTGAATGGCCCAAATCAGTGCTGAGCATGAAGATACTTCAGTAAAAAGGACCTCTGTGTACTCTCATATTTCTGTTGAGTTGTGGAATACAGTCCATGGTTTCTGGATAAACATAGAGAAAAAGAAGTCAAGAAGTACACAGCCCCAGACATGAGACATCTTCATATCATTCAAAGCGCCAGTGCAAGTTCAGGTGTTGCGATCTACACTCCACCACAAAGACAAATGTATCCTTCAGATGCAGTAGGGTTGGTGATTTCAGGCTCCATTGAAAGAAAATGGTGATAAAAGCCTTGGTACACCTGGAAATATTTCGATTAGTCATTCTGCCAAATATTTGTCTATCAACACAAAGGTCATGTATAAAAAAAGCTTATGGTCTCAGTTTTAAACCTTGGGAGGCATGTCATTAATGAAGTAACTCCAATGTAGGCAGTGTCTTTTAAAAAAAAAATTTGTTTATCTGGCGGCAAAGGCAATGCAAAGCCACCTTATCAAGAGACATCATCACTGAAAAGATTGTTTAAATGTCCAAAAGGGGTCATTTCACATACTGTTAGTTTTGGGAAGCTTGAAACAAATACAGGTCTTCATTATCCATGGACCAGAGATATCATAGTAATATGTTCTAAGCAGAGACAGTGTATTGGAAAAAACTCCTTTCTTAATCAATAGAAGATTGGCGAAGTCTGAATAAATGCAGAAATTTTTTTGACACCTACAGTTAGGAAAAAGAGTTGATGAAGAAATTGGAGACAGAAGTTGTCAAAACAAGTTAAAGGATAAGCCTCATCATTTCGAAGGACAAAGCAGAGTCAAGTACTTTTTCTCACACCCTAAATGGATTTCCTGTTTTAAAGTAATCACCAATAGTGCTGACAAATGGTAGAGGATAGCTTATATGTTATTAAGGTATGAATTTAGGTTTGGAGCTCTGTGCTAAGTAATCATCAAAGGAGGCAGTGGTAGCAAAAGTCACCTTGTCAAACTATAATGCATAAGTCAAAACAGTTTTAACATCTCCAAAATAGGTTGGTTTGTGATAAAAAGGATGTCCATATGAAAACTGTTTAAAGGGCACAAAACACCACTACCAACATTATCTCGAAACCAAAGTTTCACTATGCACCAAAGGTATTATTGAAAAGGGAAAAAAGGTTTTGAGAACCTTTGCAAAGACCAATCAAAGGTTCAGTTTCATTTTAAAAGAGGGGAAAAGTAACCGTTGGGGTTCATGTTGAATAAAACCGTGGCACAACCATTTGAAAGTCTCCCAAGTGAGCAAAACGCTCCTTTGAGATTCAACAAGGCGAAGGACCAATTCCAATCGGGTTGCAGAAAGTTGCAGGGTTTTTGAAGTTTTTTAAACGCTGCGCGGCACTCCTGGCAGAGCGTGTGGCGCTCCTGGGCGTAGTTTTCACACTACTCAACACTCGCACGCGGTGCTCCTATAGGAGTGCGCGGTGCCCCTGTAGCAGTGGGTTACCCAGACACGACAATGACCCAACAGCGCGACACTTTCATCAACACACATGTCGCGCACATTTTACACAATCCAATGCCTCCACAACGCTGTGAATGCTGCTCCAAACTTCAAATGAGGCCTGTCATCATTTTTCAAAGGTATTTTATGTGCCATCCATGCTCTGTTCAAACTGTTAATTAGTGGGAAAGGAGATGAAATTCATAGTCTTAAATATAGTGCTGAGTTTTTTAAGGGAGAGGTGTCTTGTTTAGAACCCGAAGATTTGCTGTGGTTTATGTGTGCTTAAGGTGTACATAGAAAAACTGGTGGATTTTCATGGCCACCAAAAGACTATACCAATTGCCCTCAAACAATATCAAAAGGTGAAGGCACTGTTTGAAAGGAGAAACATAGAGTTTAAAAAACAAAGCAGTGAGCCTATTTTCACCTACAATGGTCATTATATGAATGCTCCTTTATTTTAAAAAATCCTCCTTGTGGTGAAGAAACAGAGCCAAAGCTGCCATTCTATCCATAAAACAAGCTTTAAGGCATCAAGCTGTTGTTACAATTCAAACATGTTTGTGGCAAAACTAATATGAGGAATAATGGGGTATAAAGGGAGCAATGTTTAGTTAAAGGAAAATATTGATTGGTTAAAACTTCTACAGGTCTTTGAATTCACATCAAACATTGCAGGAGCTGCCACCTTGTCCTATATACAGTGATGTTTATTGAATGTATGTGCCTTGTGATTAATTGTATTTGTGAGTGTTAAAACCACTGATGGAGTGGCCTACCAACAGAAAAGCAAGGTTTTGAAACTAAGAGGATTGTGTTTGGCCTTCTTATGAAAAAGGGTAAGTGTCCTCTGCACAAAAAATAAAATTTGGGTGTCCTTCCTGAGAAAAGAATCCCTTTATTTGTGTATCTGTGTGTGTATGTATTTGGTCTTGAAATATGCTTGTTAAATGGCGAGGCAAAGGAGTAAAAACAGTGGTTTGAAAAGAGCAGGGATTTTTGTGTTTAAAAGGTCATCTCTGTAAGGTATAAACAGGAAAAAACCACTGTCACCTCTTTGACCTTAAAACAAGCTGCAGCATTTAAAGCTGACACTACCATTTGTAGATGAATGTCATAAAAAGGCAAAGACAAATTAGTGTGTTGATTGTGAGAAATGGTTGTTGTTGACTGACTACAGGGTTGTTTTTGTTCACACCAAGACTTAAGGAGCTAGTGACCTTACACCATCACAGTAACTCTTTGACTGTTTAAATTTTATTGACTGTGTTTTTGACCTTGAGTTTACTTATTGAGTAACACACCAAGTGAAAGGCATTATGTTGGAAAGAGGTAGAGGGTGGTGTGTTAAAGGACATTTTCACACTACTTTTGAGACCATTGCTTCTTACAGTAATTCAACAGGCTAAGACATATCTTTGTTTGAGGAAGGACATGAAAATGAAGAAAAAGATGAAGAACGGGGGAGTGAAGCAGAACGTGACATAACGGAGGTGAACAAGGAGGCTGAGAAAGCGCCTAGGCACGAGAAGAGAAGAAGGCACATCAACACTTGAAATTTTGGCTTCAACCGGAACTTCTTGCTACAGGACCCTTGAGGGTCATCCACCCCAATTTTGGGCCCATTTTGACAATTTTGGTTTTGGCATTTTTGGGTTTGGTCAAAAACTCATAAATTCGCCATTTTCATTTTGAGGATTTTCAAGGGAGGAGGATGGTATCATTGGATGCCATAATTTCATGAGCACACCCTCAGCGATTTTCAGAACATTTGGAGATCATTTGCTTCCCCGAAATGGCGAAAAAGGCTCGCTTTTTGCACACTCTGCCCGGTCTATCAGCAGACTGCAATTTTCTGGTTTTTTACACACAGGTGCATATTCGGAGGACTTTCAGGCATCATATTGGGGAAATTTCAGTTGCACTGGAAAGTAGACACTCAGTTCTTTCCAACGAGCTATCATGAGCCTTGTTTCGACCCCGGGAAGGCTGCTAAATGTTTCCGGCAAGTCAGGGGACCTTTTGCTGATGAAAATTTGAAGTATATTTGTAATTTTTGAACCTCTAAAATCAGCTTTTTCCAAATGTGCGTTTAGCTATTTTTGCACTTGGAAAATGATGCAAAGTCAATTTAATTCCCTTTTTTAGCATTTTTTAGATATTTTATGGAATTTTTTGTGCTTTGGGCTTTGCAAAGCCTCAAGGACAAGTTTAGATATTTATTTTGAACCAATGGCTAGCTAGTTGCCTTGGTTGGTTTTCCTCCTTCTTGGCCTATATATTCCAAGAGGATTCATTGTAATAGACGGCTGAACTTGAGAAGAGAAGAAATATATGGTCATATGAGCTTTGGAAGAAAATACTTGTGTTATGCTTTTGGATTGCCTCTTGGATGTTCTTGGATGAATGATGAAGGATTGTTGATGGATTCCATGACATGGTAGAATGGTATAGTGTTTCTTGCTTTGTTGTTGTCTTCTGTTTTCACTCATGATACATGTTTCTTGCTTATATGCAGATAGTGAATAATTTGAATGTCTTACATGGGAGGCACCTCAAAATTCTGAATCTTCATAGCTTTTATGTTTTCTTCTTCCTTAGTTGCATTAAAAATTCTTACTTCTGTCTTTTAACAGCTTGAGGATATTGTTGCTAGTTTCATTCATAGCTCTATATGTTAAGTAGGATGTATGGTGTGCCCTGCTTACCTATGACTATCCATAGTTCCATACATGAAGCTATCTCTTTGACTGATTAAGATTATCATTTTGTTTGAACCAAGGAGGCCTAGTCTCGATCTAGCCCTTTGCCTAAAACTATGCAAATCTTGTTGTTCAAAGTGTCCAATGACTTGAAGTACTATGTTTAGGCATTCTGGCATAGTGTTTTGAGTTGTTAGTCCATCTTATGTGTTTTCCCCAAAGTCTGATAGCCATTTCCCAAAGTTAGAGTGTCTTGTACTTCTATGCATGGCTTGAATTTTTGTTTCTATGTGTTGATTAGTTTATAGTTACATTTTGCATGATTAAGGGTTTTCTTACCATGTTTATGTTATCTATTGAACCAGTGATGCTTGAAACTCTTTGTTGTTCACAAACTTGATGTCCATTTACTCCATTTTTCCCAAAGATCATTTCTACCTTGAAATCAAATCGGCCCTTGAACAACCTTGCATCGTCATCTAGTAGCTTTCTTGGCCTTTTCACCCCATAGCCCAGTTAATCTACATCTTGTTATATATTTTATATCTTTGATCAGTTTCATCCCTCACAACTTAAAAAACCAAAACCAAAAAACATACTCCATAACTAGCCTAAAATCGGAACACGATAAGCAAACACATAGATATCCTTTACATATATAGAGAGAGCCCTCTCCGAGTCCAGGAAGGCTAGGTCCTCGGGCTCCAAAGCTTGGTTTGATGTTACACTGTCATTTGGCTTGCCAATCAGCCAAATCATGGGACCCTGACATAATGGCGATCACGGTGGGACTTTGAGTTAGTGACAATCTAAGGACACCTTAGAACTCTAGAAGTCCCTTATTTTCAAGAAAACCTACCAGTGAGCCACCTCATCGCCAACACTAACATAATGGTGATCACGGTGGGACTTATAGTACATGACCGGTCTAGCAAACTCTTATAGACTCTTTAGTCAGCGAACTAAACTCGGACCATCTGACCTTTAGAATCATTTAGAGTCAAATCTCTTGTTTCACCATCCTAGCAAAATGATGACTCAGCTATAGGACACTCTTCCAAACCTTAGGCATGAAAAACTCAAAAAACCCCAAAATATTCCCAGATTGGATTTTTGTCAGTATTGGTGGTGGATCATACACATATACCTCAAAACAACTAAAAATCCACCTGGTGACTCCACTAGCCTTCAGTAGGCCTTACTATTTTACCGAACTCTAGATTACTATCTGATCAACCTATCTCGTCGCTCACTAACATAGTGGGAGATGGTGGGACATTGAGTACATGACAGTCTAGCAAAATCTTATAGACTCTTAGTCCTTTAGATACCATAAATAAGCAAGCAGTCCATAAGATCATTTTCGAGTAAAACTCTTTTTGTTGTCACCACCCTAGCAAAGTGTTGAAACAAAGTTTAGAATACTTTAAAAACATAGGCTGCATATAAAACTCAGAAATTCCAAAATATTTCCAGACTGGCTTTACTTTAGTTACTGGTGGTGGACCATAGCCAAATATTTTCAAAAACAAACAAGTTCCACCTGGCGACTCCACTAGCCTCCAGTAGGCCTTTTTCCCCACTAGTCCTTATAAAGACTCCTAGGAATGCAGTAAGTAAACCCAAATATCCTGATGGAGGAAGACATGGTTCAACACCTGAGGACACAAAGGAGATATGCTCTGATGAGCAGAGAACATATCCCTGGTTTCCCACACAAAATGCCCACAGATGTAAATTGGTTCGAAGACCCTGTCTTCCAATGAAAACAACAGAAATATTATTTTGCATAATAATTTTACCAACGACATATCGACTGGTTGAATGGCATGAGGACTGCCTCATGAAAATTTTCATGGGTACATTAGAAGGAAAGGCAAGAGAACATGTGAAAAATCTAAGACCTGGCTTTAGTTTCTGGGGCTACAAAGTAATTTTATGTAAACGCTATATGGTGACTTTATCCTTATCCTCGGCTGAAAATTGTTGTGATCCACTCTGAAAACCTCATACAAAACATTGTAAACATTGAAGAACACTACGGAAATTGGCATCCTGAGGAGTTTTTAGAGGAGGTCCATAATTTTCTTACCCAAACTAACAATCAAGATGACCAAGAAGAGTTGATCCTAGATGAAATCCATCAAGAAATAAGAGAGGATCCACAAGAACTCTTTGAAAAGGTTGAAACAGATAACAATCCATCTTCCCTTTCATATAAAATACAAGAGGACATTCAGCCACAAGATCAACTTCCATAAAAGATGGAAATAAATTGTTGCCCCATCCAAAGAAAACAGAAAATACCTTCTCCCTTAACTGAACAGGAAATAGATCAAATAATAAACATGCAGACAGCCCCTGAAACTTCATGTAACCAAAACTTCGTTGATTTTTCTCTTTTAAACCCTGCATATCATAAATCAGAAATTAGATTTGTAAATCAAGTTGATGAAAAGCAATCTGATTGTCCAATATACATGGCTGGTGACATTACTTATGTTAATGATTCTCCAATGTTTGATCAATATGTTGATGATTATGACTTCCAAACAGAAACTAACTTTGCAGAAGACTCAGTTTTTGATTGCCAAGAGGAAGCTCAGTTTCATGAACTTGAAGAAAGTAAGTAGCCATTACAGGTCATCTATGACACTGATGAGGAGAGCTTTGAAAGTTTAGAAGTAAGTGAAGAGTCTCGGACTCTTTGCTCTACTTCACTTCAGTCCATCAGAGATAACATTCACATAATGGGAAATCAACAGTTTTTCAGCTTTGATGATGAGGTTGAGGAAGATGGTGAAATTCTTGAGCATGTTGTAAATGAGAAGCCTTTTCCTGAAATAGTGGAAGAAATCATTTTGGACATGGAATCTTCCTTAACTCCAGATTTGCAGCCACCAAGGTCCATTGAGTTACAAATTGCAGATGATGAAGTAGAGGTTGAGAAACAAATGAGAGTTGTCACACTATACTTTGAAGATAATTTTTTGTCAAAGTGTATCCCTGCTCGCCAAACTGATAACCTCCACACATTTTTCAGTCCACTTGATCAGAACACATCAGCTTGGAATGAAAACTACACTGCAATATATGATGAGTCTGACAGTTCCAGTGATCATGAGCAAGGGGAAGAGTTGCTTTACCAAGGGGGTCCCAAATATAGCCAAGTGGAAGAAAGAGTAGTCCTGAATGAAGCCCGTGTATCAAATCCTCTAGATCAGGTATTATTCCAAGATCCATTTGCTGTTTTCCTTGAGAAGTCTGAAAGAGTAGTCCTGAAAGAAGCTTATATCTCAAAACCTCTAGATCAGGTATTATTCCAAGATCCATTTGTTGTTTTCCTTGAGAAGTCTGAAGGATTAGTGGGTTCTATCATGAACAGTTGCTACTAGAAAAAACTTACTCATCAAAAAAACTGATGGGTAAGCCTTTGTTATTACAAAAATATAAAAAGACTAAAATGAATGACATAGGCATCTACTTAATTTGGAGTTGCATTGGAAAGAAAGGTTACAGTATGTGACAATATACCGGTTGGGATAAGAATGGTATGGCAGTGAAAAATGAAAACATTGTAGCAGGCACCTTTTTCATTGTATGGTTATTTGAAGAAAAGTGAAAAGCGAGAAAATATTCAAATACAAAAAGCAGGGAAAAGAGAGTAGAAAAGTTTAAAAAGCAGTGGTAAAGCCCCATGTTCCAAAAAATAGTCTTTCGGAAAGCGAGCAAGTCTAAATGCCACTACTAATACTTCAATGTCTTGTTCAGCTATCTAGCCTAATCATAGCTGAACATGTTTAAATTTAATTGCTGATAAGTTAGTGAGTGAAAAATATGGTCAACATTGTGTAAGATTGACTTATCACAGAGAGTAGATTAGGAGAAGATACTGGTTCCACATGCCCAAAACAGAACCAAGGAGAGAAGTGAGGGATGAAAAACACATTGTACATCTTAGCCCCGCTTTTCTAGATTTCCTTTTTGCAAAATAATATCTGTGTGCAGTTTGTCCTTTCATGCCACAAACACATGAAAAATCAGACTGTTCAAACCTGATTTGATCATTTTAAATTTCGTGTTTTAGATTAGAGAACAAAATCCTGTCAAACAGCTTAATCTTGACAGTTGATCTAGCATAGGTAGAGTAATGAAGGAGTTCACCAGTTTAATCTGAACTCAGAAATGGATATAAGTATAGAAATAGATAGGTTCATTTTTACAAAAAAGAAAAATATGTTGTCAAAAGGCTGCTAGTTCAAATGCGCCAAAAAAGAAGGAAAAAATGTTAGGAAAGATAGTGAGGTAGGTAGAAATATCATTGATGCTAATCATACTGTCTCCTTTCAGAAGTAGCATCAAATAAGAGTGAAAATTTGCGCCAATGGGTAAGGCACTGGTCTTCATAAGCCAAAGATCTTAAATTCTGGACACCTCCTGAAAAGGAGCTGCCCTCCCCAAATGGAGCCACTATTAGTCATCAATAATTTTTACTTGTTGGTGATGACTAGTTCAACGACCCTGATTTTCAGTAATTGATCTTAAAAATTTTTCAAATTTACCCGGCCAGGAAAACTTCCGACAAAACTTTTTGCTTGCCTGATGTTAGGTCATAATGATTGAAATTTATTTCCAATCCTACAACCCCCGGCCATACAAAGTCACAATCACATCGGCTCTAAAGGACAATCTAAGTGTTTAAACCTCCCTAAGTTTTGAGTAGCTGCTACAAGGCATCAAGCACATGGCAACCATCAGGGAAAAACACTCCATACGCTACAACTAACTAATAAAAACCTCCCCTCTGCCAAATACATTGATAACGGCTCTAAGTGGCGCCACTTACACACCCCAGTATAAATACATGAACGTAATCTCGGCGATTTTAGGTGTTTAAAAATGTTTGGTTTTACAAAGATAGGAAACATGTCATCATCTCAGGAGAAAATTCTTGAATCCACATTTAGAAGAACAACTGCTTCCCAATGTGAACATAAGCCTCAGATATATCTGCAGGACAAAGAGTTTCTCATAAAGACCTTGCAACTCCATTCAGCATGAAATCACAGTAGAAGAAAGACAACACTATCTAAAAGACTTGTAATTTGTCATGGCCAAGAACCTCCTTCATCTATAAGCAGAGGGCTAAGGCGCCTCCTTCATCTACAAGCAGAGGGTGATGGCTAATATTGATTTGAAGAAATTACAAAACTGACTATAAGCATAGGTTTGTTTTTACTAGATAGTGAAATAGTGACTCAAGGTTTCTGAAGGAAAGTGATAATCAAAATAGGGCTAACATCTGAAATGTGCGAGACAAAAGAAAGCAGAGTTTTTGGTCTTGTGTCCTAAGAAAGAAGATAACTTGAAGTTACAAGCATCATCATCATGGTGCAATAGAAAGAGACTCCATGGATCAAAGCTATTGTAACAAAACATCTCTGCAAGGGTGCTAGTCTGAATGGCCCAAATCAGTGCTAAGCATGAAGATACTTCAGCAAAAGGGACCTCTGTGTACTCTCATATTTCTGTTGAGTTGTGGAATACAGTCCATGGTTTCTGGATAAACATAGAGAAAAAGTAGTCAAGTAGTACACAGCCCCAGACATGAGACATCTTGATATCATTCAAAGCGCCAGTGCCAGTTCAGGTGTTGTGATCTACACTCCACCACAAAGACAAATGTATCCTTCAGATGCAGTAGGGTTAGTGATTTCAGAGCTCATGACATTCAAAGGCATTTCCCATTTTTAAATACTTAAAGAGGCAGGTCATTCCCGCTACATATGTCTGTCTCCTCAGCACAAAGGTATAAAAAGCTTATGATCTGAGTTTTAGACCCTTAGGAGGCATGTCATTAATGAAAGTAACTCCAATAATAGACAGATGTCTTTTTAAAAAAAAAATGTTTATCACAGCTGGCAAAGGCAATCTTGCCTTTTATTATCAAGAGACATCATCACTGAAAAGATTGTTTAAATGTGCAAAAGGGGGTCATTTGACATACTGTTAGTTTTGGGAAGCTTGAAACAAATGCAGGTCTTCGTTATCCAGTGAGATATCATGACCAATATGTTCACAAAGCGAGAGCAGGTGTATTGGAAAAAACTTCAACTTTCTTAATCAACACGCAGGTTAATGAGGAAATCTGAATAAATGTAGAAATTTTGGAAACCTACCAGGTTGGGGAAAAGAGTTGATGAAGAGAGCTGGAGACGAGAAGTTGTCAAAACAAAGTTAAAGATAAGCCTCATCATTTCAAAGACAAAGCAATGTCCAATAATTTTTTCTCATACATAAATGGATTTTACGCTGAAAAAGTAGTTTGTGATGCTAACAAATGGTAGAGGATAGCTTATATGTTATTAGTGTGAATTCAGGATTGGAGCTCTGTGCTAAGTAATCATCAAAGGAGGCAGTGGTAGCAAAAGTCACCTTGTCAAACTATAATGCCTAAGTCAAAACAGTTTTAACATTTCCAAAATAGGTTGGTTTGTTATAAAAAGATGTCCATTTGAAAACTGTTTAGAAGGCACAAAACACCACTGCCAACATCATCTTGAAACCAAAGTTTCACTATGCACCAAAGGTATTGTTGAAAAAAGGAAAAAAGGCTTTGAGAAACTTTGCAAAGACCAATCAAAGGTTCGATTTCATTTTAAAAAAGGGGGGCAAAGTGACCGTTGGGGTTCATGTTGTCAAAAGAATAAAATCATGGCACAGCCATTTGAAAGTCTCCCAAGCAAGAAAAACGCTCTTTTGAGGATCAACAAGACGTTGAACAGGGTTTCAAAATCAATTTGCAGGAATTTTTGCAAGTGTTGAAACATTTTGACCCACGCGGCACTCCTGGCAGAGCGCGCGGCGCTCCTGGACCATATTTCTGAACTGTGCCACAAGGGCACGCGACGCTCCTGTAGCTGCGCGCGGCGCCCCTGTAGCGGCGGGTTACCCAGGCACGACAACGACCCGATAGCGCGGCACTTTCATTAACAAACGTGTCATGCCATGCACATTTTACACAATCCAATGCCTCCACAACACTGTGAATGTTGCTCCAAACTTCAAATGAGGCCTGTCATCATTTTTCAAAGGTATTTTATGTGCCATCCATGCTCTTTTCAAACTGTTAAGTGGTGGGAAAAGAGATGAAATTCATAGTCTTAATTACAGTGTTGAGTCTTTTAAGGGAGAGGTGTCTTGTTTAGAACCCAAATATTTGCTGTGGTTTATGTGTGCTCAAGGTGGACATACCAAAACTGGTGGATTTTTATGGCCACCAAAAGACCATACCAATTGCCCTCAAACAATATCAAAAGGTGAAGGCACTGTTTGAAAGGATAAACATAGAGTTTAAGAAACAAAGCAGTGAGCCTACTTTCACCTACAAAGGTCATTATATGAATGCTCTTTTATTTTTTCCTCCTAGTGGTGAAGAAACAGAGTCAAAGCTGCCATTCTGTCCATAAAACAAGCTTTAAGGTATGAAGTTGTTGATACAATTCAAACATGTTTGTGGCAAAACTAGTATGAGGAACAATGGAGTATAAAGGGAGCAATGTTTGGTTAAAGGAAAATCTTGATTGGTTAAAACTTCTACAGGTCTTTGAACTCACATCAAACATTGCAAGAGCTGCCACCTTGTCCTATATACAGTAATCTTTATTGAATGTATGTGCCTTGTGATTAATTGTATTTGTGAGTGTTGAATCCACTGATGGAGTGGCCTACCAACAGAAAGGCAAGGTTTTTGAAACTAAGAGGATTGTGTTTGGCCTTCTTCTGAAAAAGGGTAAGGGTGTCCTACTGCCTAAAAAAAAAACCAAATTTGGGTGTCCTTCCACAGAAAAGAATCACTTTGACTGTGTATCTCTATTGACTATGTATTTGGTCTTGAAATATACTTTTTAAATGGCAGGCAAAGGGTAAAAACAGTGGTTTGAAAAGAGCAGGGATTTTTGTGTTTAAAAGGTCATCTCTGTAAGGTATAAATAGGAAAAAACCACTGTCACCTCTTTGACCTTAAAACAAGCTGCAGTATTTAAAGCTGACACTACCATTTGTAGATGAATGTCATAAAAAGGCAAAGAGAGATCAGTGTGTTGATTGTGAGAAATGGTTGTTGTTGACTGACTGCAGGGTTGTTTTTTTTCACACCAAGACTTAAGGAGCTAGTGACCTTACACCATCACAGTAACTCTTTGACTGTTTAACTTTTATTGACTGTGTTTTTGACCTTGAGTTTACTTATTGAGTAACACACCAAGTGAAAGGCATTATGTTGGAAAGAGGTAGAGGGTGATGTGTTAAAGGAAATTTCCACACTACTTCTGAGACCATTGCTGCTTACTGTAAGTCAACAGGCTAAGACAAATCTTTGTTTGAGGAAGGACATGAAAATGAAGAAAAAGATGAAGAACAGGAAATTGAAACCGAGAAACAGCATAACAGTAATGAACAAGGAGGCTAAAGAGAAGCGCCCGACACGGAAAGAGAAGAAAGGCACATCAGCACTTGAAATTTTGGCTTCAGCTTCGGAACATGTTGCTAAGGACCCTTGAGGGTCATGCACCCCAATTTTGGGCCCATTTTGACAATTTTGGTTTTTTGGCATTTTTGGGTTAATGGTCAAAAACTCATAAATTCGCCATTTCATTTTGAGGATTTGTCAAGGGAGGATAATGGTATCATTGAATGCCGTAATTTCATGAGCATGCTGTTGGCGAAAAGTCAGGTCTCGCGGGCAAGACCCAGGTTCAAAGGGTTGTGGCCAACAAAGGGTCCGGAGTAGTCTAGGAACACGCCGGCATTTTCACCCTGCTCTTGGAGAGCAGTGCGTCTCACCCGAGGCGTGTCGCGACCACATGCATAAGGGGATGAGATCACTGGTAAGGAATAAACCCGTAACCAAGAAAGAAAGTGCATCCATTAAATATACCAAATTACACATGCATGATCTCTAATTAAGTATTCAGACAGTCGCAACTTAAAATTTTGAAATCAGTGTAAACACATTGGAACACATGAACAACATATTGAGACAGCAATCCTTCCTTATATTATGCTTCTGGCCGAATACATGATTACATAGCTTTCTTCTCTGATAACTCACAAGTCAGATACAGATGGGTTTGAGAACAGAAGGGAAGAACATAGAAAGTAGGAACCCATAGAAAGAACAGGTCTGATCCTTCTGCGGCTGCTCTGCGCATCCATTCAACCTTTTACAATAACAATGACCTCTCATGCCTTTCTTCAGCCGGGTGATCGCCCTTTTATTCACCCGCTCGTCGCAACTGGCGGCTTCTCTGCGTCTTCACTCTGGCTTTTCCCGACTTCTCTTCTAATGTCTGCATGTTCCTCTTTCTATTTTCTGCTGTATTTTTTTCATCTGTACTTATCTCTGTTCAATCTCCAGTTATCAATTGCTTCCGCGCCACCTTGGTAGCTCCACAACTCCTGGTCGCTGCGGCGCGGTCGCGTTAGCTATGTGTATTTCTTCCGCAACTCAAAAAGAGTCCAAGTTCAAAATGTCTAGGCCGAATATTCAAAACTTAAACAAAAACAAGGGCCCCAACAGGCCCCGACCACAATTCTTTGACTCGTCCGCGAGTCAATCACAAATGACAGTTTCTATTTCCATCCCGCTGCTGGCTTCCGCGCCCTGCTCTGCTGTTCCTTCTTCCGCCACCCTTTCCTGCTGTACTCCGCCACCTGCTAGTTCAAACAAGGGCCCCAACTCCGGGACCCGGTGGAGTGCTGAATCTCGAAGCTCTGTGAAGGTCGCCACTGCTTTTTGCCATTCCTGTATCAGCAAGTCAGCGTCCTGAGAGAGGCGGTTGGCGGCGGCTTCGTCAATGGGCGTCGGGGCAGCCCCGAACAGAGTGGCAAGCTGGGACTCGGCCTCGGCATCCAGCTGGTGCATAGCATCAGCATGGGTGCGAATGCCCGGACGAATCTCCCGGAGGACGTGCTTGGCCGCTGCTGATTCGGCCTCAGTCATCTGCATGTGAAGTTCCAGCTCGTCCGACTGCGCGTAGAGCTGATCCAACCTTGCAGGGTCCCTGGTCGCCCGAATTTCGTTGGAGATTTGTTGCAGCTGGGCAGTGATGGGCTGCGTCTTGACTGTTAGCGTGAGCGAGCATTCCTGTAGACTTCTCAGAAGGGCAGAAGCTGCGGCTGTAGAGGAATGCAGAGTGGCTTGCATACTGACTGCCTGTGTTTGTTTAGCAGTCACCTGTCCTGAATGGTTAGCGGGTGGATCTGGAAGGGTGGGCCGTGCGGCTAACGCCGCTTGTAACTCCTAGTTTTCCCTGCAAACAACAATAAAGACTTCCCTGAGCTTGTGAGCCTGTAGAGCGATGCTGTCCTCTTCTATGCGAGCAAGGATTGGGGCATGGCGAGCCCGTGCCTCCGGCCAGACGCTTGAGAGCGCCTGATTAACAATGTTGGCCTGCTCCTGGAGGTAGGTCTTCGCCTGCTGCAACTGATCGCGCTGTTCAGTAAGCGCCGTGATCTGATTCTGCTGCTCTGTGCACTTCCGCTGTAGCTCGTTGTGAATCTGCTCTGCTTTAAGGGCCGCCCGCTGAATGAGCAGGTACAACTGTGCTGGACTCAAATGTGCAGCATTTGGTGTGCTGGGTACCCCCTGCTCGGGCGTCTGTTCCTGCAAAGAATGGCCCATGGCCGCTGCTCGGCCTGAAATCTCTGGAGGATGGACCGACGTCTGCTGTTGCACCGAAGTGGCCATATCAGGCTCTGGCCGGTCCTGCTGCGTGGTTCGCTCTGTAGGAGGGGCGACTGAATCAGCCCCAACTGTGGCTTGCTGGACAGATATAGTTGGAAGGGAATCCCTAGATGTGGCTACCGGGTCAACAGGTGGTACCACGGCTGCAGTACTGGAGGTAACCTCCGCCCCGTGGTCACCGCCAAAAAGTTCCCGGATCAAAGAATCGGACACAGTAGCTGACGAATTGGACGGATTGGGGGAGGTGGCCTGGGGACGGCTGGTGGAGGGGGCGGTAGAGGGAGTGAACAAGGTGCGAGGGAAACGAAGGTTGAGGAAATCCGCTGGATCAATCAGCGGTTCCTCCGGAATCAAAGTGGTTGTGGGCGGCGTGGCTGGCGGATCATCCTCCGTAAGATCCACCACGGGATCTGTGGCCGTAGTGCGGGCCCTCTTCGATGGAGGTGGGTCAACAGAATCAGGTTCGGGGCCCGGTTCACCCATTTTCGTGATGAGGGGGGTAGCATAAGTGAACAAGGGAGTGGGAATGGGGGAAGTGAGGGGGGCGGTGTTGGAGAGACCAAGGGACCGATTAATACGAAATTCATTAAAAGAAGGAAATATAGGGGCGCCACTAGAAACAACCTGAGTTACCACGTTGAGTCTCCGGGCCTGGTCGTTGAAATGCTCGACGATGGGGACCAGCGATTCGGGCAGGGTCGCTGCGGTCCCCGCTGCATCTGTGGTCGTCGCCACCGCAACTTGGGAAGATTCCCCGGCACTGGTCGCGGCAGGCTGCTGTGCAGCCCACATCCCATCAAAATTGTAGCGGAGAACTCCATCGCTAACGTGCTGGACAACCCCCGGCCATGTAGAAACCTCCCAGTGGAAGACACTATCATTCAGCTGGAAGCGCAAGGGCGCCATATGAAAAGTATGGTGCGGTACACAAGTCGGTCGGATGAAAGTGTGGTTGTGGCTGACGCCAAACCACACCTGTTCAACCACAGGGACCCGTTCTGCACCCGACTGAGGAGGAACCGGGTACATTGCAGAACTGGGCCGGAGGTTCCAAAGACAGGAAGACTTCTCAAATTCATCAAAGTTGACTGCTGTAGACCCCGGAATTCTTCCCGCATTCGACTGTTAGAGCTGCTCCCGGGCGTGTACTGGTGTTCCATGAATTCCTGCCAATGGAGGTGAGGAAACTCGGCCGGGTCGGACAAGTTAGCGTCCATGCAGGGTGTGTTGTCGTACTTGCCGACCAGTGACTCTACCCGGTGAATTCTGCTATCTAATGCTGGTTCAGGAACTGAGAGAACAGCTCTCGGCATCTTGGCGCGTCTCTGATAGACTTGGACGATTCTTCTGCAACTTCTTTCGGAGTGCTGCGTGCTCTGATACTGCGAATGCTCCGGAGGTGCTGCAACTTCCGAATTGAACTGGTCTGACATCCTCTTGCTGATAGCCTTCATGCAAATTGGGCCATTTGCTGGCACGCGCGGAGTTGATGAGACTCCATAACGGCAATTAATTCTTGCTATCTTTCTTGCCTGCGACAATCGTGCGATCAATCGCCGGCCTGTGTGTAATCTGTCAGTTGCTGACGGCGTCATGGGGAGATGGGCGGACTCGACGACGGAGGGAATTGTGGTTGATGGCAAATGATTACGGTATGATTACTGTCCATTAAGGGAATTTATGAACAAAATCTGAGCTATCCTACAGACTGACAAAAGTACTGACGGACATGACCTGGACTGACACTGGCGCGGGGACGGATCCTACCCGATCGACAGGCTGGACGGACGTGGTGACACGCTGGACTGGCGCGGTGAAACGCTAGACTGACCCGCCCCGACCACAGTCGGTTGCGGTATGGATACCACAACTGACGGTTTATTTGACTGATTGCAAAGGAACGGAAAAGACTAACTATGCTCATCCCGGTTGCGGGAGAGTTATTCAACTACGCTACTCTACGGGTGCTCTCGGTTGCGAGAGTTATTGATGGAAAGTGAGAAGGTACCTATTCCTGGTAGGGCTTCAGGCGTGTGCCATTCACCCATCCTGGAAGAACTGTGCCGTCCAATTGTGCCAATCGAACGGCTCCTGAGTCGCGGATCTCGATGACAAAGTACGGTCCCAGCCAATGCATTTGGAGCTTGCCTGGAAACTTCTGAAACCTGCTGTCGTACAAGAGAACTTTGCCGCCAACTTGGAAGGCTTTGGTTTTGATGTGGCGGTCGTGCCACGCTTTCTGTCGGGCCTTCTGAACCTTCTGGTGGAATTCCGCAAGAAATCGGGCTTCATCCAGCTCCTGTAGCTCGTGGAGTTGTTCCTTCAGGGACGCTTCTTCTGAGAAATGAAGGGACGTTGCGATCAAAAGGCTGGGTACGGTGAACTCGGCGGGAATCACAGCTTCCCAGCCATACACCAGCTGGAATGGCGTCTGGTTGGTCAAACGTTTTACCGTGGTCCGGTAAGCCCATAATGTCGCTGGTAGCCGCTCATCCCAATCATCCCGCTGAGCATTGCAAATCTTTGTCAAGCCCTTTTCAAGAATCTTATTGAAGGCTTCCACCGTACCATTGGCCTGCGGGTGGTATGGACTGCTCTTATGATGCTGTATCATAAATGTCTCCAGTAGCGACTTGACTGTGGCATTAATGAAATGCGTGCCCTGATCGCTGGTCAAGCTCCGTGGGCAGCCAAAGCGGCTGATAATGTGTTCAAAGATGAACCGAGCAGCGGTCTCTGCCGAGCAGTCGCGGACCGTTGCTGCCTCAGCCCACCGTGTGAGATAGTCCGTCGCGGTAATGATGTACCGGGCTTGGGAATGACGAGCGATTGGTGCGATGGGGCCTACAAAATCCATGGCCCACTTCTCAAATGGCCGCAACACATGCACCGGGTGTAGCGGGAGCTCGTCCCTGTGCGAAGGCCTTCCCGTCCGCTGGCAGACATCGCAACGCTTCACATAGGCCTTACAATCTGCATGTACCGTTGGCCACCATAGACCAGCTTGAAGCACCTTCCTTGCGGTGGGTTTAGCACCCACGTGTCCTCCCGCAACCCCGCTGTGACATTCCCACATCACTGCTTCCCGTTCGTGGTCAAGAACACATCTGCGCAACACCTCATCTAGGCCCAGTTTGTACAGTTGGCCTGCGATCAGTTGATAATCGGCCGCCCGGACAACCAAGTGGCGTTTCTGAAGAGTGGTATAATCCTCAGGGCACTGTCCCGTGGTCAGATACGTGGCAATGTCAGCCAGGTAGTCTGGGACTGCTTCAACTCGAAATAAATCAGCATCCGGAAGCTGATCGTCCAACGGACCGTCGTTTTCTCCCGTCTCCAGCCTAGACAAGTGATCGGGACCAACATTCAACCTGCCAGGCTTGAAAATCACCTCAAACGTGAACTCCTGAAAAAGTAGAAGCCATCGACAGATTCTTCCTTCCAACACAGGCTTATTGACCAGATATTTCAATGCCGAATGGTCCGTGAAAAATGTAAATTTGCCGCCCAGAAGGTAGTGGCGGAACTTCTGGAGAGAGTAAACCATCGCCAATGCCTCCCGCTCGGTCGTGGTGTAATTCTTCTCCGCATTGGATAACCGTCGGCTGGCGAAGTATACCGGGTGGTCAACTGTCGTTTCCCCGGGTTGTGCCAGTACCGCGCCAAGTGAAATTCCGGACGCATCAATGTGCACATGGAACTGCTTATCCCAATTCGGATGAACCAGTATGGGAGCCGTTGCCAATTTCTCCTTCAATGTGTCGAGTGCCTTCCTGCATTCCGCCGTCCACTCGAATACTTCGAACTTCCGCAACAGTTTCTCCAGAGGGGCAGTGATTTTGGCGTAGTTGCGGATAAACCGCCTGTAATATCCGGTGTGCCCTAGCAGTGCCCGCAACTGCTTCACATTCTCGGGGGCCTCCATGTGGAAAATAACCGCGACCTTGGCGGGATCAACGCAGACCCCTTGCTTACACACCACGTGACCCAAGAGTGTGCCGAATGGTACTGCAAAAATACATTTCTTCAAGTTCAGGGAAATCTGCAGCTGGCGGCACCGGTCGAACATAACACGCAACAGGGAGGCGTGTTTCTTCAGCAGGCTATAAACGGTCCAATCATCCATATAGACTTCCAGGAACTTGTGAATGTACTCCCGGAAAGCAGCAATGACAGTCCGGGAAAACACAGCCGGTGCGTTCTTCAGACCAAACGGCATAACGTGGTATGCGAATGATCCCCATTCAGTGGTGAATGTTGTCTTCGCCTTGTCTTCCTCGGCGATGCGCACTTGATGGTAGCCCGAAAACCCATCAGTGAAGGAATAAGCTTCATTTCCCGCGACATGATCTAGAACTTCGTCGCTGAAGGGAGTGGGAAACGGATCGTGAATACAAGCATTATTCAAACTCCGATAATCTACACAGACACGGATCTCCGCTTTGTCCTTCTTGTTCTGGATGACAATGGGACTAATCCACTCAGCTTCCTCTACAGGAAAGATGAGACCCGCAGCCAGCATCTTGTCGATCTCCATCTTGACCTTCTCTTTGATGCGTGGATTCAACCGGTAGGGTCGGTGCTTCACCGGCCTGGCTCCTGGTTTCAGTGTGATGCGCATCTCGCCTAGATCCCCGTTGATCCCCTTCAGGTCCGCAACTGATGACGGAAATAAATCTTCATACTCCCGGAGGAGGCTGAAAATTTCTCTTGTCATCTCCTTGTCCCAGTAATCTCCCACTGTTGCTAGCTTAGGTTTCTCCTCCGTTCCAATGTTCAGCTTCTTGGTCTTGAGGGGCTGCAAATGGACCCCTTCTGTCGTCGGCTCGTCACGGACGCTCCGCTCGCCCTCCTTTTCGTCAAAGTAGAGATGCCTAAGGCCCTCCAAACTATCATCCTCCGGGTCGCCGTCAATCCGTTGGCAAACCATTTCGCGCTTGACCTCGGATCGTGGCGCCGCCGGGCCCTCATCGGGCTCAGGATGGCGGAAAAACAGAACCTCCTTGACGGCTTGTAGGGCCTGAGATTCCTACTCCGTTTCTCCTTCGAACGAGAAGCTCTGGACGAATTTTTCCGCAACCACTTGCCAGGAGCGGGTTCCCCGTTTCCGCTCTTCCTCCAGATACCAGGCCTGGGGAATCGTACCCAGGGAGTGGACAAACCTGTGGACCCACAACTCCTCAGGATACCCTGCGCCTTGCCACTGTTCCTCGCACGCCCGCAAATGCTGTCGCGGGTCGGAAGCTCCCTGATGTTTAAGTGTAATGCAGGGCCCTTCATCCTCTTTGAAACGTGCCCTTAGAGCATCCGCCACACGCTCCCATCGCAGCAGGGTGTTGCGGTGATTGTTCCACCATCGTCCCGATGTTGACTTCAAGGCCACATCCAAGAGTGGTATCCGGCTTTCCTCTGGGACCCGGTCTTCCACCTTGTTAATAAAAGTATTCACTGCTTGCATGTTTGATAGTGTGGGGTATCCACGGATCTCAGTCGCTACCCACCGGACCTGAGCGATGGAGGCACATCTCCGCGTGGTTGTCTCATACCCCCCTTGCTGCCAGTCTTCCCACGCAAGCTCGGATCCGAGCTCCGAGCTCTGCACACTCCGCCAACTGATAGACCCTGTTGCGGTCGGGTTGATGTAATCGTCTCGCTTCCCTGCAGTCCTCTGATAGAGATGGTCCATCATCTGAGCATCCTCCCGACTGTCCACCGGTTCTGTGTATTGCGGACCTTGATACGGGTCGAGAGGCTGAGTGACCCTTACCTCCCCATCCTCAAAAATCATCAGTTCCTTCTTGAGGTCGATGATCGCGTAATTCTCAAAAGCCCAATCAATGCCAAGTAAAGCAGGGTAGGGGTCCTTGTCGCCCATAATATCAATAACCTCAAAGTTAGTGTATGTCTTCACCCCCGCGACGTCGACCTCGACACCCTCGAGTCGGCCGATTGGAAAAATACAGTACTGGTTCGCCATCCTGAGTTGGATTGGGGAATAAGCGAGCCGTGGCTTTCCAAGAGCCTCCCATGTCTTCCGTGGCAATATATTGACGTCAGACCCCAAGTCCAACATGGTGTCGCTGATTTGGAATCCCGCGACCTGCGTGTTAAGCCGAAATTCTTTGCCTGTTCATTGCTTGTTTCGCTTGACGCGTTGTACGTATTGAGGCCTAGTGTCCACCAGATTCATGGGTTCTGCGCGCCCCTGCAGTGCTCTGTCTAACACATGCTTGAGCTGCTGCCGCTGCTCAGCGTCATCGACAATCCTGAGAAATTGCCGGAGCCAATCCTCGACCACAGCATCTACGGTGTTCTGAACAGCGGTTTCCGGCCGCCGGGGCTCCTCCAGCCCTCCCTCGTTCCGCAGTTGGGCGAATGCCTCAACCGCCTCCTGAAAGTACTTCTTCTGGACTTCGGGCCTGATCAATTTCTTTGGGGATGCCGGTCGCACCACTCGGGCTGGTTCCTTCTCGTGGGCATCCTCCCCAGTTTTCTTTCCACCTCGGGTTACTATCGCAACGTTCTGCCTGTCGGGAGTTGCGGTGCTGCGCAGTTCTGAGTTTACCAGATTCGCTCCCCTCTGCCGCACCCGTTCTTCCCATTTCTTGATGAGCTCCGGGCAGTCCTCTGTAGCATGGGCGTTGACCCGACACTGGGAACACCAGGGCCGTCGCGGAAGGGGACACTCTCGAGCCACATGACCCTCCTAGTCACAGTTGTAGCACTTTACCGGACCGCGTCCTCCAGTCCGGCCTCCGCGCATGCCGCCACCTCTTCCCCTTGTAGCCTCGTTCACCCTGTACGAGGGACGATCCAGTCGATCCGCAAGTGCGTCAAGCGCCCTGCACTACTCAGTGGTGTGCGTTGTAGACACACAGAATTCGCAGTATACATTATTCGGTACCGTGGAGTACTTCTGTAATATCGGGCACATCCGAGGAGGATGCCCAATTGTCCGGCAAATCTCACAGTACTCTGGGGTGGAGGACCCCGGTTGCGGTGGAAACCCCGCGAAGGACTGTTGCGGCTGGTATACTCCCTGCGGGTTCATTGCCGCGCCACCCCCTGGTGGTGGACCCCCTTGGATAGCCGCAACTGAGGGTCCAACTCCTGCGCCGTGCAACCGAGGACATTCGGTTGCGACGTGCCCCTCGACCAGGAAATGAGTACACCAAACATTCGGTCGCGCTGGTCTTGCTGGCTGAATTTCCTTGAGCTTCTCAGTCAAACTGGCGATCTGGTGTTGCAACCCTATCAGAGAAGGGTCTTGCGGGGCCAGCCCCCCCCTGTATTCCTGGGGGTATCCCGCCATGGCTTCAATCTTCATGGCCTGCTCCAAAGCATCCTGCAGGTTATCGATCTTCTGCTGAGTGAGAGGGGTTCGTGTCAAGGGGAGCAGAGCCTTGATGAACCAGTCCCTCTGGTGGTTTGGATCGATCGGGTAGCTCAGTTTCCCGATCGTATCCTTGAATCGCCGCATCAACTCCCACGCAGTCTCACCTTCCTTCTGCTTAATTTCCCACAGCTCGGACAGGCCCTGCTGGTCTGTCTGGGGAAGCTTGAATTCGCGGACAAAATCCCGCTTCACGTCCGCAATTACCAGGTTAGGGTGCGCCTCGGACCACTTGATGAACCAACGCAGAGCTCTCTCTCTGAGCGTGGTTTGAAACTCTATTAACTTCCCTGCATCCGGCGTCTGTCGAGCCCTCCAAATGGCTTCGCACAGATACCAGTGTTGTTCTACGTCGTCGTTGCCCCGGCCAGAGAACTCTGGATACCAGGTGAAAGATCCAGCCATATGTACTTGCGGAGAATTAACCAGGATAAAACCTCCAGGTCCTGGTTGCGTAACTGTCCCTCTAAGGAAACTACTACTACTAGTAACGCTGCTGCTACTGGGCGTTACCGACGCCGCTGAACTACTATATGACCGACTTAATGCTTGTAACTGAATAAAAATATTTCTTAAAGGTTGATAAAGTACCAGGGGAAGGTCGGGATCCTGGCCATGCGGAAGGTGGGACGTAGGGCTGCCTGGAGGGGTGGGTGCCGTCTGATCCTGGAACATCTGCTGCATCACGTCGTGCCATTCGTCATCGAAACTTTCTTCGGGCTGCATCTTTCCAGTATCTTCGCTAGTCGTTACTTCTCTTTCTCGTGTCGCTGGGCTCCCATGCACCCATTGTACGTCCGCTGCTGTCCCGTCTCCTGTCCGGGTATCCAAACCCATGGTTCTTGTCTTCTGAGGCGCCTCCTTCTGATTTCTCCTCTCGATTTCCCTTCTCTTCAAATCTCTCGTTACCCTTCTTCGCCACCTATCGGCGATCTGTGCCCGCCGATGCGCACGTGACTCCCGCAACTTGCATGCGGCCTCAACGTCCATCCCCCGCTCCCCACTCTTACAGTCTACACAGCATCGGTCCCCTCAATCCTTCCCCCAGTACAGGTGGTTTACGCTTCCATACTCGTTTTGTGGAATTCAATCAACCCTTCGTCCACCATTAGGGCTTTGATCCACAGCGGAATCTCCTTCAACAGCTTTCCCCTCAGCCCTGAGTAAAAAACAGCCTCAGCCTTCGAGAAGGATTGGTAGCACTCAGCGGCAAACTCCACAACGTATCCTTCCAACGTGGTCCTTACCCAAAAGTCCACTGCGCGGGTCAGTTCAGTATCTACCCGATGCAGCGCTACCAGGTCCTCGTGTGCCCACCTGCGGTTTATCTTCCGCGAGCTTTCTTGGGGCAACGTCGCTCGTAACCCTCGCAACCAATTGTAAAGGTCAGTAGGGAACCTTCCCCAGAAGATTTCGTACGTATCACTGGCCGAATCCGAGAAAAGAACGATCTCCTTGATCGCGGCCTCCTTTTTCTTGGTCAGCTCCGCTTGCTGAGTAATGAAATGGTCAAGATGATCATCCCACCATCGCCGTATTGCTCCTTCAAAAATCCTCGAGACCATGATCTAGATCCCCTCAGAACATGCAGATCCCGGCAACGGAACCATTTGTTGGCGAAAAGTCAGGTCTCGCGGGCAAGACCCAGGTTCAAGGGTTGTGGCCAACAAGGGGTCCGGTGTAGTCTAGGAACACGCCGGCATTTTCACCCTGCTCTTGGAGAGCAGTGCGTCTCACCCAAGGCGTGCCGCGACCACATGCATAAGGGGATGAGATCACTGGTAAGGAATAAACCCATAACCAAAGAAAGAAAGTGCATCCATTACATATACCAAATTACACATGCATGATCTCTAATTAAGTATTCAGACAGTCGCAACTTAAAATTTTGAAATCAATGTAAACACATTAGAACACATGAACAACATATTGAGACAGCAATCCTTCCTTATATTATGCTTCTGGCCGAATACATGATTACATAGCTTTCTTCTCTGATAACTCACAAGTCAGATACAGATGGGTTTGAGAACAGAAGGGAAGAACATAGAAAGTAGGAACCCATAGAAAGAACAGGTATGATCCTTCTGCGGCTGCTCTGCGCATCCATTCAACCTTTTACAATAACAATGACCTCTCATCCCTTTCTTCAGCCGGGTGATCGCCCTTTTATTCACCCGCTCGTCGCGACTGGCGGCTTCTCTGCGTCTTCACTCTGGCTTTTCCCGACCTCTTCGATACCCCGATGTTCCTCTTTCAAAATACGTTGTATTTCTTTCTATTCTGTACTTATCTCTTGTTCTATCTCCAGCTATCGAGTGCTTCCGCGCCACCTTGGTAGCTCCGCAACTCCTGGTAGTTGCGGCGCGGTCGCGGTTGCCATGTGTATTTATGCCGCAACTCAAAAAGGGTCAAAACTCAAAATGTCCTCGCCAAGAATTCAAAACTTAAACAAAAACAAGGGCCCCAACACATGCCTTCAGCAATTTTCAGAACATTTGGAGATCATTTTCTTCCCCGAAATGGCGAAAAAGGCTCACTTTTTGCACACTCTGCCTGGTCTATCAGCAGAGTATAATTTTTGATTTTTTACACACAGGTGCATATTTGGAGGACTTCTAGGCATCAGATTGGGGAAATTTTAGTTGCGCCGGAAAGTAGACACTCAGAGCTTTCCAACGAGCTATCATGAGCCTCATTTCAACACCGGGGAGGCTGCCAAATGTTTCCGGAAAGTCAGGAGACCTTTTGCGGATGAAAATTTGAAGTATTTTTGTAATTTTTAAACCTCTAAAATCTGCTTTTTCCAAATGTGCGTTTAGATATTTTTGCACTTGGAAAATGATGCAAAGTCAATTTAATTCCCTTTTTTAGCATTTTTTAGATATTTTATGGGATATTTTGTGCCTTGGGCTTTGCAAAGCCTCAAGGACAAGTTTAGATATTTATTTTGAACCAATGGCTAGCTAGTTGCCTTGGTTGGTTTTCCTCCTTCTTGGCCTATATATTCCAAGAGGATTCATTGTAATAGAAGGCTGAACTTGAGAAGAGAATCAATATATGGTCATATGAGCTTTGGAGAAAATACTTGT
This sequence comes from Pinus albicaulis, assembly GCA_034641835.2. Lineage (NCBI taxonomy): Eukaryota > Viridiplantae > Streptophyta > Pinopsida > Pinales > Pinaceae > Pinus > Pinus albicaulis. The sequence goes on along the minus strand of CM076573.1, from coordinate 569,624,427 downwards.
GTTATGATTTTGGATTGCCTCTTGAATGTTCTTGGATGGATGATGAAGGATTGTTGATGGATTCCATGACATGGTAGAATGGTATAGTGTTTCTTGCTTTGTTGTTGTCTTCTAGTTTTCATTCATGATACATGTTTCTTGCTTGCTATAGATCAGGAGAGAAAAAATTTGAGATATGCCCATGGAGGCACCTCAAAATTCCTGAATCTTCATAGCTTTTATGTTTTCTTCGTCCTTAGTTGCATTAAAGAATTCTTAACTGCTCTTTAACAACTTGAGGATATTGTTGCTAGTTTCATTCATAGTTCTATGCATGTTAAGTAGGATGTATGGTGTGCCCTGCTTAGCTATGACTGTCCATAGTCCCATCCATGAAACTATCTCTTTGACTGATTAAGATTATCATTTTGTTTGAACCAAGGAGGCCTAGTCCCGATCTAGCCCTTTGCCTAAAACTATGCAAATCTTGTTGTTCAAAGTGCCCAATAACTTGAAGTATTGTGTTTAGGCGTTCCGGCATAGTGTTTTGAGTTGTTAGTCCGTCTTATGTGTTTTCCCCAAAGTCTGATAGCCATTTCCAAAAGTTAGAGGGTCTTATACTTCTATGCATGGCTTGAATGTTTGTTTCTATGTGTTGATTAGTTTATAGTTACATTTTGCATGATTAAGGGTTTTCCCTACCATGTTTATGTTATCTATTGAACCAGTGATGTCTGAAACTCTTTGTTGTTCACAAACTTGATGTCCATTTACTCCATTTTGCCCAAAGATCCTTTCTACCTTGAATCAAATCGGCCCTTCAACAGCCTTGTATCATCATCTAATAGCTTTCTTGACCTTTTGACCCCATAGCCCAGTTAATCTAACATCTTGTTATCTATTTTATATCTTTGATCAGTTTCATCCCTCACAACTTAAAAAACAAAAAATCAAAAACTTACTTCATAACTAGCCTAAAATCATAACACAATAAACAAACACACAGATATCCCTTACGCATATAGAGAGAGCCCTCTCTGAGTCCAGGAAGGCTAGGTCCTCGGGCTCCAAAGCTTGGTTTGATGTTACACTATCATTTGGATTTCCAATCAGCCAAATCACGGGAACCTAACAACTATGACAAATGAGATGGCAAATATCAAGAAACAAGTCTCTAAAAGTTCTAGTTCAAAAAATACTTTCAAACCCTTCAAGAAAAATTAGTCCTCTAATACTCAACCACCGAATATCCTATATAACGTTGAGTCTGATCAAGATACAAAGGAAGAATAAAATGAAGAAGAATAAGAAGTTGAATTAAATGGAAGGTGGGATTTCATTCTACCAAATGAAGAAAAACAAGAAGCTTTACCTGTGAGTACAAGGAGCAAAAGGACTACTGAAGCAATGCAACCAAATCAACAACAGAAGAATTCCATGACTGCAAAGGATAAAACAGTAAGTAAAAAGTCTACTTCAAGGCTACACAAGTCCTGTTACTTCATATACTCCTCCTACATCAAAGACAATGGTAGCCTCAGACACTATTGAGTATAATGTAGTTGAAGATATGAAGAATACCAGGGCCAATATTTAAATTCATGAACTTACTAAATTAAAGCAGCAATAGAAAATCTTACTGAGAGATTTAAATGTGGTTCCTGCTTCAGCCTTACCTTCTCCATTAGTAGTACAAGATGCTAATGAGATGGGTAAATCACCTTCTCCTTCAACTAAAATAGATGTTACAGATTTGATTATGATAGGTGATCATCCATCTCTCATACTCCTCTATTTCTCTTAACCTATGAGATCTATAATAAAAAATTCCATAATTGTTTAATAGACTCAGGGGCTTCCTCTAATATAATGCCAAAATTTGTCTATGCTAAGTTGAAGATAACCCCTCAGAGTTCTCTTGTTCATATAGTACAACTTGGTAGAACTAAAGTAGAGGTTGTGGGAGAAATAAATTATGTTTCCATCATATTGACATCAAACCCAAAGGTTGCTCAAATAATCAATATATTAGTGGTTGATATTCCTGAGTTTTATGGTTTAGTATTAAGAAAAGACTGGTCTGAAAAACTTCATGGATATTTTTCAACAAATTGGTCACATATGTGGCTACCATACAATGGAAAGCCAAACCAAATCCAGGTAGACCGTGAAAAGTTCATGAAACATACAGTCATTGATATTGAAGGAATAAACGATCCAGTAGCATTCAATAATAATATTATTGGAAATTACTAGGCAAAATCATTTTTGGGAAATGTTAATTCTCAACCATCACCCTTTTTCGATAATGCATTTATTTCTCAGATCGAGAATTTTTCCCAAACAAACATTTTGAAACGTAAAAATTTTGTACATAAACCAGTAGTTAATTCTTTATTTTGGACTCTTTATTTTGACGGTTCTAAATCTGAACATGGTGCAGGAGATGGTTGTATTTTAATAAGCCCAGAAGGAGAAAAAAACCATGTTAGCCTGCAGACTTGAATTCGATTGCACAAACAATATAGCCGAATATGAAGCATTAGTTTAAGTACAAAGAAATTGATCTTAACATCAAATATCTGAAAGTACTAGGAGGTTCGGAAATCATTGTTAGATAGGTAAGAAATAACATTCATTGTAATTCTAGACATTTAAAGCATTACCAATCATTAGTCCAAGAATTGACCATTCATTTCTTAGCCTTCAATATTTCTTCTGTGCCTAGAATGCAGAATGCTAGTGCAGATCTATTGGCTAATGTAGCATCAAATTTAATTCCATCTCAATAATTTAGTCCTGATAGATTTCTCACTGAATTAATTTTTAGACCATCTGTTCCTGACAATATTACCAATTGGAGAGTATTCAAAAATGATTCAAATATCATAGATTTCCTAACATCTGAAGGATATTATGATAGGAAAATTTTGGATGAAAATGAACATGACACTCAGATAAATGAAGAACAATATGCAAATCCAATTCCTAAGTTAGTTTTCAAGTTAGAAGACCTCTATGATCTGAAAAATAGGTTTAAAAGACTTACTAACTCAAAAAATCAAAGTTCTACCTTAATATTTGAGTTAGTGAATCTTGGAACTGATAACAAACCTCAAAATGTCAATCTAGGTCTTGGTCTATCTTCCGACGAAATATTATCATATATCAGGTTGTTAAAAATATACAAAAGTGTTTTTTCTTGGGATTACACTGATCTTAAAACATATGACACTTCTGTGATTCAACACACAATTCCGATGATTTCAGATGAGAAACCTATACAACAAAAATTGAGGAAGATTCACCTGAATCTTGAAAATCAAATCAAAACAGAACTTAAAAAACTCCTCAAAGCAAAGATCATCTTTCCAGTTACACATTCTAAATGGCTTTCAAATTTGGTTCCCGACAGGAAGAAAAATGGTTATATTATAATTTGTATTGATTTTAGGAATTTAAACAAAGCATGTCAAAAGGACAACTTTCCATTACCAACCATGGAACAAGTACTGCAAATAGTAGTTGGTCCTGAACTTTTGTCTTTCCTAGATGGATTCTTGGGATATAACCAAATTCTCATACATCCAGATGAAAAATTAAAGACCACATTCAGGACTAAGTGGGGAACCTACACATATCAAAAGATGTCATTTGGTTTAATTAATGCAGGTGCCACTTTTCAGAGAGCTATGGATACAGCTTTTATGGGGCTCATTAATAATTCAGTGGTTATTTATTTAGATGAAATTATAGTAATTTCAAAACAAGGAACCAATCATGTGAATACCTAAAGCAAGTCTTTGAGCGATGTAAAAGGTATGAGATTTCATTAAACCCAAAGAAGTCATTTTTTTCTTTAAATGAAAGAAAAATTTTAGGATTCATTGTGTCAAAGGAAGGTATCTATATTGATCCTGGAAGAATTTAAGAGATTAAAAGAATTCCTTTTCCTCATAACAAGAAAGATATGCAGTTGTTTCTTGGATAGATTAATTTTGTAAAAAGGTTTTTCCATAAATTTTCATAAATAGTTTTACCATTACAAAACATGATTAAGAAAAATTCAGTCTTTAAATGGGGACGTAAGGAAAGATAATCGTTTGATTTGATCAAACAATCCATTATCAATGCTCCATTCTTTACTACCCCCAATTTTCTTAATCCTTTTACTTTATATACTTTTTCATCAGATACATCATATGTCATTTTTTTAATACAGCTTAATGACCAACAAATTGAAGCACCAATATCATTTTTCAGTTCCAATTTGCAAGGTACAAAATTAAATTATTCATCTGTTGAGAAGCAAGCATTTGTTTTCTTTAAGTATATAAATCATTTCAGACCATTTCTCCTAAAAACTCACACCAATATAATAGTTCCATTCTCTGCAGTGAGACAACTATTGATGCAAAGATAATTAGGAGAGAAAAGGGCTAACTGGGTACCGCTTTACAAGAATATGATGTAGAAAATAGACCCTCTAAAATTGTTTGAGGTCAAGGTTTTTGCATAATTCTAACAGGAGTATACCATTTATCATCAGAAGAAGATTCAGGAAACAATGTGCAAATATCAGAGGCAAGCCTCAACGATGTGCAATTTAAATACGTTGATCTCATATTTTATTTGAAAAATGGATATGCCCCAACCCAACACAGTTATAAAACAAAATGTGCTATGCTATTAAAGGCCAAGCAATATGAATTAATCAATGATGTATTTTTTAGAATAAATTTTTATTCTATACTATTAAGATGCTTAGAGAAATATGAAGCAAATAAAGTCTTGTAGGAACTCCATGATGGACCAGCTGGAGGACATTTTGGAGGAAATACAACAGCACACAAAATCCTACATGCAGGTTACTATTGGCCTACACTTTTCAAATATGCTCATGAATATGCAAGAAAATGCAAAATTTGTCAAAGTGCATCTAGAAGACAAAAGAAACCAACCTTCCCATTACAACCAGTCAATATCGAACAACCATTTGAACAATGGGGATTAGATATAATCGGTGAGATCATTCCTAACTCTTCCAAACAATGCAAATATATTCTCATGGCTACAGATTATTTTACTAAATGGGTGGAAGAAATTCCATTGAAGGTAGCCAACCCTAATAATTTTATTGATTTCATTGACCAATTTATCATAGCTATGTTTGGTTTACCTATTGATTTAATGTTTGATAATGCATATTATTTCACGGGAACTGCCATGATAGAAATTGCAATCAAAAGAGGCTTTAAACTTAAGTATTATGCAAATTATTATCCGCAAGGAAATGGTTTAGAAGAATCCACGAACAAAAACCTGATTAGAATCATCAAGCGAATTGTTGATCAAAACCAACGAAATTGGCATAAGTCATTAATATTTTCTCTTTGGGCAAACCGAATAACTCAAAAAGCTTCTATTGGCACTTCTCCATTCAATCTTGTTTATGGAAAAGAAGTTGTTCTTCCTACCAACATAGTTATTTTTTCTCTTGCCTTGGTTAAATTTATTGATGATTCTCCTTCTTCTTCCTTACAGCTAAGAAAATTTCAAATTCTTAAGTTATAAGAAGAAAGAGAAAAAGCTAAACATACTCATACACATCATCAACAGATATGTATGACGTTGTCTGACGGGATCGTGATTGCTTTATGTTGATGTTTATGTATGCATATATGTATGTATGTATGTATGTATGTTTTGTTTGACAGGGTCATCATGGATCATGAGTTTTTAATGCTAATGTTTATATGTATATATGTATGTTGTTGTATGACAGGATTATGATTGTTCTATGTTAATGATTATATATATGTATCTATGTATGTGTCTATGTCACTGTCTGACAGAGTTGTTGATGGGCCTCAAAATTAGACATAAATTAAGGCTCATCTAACCTTTATTAGGCACATAAAGGCTATATTAAATCTCTCCTTATACACTTAATAATGTTTTTTAATCTTTAATATGTTCTTAGGAAGGTTTAGGGGTAATTTCATATTGTGCCTAATATTATTTATTTTTGAAGGATATTGTGAGAATATTGGGTAGATTATGAAGATTTAGAGAAGGAGATTATTTAGGACTTTCTCCCTACTATAGGAGGATCAATATTGGATAATAATTGAACAAAATATCATGAAATTATTGAGAGATTATGTAAGTCTGATGATTGAGAAAATATAGGAATGTGTTCCCTGTCATTTAATGCAAACTCCTAGTGTTGGGAACCAGATCCAGTATTTGAGGGATTTTGGAGGGGAAATGTTCCTCCTTTCAAGGAGAATTCTTCCTCATAATTTTGTATAAGTACCTTTTCGAATTGGCCTCTAGGGGCATGTATTCTTTAGTCTTATTGTGGAGAAAACTTTTTTTTTGCATCTCCACTTTCATTTCTTGCAGGGATGTACTTGGATTAATTCAAATAATGAAGATTGGTTCCATTTTTAGCTTACAAGGCTTGGTTTCTTCCATAGGACTCTGAGTCTCTTTGGGTTTGGCTACTTGGATTTTGTTACTAGTTCACGAATATAACATTTCTGGAAATGCTTTGTAGCGAAATAGTAGTAAACTTATGCTATTTTTTAGAATGGGTTAATGAGCTTAGTTTGATTTTATTCTAGTTGTATTAGGTCATAAAAACATTCAATTTAATAAAAAAAATTACGCCATTGAATTTTCACTTGATTAGGTTAGGAATTTGTTAGGTTAACTAGCTCATTAGTTCTTGAATTTCCAGTTTTTAGAGTAGTAATTTTCTGTTAATTTTTAGCACATGTGAAAAACAGTATTTTGGAGTGATTACACTTGGAATGGAGACCTAAGACATCATACTTAATAACATTATTTTTCCCATCCCATTTTCATTTGATTTTATTAGTCATTAGATGAGTTATCTCCAAAATAGAACTTCTTGTAGCACTCTCGTAGAACGTGTAAACTTGACCATATTTTCTCCCAAAGCTTGGTTTTTGTCTCTTAGGCTTGAATCATGACCCCTAGGATCTAAATACATGATTTAGTAATAATAAACACCACTAAGGACATGCATTTTTTCAAAGTAGATTAGACCTATTTATTTGAATTCATGCTCTCGAGATTTCAATTACAAATCGTTCTTCTTGCATAGGATTAATTTCTTTTCAAAGAAACACTTCCATTTATGCAATTAGTTTAGGCTTTGATTTAATGACATTCACTCCATTTCTGAAATTAGTTGGTAGCCTTGGGAGTTGCAACATTCTTGTTGCAATACTGAGGCTTATCAGTTGTCAAGGATCATTCTTGTGGAGGAATGATTGCTTATGTAGGTGAATGGCATGAAGAGGTTCATGGCTATGAGGAATCAAGTGGGATAGAAGCCTTGAAAGATATATAAGGTCAGTGTCATGTGGATATTATTTAATTTTGTATTCTTGTACAATTCCTATTTTTATGTTATGGACAGGTAATGTTGAAGGGTACATCAGCGAAATGAAAGAATTGTGATCTGCAACATGCTACGATAAGCATGGATAGTGGAAAGACACTAGGAGAAAGGTTGCATTGTGGGTAAATGTGTGATCTATGGATGTGAAATATTACTGTTGTATATATGTTGTGCATGATTTTTATTTAGTGGTTTAACCTATGGTGATTTGTAACTGTTGCATATGCAGTATTGTGTACATATGATGGTGTATATTTGATGTATATATGGTGTTGTGTGTATATTTCATATGCAGTGCTAGGTATAGATGGTGCTATGTACATGTCAAATATGCGGTGTTATGTACATATTGTAATGTGTGCATGATGGATGTGCATTGTTGTGTGCATATGGTGCTTTTCGCATGTTTGATTTGTAGTGTTGTGTACGTATGGTGTTATGTTCGTGTTGAATATGCACTATTATGTACATATGGTGCTGTGTGTGTGATGTACATAAGGTACCATGTACATTTGGTGTTGTGTGCATGATTGTACATATGGTGTTATATGCATGTGGTGTTGTGCACATGTTGTACAATTGGTATCGTGTGCAGATGGTGTCATGTACATGTCGTGCATGTAGTGTTGTGTACATGTGGTGTTGAGTAAATGCTGTGCATGTGGTGTTGTGTACATTTGGTATTGTGTACACATTGTATAGGTGGTGTGGTGTACATTGGTGTTGTGTGCATGTTGTACAGATGGTGTCGCGTACACGTGATGTTGTGCACACGTTGTGTAGGTAGTGTTGTGTACAAGTGGTAATGCGTACATGTTGTGCATAGGGTACCAATATACATGTGGTATTGTGTGCATGTCGTACGTGTTGTGTTGCAGGCATGCGGTACTATGTATGTGCATGTCATGGTATCATGACATGTGTATTCATTGTGTTGTACTTTGTATATGTATTGTGTTGTATTATACACCGGATGTAGGTGTATGTGTTGTATGTAGATGTAGGCATATGTATTGTGTTGTGTTGTACACTGGGTGTGGGTGTATGTATTGTGTGTTGCGGTATATCTTATCACTAGTAAATTTGGCCCAATTTCCGACGACCAATTTGTCGGTTTTCCGACACATAGTCATTGCAAGAGCGACAGTTTGAGGCACTTCAAAGCGTGGCTAGCCATAATGTCGGTCTTCCGACACTTCCATAAAGTGTCGGTATTGCGACACTTGTTTCGACGCTTTGTAGAAGCATCGCAATACTGATGCTTCTAAAGTGTCACAATACCAACGCTTGTGAAGTGTTGCAATACCGATGCTTCTAAACATTAGGGGAATTTTGAGGTCTAAAATGGGCCTCCTAAGTAAAATGTACAACAAAAATAAACTTTATAACAACCAATAGGATTCAAGATGATGATGTCAACCATGGGGGATGATTTACCAATTTTTAAATAAAAGGGTAAAAATATTAAAAAATAATACAATAATAAAACTACTTTTTCAACTCGTATTTTCAACTTATCTCCCACAATTTTTACTCAAATTTAGAGTGGGAGTACTCGTTGGATGCAAAATTTAATTCCTCATCCAAGGAGTACCCATGTTGCATACTTTCAATGAACCCTGCTACATGAAAAATGGGAAATACATAAAAAAAAACATGATTACAATCACGTTTTTTTATGTATTTCTCATTTTTCGTGTAGTAGGACCCATCGAAAGTATGCAACATGGGTACTCCTTGGATGAGGAATTAAATTTCACATCTAACAAGCACTCCCGCTTGAAATTTGAGTAAAAAATTTGGGAGATAAGTTGAAAATATGAGTTGAAAAAGTAGTTTTTTCATTTTTCCCTCTAAAATTTGATGATGTCATCAAATCTTATTTGATTTTTTCCACTATTATTTTATAATTTCCTTAGGAGGCCCATTTTAGACCTCAAAATTCCCCTAATGGTGTCGCAATACCGACACTCGTAAAGCGTCGAAAGACCGACGTTATGGCTAACGAAGCTTCTAAAGTGTCGCAAGGACCGACGTTACGGCTAACGAAGCTTCTAAAGTGTCGCAATACCGACGCTCGTAAGGTGTCAGAAGACCGACGTTAGGGCTAACCACGCTTTGAAGTGTCGCAATACCGAAATTGAGCTGAACTTTCTCTTCCGACGCTAGTGGTGTCACTCTTTCGACGTTTGGAAACGTCGCTTTTCCGCATTTGGGAACGCCGCTCTTCTGACGTTGGAAAGCGTCGCTTTTCTGATGGCATAGTAATTTTTTTTTTTTAAATGTAACGTCGATCTTCCGACGCTTACAATGTGTCAGTCTTCCGACACACGACTTAAAATATTTAAAAAAAATGAATGCGACCAATCTTAAAAATGAATACAGATCTGAAATAGTTGCAGGTCTAAAGTTTCTTGCACATGGGTCAAAATTACAGGCTTCCACAGAGTGAATTTTGTTGGTCACAGAGTTGAGTTGTAGACTACAAGAGGAGTCAAATTCAGGATTTTACTTAGGCCTAATTACAGACTTGTTGAAGGCTGAGTTGCAAACTTCAAAAGAGTTGAATTATGAATTTTTTACAGAACTGAAACCTTACCCACAAATCCAAAATAAATTCATTGTCCAGACTCCATAAATTAATTGATTCAAATATGCTTCAGAGATGTCTTATTCTTTCTTGCTTCAGAATTGAAATATTCTATTGTGCTTTCACCCAATTCTTGGTCAAGTCCATGTTCTAAAGTGTAGAATTTAGTTTGATATATATAGATGTTTAACTATTTGAAAGGATGTGACTATTGGGGAAATTGAGCCGACCAACAGTAAGGAGCCGACCTGAAATATAGCTTGGATTTAATAAATATCAGAAAACTTTAACATGTTCTTTAAATCAAGGTTGACATATATACATCATGTAGTAGATGCAACTCCTTGCATTCTGTAATATATTTATAAACAATTATTTCCCAGAATAACCATAACTCATTACACCTATATTTGCACCAGAAAATGGGGATTTTTGGGCCCAATACTAAAATTTTGAACTTCAGCATGGAAATGAGGACATCCAACAGGATGTACTAAAGATATGCATTGCTGTAGAACCAAGGCATGGAGAGCAGTAGGCATCTATATCAAAAGCAGTTGAAAATTCACATCTACCCGTTGAAGCTATTTTAAAGAAAGTAGTGGTTTCTCTAGGAAAGGAAGAAGGGGTTATGGGTGTTTGATAAACATTTAGAAAAAAAATCAGGCTTTCCAATTATCAATATAATCGTCTATTATATGTTTGTACTAGCTGACAATTTGGATGGCTTATTACTCTGGAAGTATTATGGTAACCATTGTAGCCAGTATTTTTATTGTAGTTGTGCCATATCCAACTCCACTAATAGTAACAACAATGTTGAATCTTGATCAGTCTCCATCCATGGGATTTTAATGGCCCTTAGATGTGAGATTCACATGCCAAATTGAATCATTTCATAGAATTACTCCACTGCATATTACTGCCTTTCAGCTATGGCTGAGTAGATGCTCTCATAAAAAGAAAGAAGGTGGTCCAATAAAAGGAAGGGGACTGGTTGTGTGTTTCATTCCCTTTTTTTTGTCAGTTGAAAGCTTTCCAAGAAGAATAAATCTACTGAAGCATGAAACTGATTTTGTTGCTGCCCCAACTACCACTGATATACATCACAATGTGTCATAGTTTAATGTAAGCCTCTATTGAGAGCCGGAAGCACTAAATCCTCTTATGCATACAAAATGAAAGAATCATTGGCATACTACTATGTTTACAAATTTAAGGACAGGAAGAGTGAGTCTCCAGGAAACACAGTTACATGTGGAGACCCTAGATCCTTGTACCCACAATATCTAGTGACTTATAAAATGATTGCCAAAACGATGCCTTTGCTATGCATGTAAGAACACCACCTATATAATGAGGGAGATGTAATATTGTCTAAGAATCAGATTTATACAGAGTGGTCCAATATTGTGTATTTATGGAAGATACAACTGATTTTGGCATGAAACATGTATCCAAGATTTCAATGTGCCTTATTTCAGAGCCCATTGATGATTTACTATGAAACCTAAACTTTCAAAACAAACACATTCACCAAAGATAAAACGTTGAACAATAATGGATCAGCAGTCAATATAATACACAAATCCACAGCCATTTAGTATGTATAATCAAAAAAGGAAATGGCTAAGCCATAGGCATGTCCTCAAGGTTTCTGACCCTTGGACAATAGAACTAACCCAACAGTTATACGACTAATAGATTTTTGGGAAATTGTAGTGCTAAGAATAGAATCATGTTAACAATTTCACCATTGTGCTATGCCTTAGAACCCGATTGTTGATTGGCTGCAGAGGAGTAGCAGTCTAATGCAGTAAATTCCAAGGGTAAAATTTAGCAGCTACTGAAGCCATACTGAACTGTTATATTAAGGAAGCCATACACTGAACTGTTTTACTAATGAACTATAATGCCACATAACTGTGACTGTGATGCCATGTATATTGTAATGTTGTGATGCCACATATTCCACTGTAATGTTAATGAAGCTATATAAATATCCAGCTGTGTTAATATACATACAACTATGATGCCGCCAGACATGCAATTGTGTTGCCACCAGACATGCAATTGTGCTAAGGTCAACCATACTATTGTGTGCCAAGACCCATACCAGAGTGCAGAGATTAACTATACATCAGAGTGTTGAGACCATCATATTACTGTACTGAACTAAGATTAATTACATACTTTACTGTAGCAATACCTTATATATATTGAACTGAAATGAAACTATGCATACTCTGTACTGAAGCAAGATTATACACCCACTTAAGCGAGACAATACATTGTGAATACAATTATGCCAACGAGACTGTGCATTCAATTGCGAATCAATGCCAAATGATGTCGTATATACACTGTTGTTCAATACTTTGTTCAGATAATTATTTATAATAATTGGAGTGAGTTCATAACTTAGATGTGTTGAGATCACTGTGATAGTGCCGAGACTTGTGTACATATGCCACTGCCAAGAATGAGAATCACATACGAGACTAACCATAGAGATGCAAGACTATGATCATAAAATAGAGATGTGAGACTGAGAGTGTATAGTCTGGTATCATGAGCAAGAGAAATCCAGAGCCCTCACAAATATAATCAAGCCAGAGTAAAATTCAGTAAATTCCAAGGGTAAAATTCAGCAGCATGATGGAGGCTTACCTCTGACCTCAGATTCGATTTACTGTCCTTGTGGAGACCCCACGATGTTCAGGTGCATCACCCTCCTTGCAACAACATGATTCGAATGGCTACCAAGCGACATTCTTTCCTTGGATTTCCCTCTCCACGTCTTGCCTTAGAACCCAGTTTTTGATTGGTTGCAGAGCAGTAGCAGTCTAATGCAGTAAATGCTAAGGGGTTAATTATGAAATATTATATTAAACATTACACTGTGCCAACCATAAAAATGCATAACATAACAGTAAAACTGGCATAGCCAGGAGTATTTCATATATCTCTCCATTTTCTCTGTGATGCGGAAGGGCACCTTTTTCTTTTTTCAACATAATATCCATAGACATCGATAGGTGGATGAAACCTCAATCCTGTTTCGTTCATTGATCGATTAAAAATGAGTGGAATGGACAAAAAGCAAGCCAGCCCTGGATTTTAAAATGATAAAGATAATCTTATTTCTCAATACTCAACATGGACGTAGTGTGATGAAAGGGAAGAAAAGGAACCTAACAAACCACAGTGAACCATGAATTCTATGGATTGGATTGGAAGCTCTATCTACAATGTGACCCACATGAAGTTAAAATGCATAGATCTTCTGCTAGCGATCCTCTGCGATTTCTGCTAGCAAACCGTTTAGTACCTAGAATATTTGTAACAGATAGCATTCTGAATTTTATTTTAGTAGCATGATGGAGGCTTAACTCTGACACCAAATTCGATTTACTATCCTTGTGTAGACCCCACGATGTTCAGGTGCGTTTCCCTCCTTGCAACAACGCGAATCAAATGGCTACCAAGCGACCTTCTTTCCTTGGATTTCCCTCTCCACGTCTTGCCTTAGAACCCGGTTGTTGACCGGCTGCAAAGGAGTAGCAGTGTAATGCAATAAATTCCAAGGGGTTAATTATGAAATATTTTATTAAACATTACATTGTGCCAACCATAAAAATGCATAACCTAATAGTAAAACGGGCATAGCCGGGAGTATTTCATATATCTCTCCATTTTCTCTGCGGTGTGGAAGGGCACCTTTTTCTTTGTTCAACATAATATCCACAGACATCGATAGGTGGACGAAATCTCAATCCTGTTTCGTTCACTAATTGATTAAAAATGAGTGGAATGGACCAAAAGCAAGCCAGCCCCGGATTTGAAAATGATAACGATAAGCTTATTTCTCAATACTCAACATGGAAGCAATGTGATGAAAGGGAATAAAAGGAACCTAAAAAACCACAGTGAACCATGAATTCTATGGATTGGATTGGAAGCTCTATCTACAATGTAACCCACATGAAGTTAAAATGCATAGATCTTCTGCTAGCGATCCTCTGCGATTTCTGCTAGAAAACAGTTTAGTACCTCGAATATTTGTAACAAATAGCATTCTGAATTTTATTTTTAGCAGCATGATGGAGGCATACCTCTGACACCGGATTCGATTTTTTGTCCTTGTGTAGACCCATGATGTTCAGGTGTGTCACCCTCCTTGCAACAACGCGATACGAATGGCTACCAATTGACCTTCTTTCCTTGGATTGCCCTCTCCATGTCTTGCCTTCCCTCATGCAACCAGATGGAGAAATCAGAGGACAAGGGCATATCATTTTCCTGCAGGGTGCATTTGTTTCATCAAATCGGGTTGGTAATGGGTTGCAGTCGCAATAGAACGAATTACAAGCAAACCCATGAGACAAGATTCTGAAAAAAAAAATCTAAAACCCCAACCAAAATTCTTGTTGTATTGAAGAATAAGAGTACCTGTTTTTGGATTTGTGGAGTTGAGAGCAATGCAGAGATCCTGACACTGTCCATGGTGCCAGGCTCCAGATCCATGAGCAAGGCTCGGGGCACAAATCTCCCGCATCCTTCCTCCAAACCTGGAATAGTATGGTTGCATCCTTCCTCAAAATCGGTGACAGTATGGCCGCATCCTCCCCCATTCCTTGGACAAACCATGCAACCGGAGGGAAATGGAGGGAAATTAAAACTTTTGATATTTGAAAATTTTTGACATTTTGAAATGAAACACGTGTGTTTTTTTAAGGCCACTCAAATTAATTTAAAAATATATATTTTTTAATAATTATAATAATTTGTAAATAATTAAAATAATTTCTAAATAATTAAATGTTTGTTTATTTTGATTGTTTAAATCATATATTTTTTCTTTATAATTTATGTATTATTTTTTCCTTATTTTTAAGAATTACTTTGAAAGTGAAATTTACATTTTTTTTCTTAAATGATAGTAATCTATGTATTCATTTATTCAAATTAGATACATTTTCTATAATAAATAATACTGTAGTCTAATTAATAGATGAAATATTTTTTTTGATTAAAACCTGACAATATCAAGATCGTGATTTCTTATTGTTTATAATCAATTTTTGAATACATAAATGAATTAAACACCTTAAAAATCTCTTTAGAAATTAAAAATTAATAAATTAAATAATTTAAACTGGTTTGGGTAAATAAGTGGTATTGTTGATTATAAATAATTATTAATGAGATTAAATCTAAGACATTTATTTAAATTATTAATTATATAAAATTGTTGAATTAACGATGCCACAAGGGAGTAAACGGCAAACAGGCCGCTCAAACGTGCACAAGGCACCCTGGCGGTCACAACTTAGTAAAACTGATATGGGCACCCTCGAATGAAACGGCCTAACCGAACGAAGGCATAAGGGGGAAAACGACAAACGGGCTGGACGAACGTGCACAAGGCAACTGTGTGGTCACAACTTAGAAATTTTGATACAGCCGCCCTTAAACGAAACGACCCGACCCGAACGCGTTTGGGTGGGCGCCCTTGTAGAAATTTGAATAATTGCTGAATTATTCACCAAGATTATCCTGATTACACACTATTTAAGCTTCATGCATAATACATAACCTCTTCTACAATTGATCATCAATTTGCGGAAATAGAAGCAGTCGCATGCGCACATTAAAACATAATCAAGCACACATATAACACAGTATGTAATGGGGAAAGCATACAGCTGAAAACCCCCAACTATCTGTATATTATAATGATAGAGAACATGTAAAAATACATAGCACAAAGCTCCTCACAGCTCTCAGCACTATCTCACACGCTACACACAAAACTAGCTCAGATATGAACAAGTCACAAGTTCAAATCTCCTCCACAAGTCTGCCTGCCTCTACTGCGCAATCCAAGATGAATAATGATGAGATCCAAGTTCGAATCCCACTGGCTTGTACTGCGCAATCCTCATTGGCAATCTCAATCAATGTGTGTGCAAATCTCATGCACAGCTATAGTCACAACCGATAGTAGACTCACCCTTTCACCCACCTCTAACACTGGTCTCCACTGAACTGTCCATGCATTGCAGTTAACTGATGTATTCTTTAGTTGATTTATGAGTTAATAATTAGTGAATTAATTAATAAGTAATTCACACCACTCATCACTAGTGCATTTATCAGTTAGACTAAATACAACTAGTTCAACTAAGTTAAACCGAACACAACTCCACCAACTGTCTCATCAACTCCACCAAACTCTGCCACATGAGTTCTAACTGAAGTCAACCATGCAATAGCTCAACTAACCCCTAGGAATAGCGTAATTCCTTCTGTCAGCTGCATGTGCCACATCCAAGCATCAAACTGAAGTGTTCCAAGAGGATAAGATAATGTTTATAGTCTAAATATTATTAAGGGTTAATAATATTTGACTGTTCTATTTTTAGCCCGACAGTCTAAAAATAGAAACCGCCCAATGTCTAAAAATAGAGGTCCATCTATTTTTACCAACATGACCAATCATCCATAAATAGCATCCTGCAACTCATAGACCATGATCCATATGTCTAAAAATATACATAGTCTAAAAATAGACTTTGCGCCAAAAATAGCCTACGGGCCCACTTAGTGAAGGCGACTTATTTTCACTAAGATCCATCATCTTGTTGCATTTTCAACACTCCCTCTCAAAAATATATGGATTATCTACAACCCCTATCCTGCCTCTGTGGTATTCGAATTTTCTCCTGGTGAGCGCCTTCGTCAAGATATCAGCATCCTGATCCTCTGTGGGAATTTATGAAAGTAACATGATTCTCCGTTGCACACAATCTCTGATATGATGGTACCTGATGTCGATGTGTTTGGATCTATCATGAAATACTGGATTAGCCGAGAGTTTAATGCATCTCTGGTTATCACAATAAATCAGCGCAGCTCCAAGTGTGACTCCGAACAACCCGACCGTAGATCTTCCTCATCCATATAGCCTCGCATGCAACCCAAGCTTGTCGCCATACTTCTACTTCCGTTGAACCGAGTGCCACGGATATCCGGCTCGCTATACCAAGAAACTCGCTCGTCGACCCGATACTGAAAATCCCTCCAGATGTGCTCTTTCTGTCCGTTGGGCTCCCTGCCCAATCTGCATCCGTGAAGCCATGCAGCCTCACCTCATCCAACTGTCTGTACCACAATCCATATCTAGATGTGCCCCTGAGATACCTCAGGACATGCTTGCCTGCCTTCCAAAAGAGTTTGGCAGGCTTAACCATAGCTTGTGAAAGCTGGTTGATAGCATAGCATATGTCCGGTCGTGTATTGACTAGATACATGAGAGACCCCACCAACTATCAGTAGACAGTGGCATCCACTACCTCTGCTGAAGTAGCATCCTCCTTCCTCCAACCACCAGGAAGAGGAGTATCAACAGGCTTGCAGCCATGCATGTTGAACTTCTCCAATATCTCTTGGGCATACTTACCCTGAGAAACAAACAGTCCACCACTGCGCTGCCAAATTTCCAATCCCAGGAAATAATGAAGGAGGCCCAAGTCTTTCATCTCAAACTCCTTTGCAAGATCAACCTTGCATGAGTGTATCAACAGTTCATCACTCGTCAAAATCAAATCATTTACATAGAGTACAATGATCAGCAATTTACCCTCCACCACAATTTGGTATAGGTTCCAATCCGCCTCACTCTTATAGAATCCAAGTCCGGTGAAATAACTGTCTATCTGTGTGTATGAAGCACGAGGTTCTTGTTTCAACCCATACAGCGCTCTCTTGAGCTTGCACACATGTGACTCGCTGCTGAAGATCTCGAAACCTTCGGGCTACTCTATGTATGCCTCCTCCTCAATGACTTTGTTGAGGAACACAGACTTCACATCCATCCGATGAATGTGCCATCCCATCCGCGCTAAGAGAGCTAGGACTTTCCGTATGGAAGAATACCTTTTAGACAAAAGTAAAGGTCTCCCCATAATCGATCCCCTCTATCCGTGAGAAGCCTCAGTAAAAAATCTTGCCTTGTACTTCTCCACACTCCCGTCGCCCACCGCTTCACTTTGTAGATCCATCTCGAACCCACCACTCATTTCCTTTCTACTTGGGACAATCTCCCATGCAATCGTTTTCGACAATCGAATCATACTCCTCCACCATGGCATCTACCCATGCGGGTCCTCCACAAACTCTCTCGAAAGAGGATGGCTCCGTCACAACACATTTGCTCACAAGAGCCATGTATCCAAAGCAGGCTTCTGCCCAAAGGATCGTCTCTATCCGTGGCCGGTGGCCGTAGGTGGTCCTACAACCTTCTCTGCATCTTGAGCCAGTCGCTCAGCTTCTGTAGTGCGCTTCCGCCCTCTGATGGTTGGCGCTGCATGAGTGGTCTCTTCCACTCCATGAACTTCCTCTTGTGGCTGATCCACATCCCGAAGCTCATCCTTAGGAACTAATAGCTCCTCATCTGCATGCAAGTGTGGCTCCCTCTCAAGCGAACACTTCATGGCTTTCTCCTCCTGAAATTTGATATCCCGTCGCACAACAGTCTTGCGACTGTCTGGAAAATACACACGATAGTTGTGGGGTGTATCAGTGTACCCCAAAAATATCCCAACCTCCGCAGTCAGCTCCAGCTTCTTCCTGGCATCCTTCGTCACATGAATGTAAACAGGTGAACCAAAAATCCTCAAATGGGAAATATCAGGCCTCTTACTAGAAAACGCCTCCTCGGGTGTACTCATGCCAAGTATCTTGTGAGGACAATGGTTCTGCACATATACTACAGTATTGCATGCCTCCGCCCATAAGTGAATGGGTAGGCCTTGATCATGCAACATCGCCCGTGCAGCACCCACGATCATTCTGTTCTTCTGCTCAACAACCCCGTTCTGTTGTGGGTTATGGGGTGCTATGAGCTCTCTCCGAATTCCTTTTGTGCTGCAAAAGTCCTTGAATTCGCCAAAGATGAATTCACCACCATTGTCTCTCCTAAGAGCCTTCATTTGCTTCTCCGATTCCTTCTCAACCAGCGCCTTGAACTCACAGAACTTTGATTATGTCTCGCTCTTCTTCTGCATGAAGAAGATCTAGCACTTCCAAGAAAAATCATCAACAAAGATCACATAGTACCTGTGCTTTGCTGTCGAATCTACTGAGAAAGGTCCACACACGTCTGTGTGAATTCTCTCAAGGATTGTCGTGGCGCGACTATCCTTCTCGTGAAAGGTGGCTTTCACAAATTTTCCTAAGGTACACCCCTTGCACTGATCTGACTGTGCAAGAGTGCCTTTAGGAAGCCCAGTAGAAATCTACTGCAGTATCTTCAAAGCTCCATGGTGAAGGTGGCCCAATCTCTGGTGCCACAACTCGCCATCATCCCGGCTCACCACTCCTTCAGCCTTGCATGCCATTGCTGCACAGCCATCTACATGCAATTGATAAAGGTTCTTGACTCGAACCCTTATCTTCCGGGTTTCTCCAGTTGTCTTACTGCGCAGGAAAGCCTTTCCCTCGCTGAAGACAACATCATACCCCTTGTCTTCTAACATCGCCACAGAGATCAGATTCTTCTTCAATCCTAGAACATGCATCAATTCCTTCAATACGAAGGGTTTACCAGACTCCCTCTCAAAGGAAATGGTACCGATACCGGTCACACTGTATCTACCATCATCGCCCATCTCGATGTGCACTCCAAGATCTTTCTCATCCAGATCTGAAAACAAATCTCGATCTCCTGTCATGTGAAAAGACGCACCACTGTCCAAGAACCAAACTGAACCCATCACACTTGATACCAAGCATGCGATCAGCGAAAAATCTAGCTCAAACTGGGAGGCTAAGGCCTCTCCCGCTGCAGATCCAGCAGCCTTCTTATTTTTCTTCTTCTGCGGAAAATTTGTGGCATAATGTCCATGTTGGTGACAGTGAAAGCACTTCACCTTGGACATGTCCTGCTTCTTGCCTTTCGCACCAGACGAGAAGCTTTCTTGCTCTTCCCCTTCTTTGCTTTGGCAGCCAAAGTGCAATTTTCTTCATCAGATGCCTTTGATGAAGATCTGTCCCTGGTACTCCGCCTGATCTCTTCTTGCATGAGATCCGACCAAAGTCGCTCCCATCCTGGAAATTTCTCCCGACCATTGACAAAGTCCTGATAGCAATTCCAACTCTTTGGAATACCAAGGAGAGCCAATTCCACCAAGTCCTCCTCATTTACAGTCACCCCCACACTTCCCAGCTCATCCCTGCATTGGGTGAACTTCGTGAGGTACTTGGATATATTGTCGCCTTTCTCCATCTTTATGTTTCTGATTTTATCCTTGAGCGCCAACTTCCTCTGGTCGCTCTTGCTTTGGAATAAATTTGTCAACGCTTTCCACATCAAGTATGGAGAAGCTTTTCTATGCAGGATGGATACAATGTGATCCTTCACGCCCTCCAACAGAATCCTTCGACATTTTGCTGTCTTCTTTTTCCAAGCCTCAACTTGAGCAACATCAGTAGGCTTTAGGACTTCAGCATCTATGAACTTCTTCAACCCATTATCTTCTAACACCGCCTCCATCCTGTCCTTCCATGCAACATAATTCGAGCTTCCCTCAAGGGACACCAAGAAAAACACTGCTGCAAATTCGAATTCCACCAGCTCAAAACTCAACCGCTTCTGATTTGTGAGAACAAGGTATTTCTAGAACAGAGATCGACTGTAGGGGAATTTACTGGATATATCACCTTTAAAAGAAAGGATGGATCCAGAGGCTACCTGGCCCACTTACAGACTCTGTCTACCGAAATAAATTGTAATCACTGTAATAGATTCGATGATCAATTTCGCTCCGATACCATGTAGAAATTTGAATAATGGCTGAATTATTCACTGAGATTATCCTGATTACACACTATTTAAGCTTCATGCATAATACATAACCTCTTCTACAATTGATCATCAATTTGCGGAAATAGAAGCAGTCGCATGCGCACATTAAAACATAATCAAGCACACATATAACACAGTATGTAATGGGGAAAGAATACAGCTGAAAACCCCCAACTATCTGTATATTATAATGATATAGAACATATAACAATACATAGCACAAAGCTCCTCACAGCTCTCAGCACTATCTCACATGCTACACACAAAACTAGCTCAGATATGAACAAGTCACAGGTTCAAATCTCCTCCACAAGTCTGTCTGCCTCTACTGCGCAATCCAAGATGAATAATGATGAGATCCAAGTTCGAATCCCACTGGCTTGTACTGCGCAATCCTCATTGGCAATCTCAATCAATGTGTGTGCAAATCTCATGCACAGCTATAGTCACAACTGATAGTAGACTGACCTTTTCACCCACCTCTAACACTGGTCTCCACTGAACTGTCCATGCATTGCAGTTAACTGATGTATTCTTTAGTTGATTTATGAGTTAATAATTAGTGAATTAATTAATAATTAATTCACACCACTCATCACTATTTTATTTATCAGTTAGACTAAATACAACTAGTTCAACTAAGTTAAACCGAACACAACTCCACCAACTGTCTCATCAACTCCACCAAACTCTGCCACATGAGTTCTAACTGAAGCCAACCATGCAATAGCTCAAATAACCCTTAGGAAAAGCGTATTTCCTTCTCTCAGCTGCATGTGCCACATCCAAGCATCAAACTGAAGTGCTCCAAGAGGATAAGATAATGTTTATAGTCTAAATATTATTAAGGGTTAATAATATTTGACTGTTCTATTTTTTAGCCCGGTAGTCTAAAAATATATTCCGCCCAATGTTTAAAATTAGAGGTCCATATATTTTTACCAACATGAAAAATCATCCATAAATAGCATCCTGCAACTCATAGACCATGATCCATATGTCTAAAAATAGACATAGTCTAAAAATAGACTTTGCGCCAAAAATAGCCTGCGGGCCCACTTAGTGAAGGCGACTTCTTTTCACTAAGCTCCATCATCTTGTTTCATTTTCAACATCCCTCACATGGCTCGACATGACATGCACAACTGAATGAAGGCATAAGGGAGAAACAAGAAAACGGGCCACACGAACGTGCATAGGGCACCCATGTGGTCACAAATTAGCATATTTGATACGAGTACTACCCTCAACCGAAACAACCAAACCCAAATGCGTTTGGGCCGGCAGGCGCCCTCAACCGAGACAACCTGACCCAAAAGTGTTTGGGTAGGTGCCCTTAACCGAAATGACCCGACCCGAACGGGTTTGGGCGGGCACCCTCAAACGAAATGGAAAACGGGCTGCACGAACGTGCACAAGGCACCCATGCAGTCACAACTTAGCAAATGGGTTAGGGTAGGGGGTTAAATGGGTTAGGGTTGGGAAATAGGGTTTAAGGGGTTAGGGGTTAAGGTTTTATAGGTTTAGGGTTTATGGGTTTAAATGGGTTAGGGGTTTAGGGGTTTAGGGGGTTAAATGGGTTAGGGGTTAAGGGTTTAAGGGTTAGTGGTTAAGGGTTTAGAGGTATAGGGTTTAGGGGTTAAATGGGTTAGGGATTTAGAGTTTTATGTTTTATGGGGTTAAATGGGTTAAGGGTTAAGGGTTTGTAGGTTTAGGGTTTAGGGGGTTAAATGGGTTAGGGGTTTAGGGGGTTAGGGGATTTAGCAGTTAAGGATTTTAGGGGTTAGAAGTTAGGCGCTAATGGGGTTAGGTTTTAGGGGGTTAGATGGGTTAGGGGTCGAGAATTAGGGTTTAAAGGGTTAGGGTTAAGGTTTTAATGGTTTAGGGTTTAAGGGGTTAGGGGTTAAGGGTTAATAGGTTTAGGGTTTAGGGGGTTAGGGGATTTAGCAGTTAAGGATTTTAGGGGTTAGACGTTAGGGGCTAATGGGTTTAGGTTTTAGGTGGTTAGATGGGTTAGGAGTCGAGAATTAGGGTTTAAGGGGTTAGTGTTAAGGCCAGTTTAATGGTTTAGGGTTTAAGGGGTTAGGGGTTAAGGGTTTATAGGTTTAGGGTTTAGGGGATTAAATGGGTTAGGGGTTAGGGGTTAAGGGTTTAGAGGTTAGGGGTTAAGGGATCAAACGGAAAACGGGCCACCCGAATGTGCACAAGCTGGCACCCGGGTGGTCATAACTTAGAAAAACTAATATGGGCGCCCTCGAATGAAATGGCCTGACCCAAACGTGCCCGGTTGAGCGACCTCACATGGTGGGACACGGCTCACCCAAATGAAAAATGCCACAAGGGATCAAATGGAAAATGGGCCACCCAAACGTGCACAAGGAAAATGGAAAACGGAAAACGGGCCGCCCGAACGTGCACAAGGCACCTGAACAGTCACAACTTAGAAAAACTGATACGGGCGCCCTCGAACGAAATGGCCTGACCCGACCTGAACGCGCCTGGTCGGGTGACCTCACACGGCCCGACACGACACACCCAAACGAACGATGCCACAAGGAAGCAAACGGAAACCGAGCCACCCGAACGTGCACAAGGCACCCGGGCGATCACAACTTAGCAAAACTGATACGGGTGCCCTCGAATGAAACGACTCGACCTGACCCGAACGCGCCTAGTTGGGTGACCTCACATGGCCTGACACGACGCGCCCAAATGAACAATGCCACAAGGGAGAAAATGGCAAACAGGCCACCCAAACGTGCATAAGGCACCCAGGCGGTCACAACTTAACAAAACTGATACGGGCGCCTCGAACGAAACGGCCCGACCCAAACGCACCCAGTCGGGCGACCTCACAGTATGGCGCGACACAGCGCGTCTGACCGAATGATGCCATAAGGGAGAAAATGGAAAATGGGCCACATGAACGTGCACAAGGCACCTGGGTGGTCACAACTAAGAAAAACTAATACGGGCGCCCTCGAACGAAACGACCGACCTGGACGCGCCCAATCGGGCGACCTCACATGGCGCGACATAGCGTGCCTGAATAAATGATGCCACAAGGGAGCAAATGGAAAACGGGCCGCTCGAATGTTTCTCCTTGGCGATTTGAGCATGAGTGTCAATTTTGGCATTCAAAATCTTCTGTTGTGTGAAAATTTTCTCCAACTCTGCTTGGAGATCAGCGTAGTGGAAGCAGTCTTCACTTCTTGCCATGTTGTGAGATAAAATTGATGAGCCAGAGAATGAAAAGGGCCTGCAAAGGCACAAATCCAATGGGCAGGGATCTAGGTTGGAAAGGAAGCAGGGAGCTTTGAAAATCACAGAGACAGATGATCAGAATGAAGGAAGATGGGGGGAATGCGAATGCATAGAAGGGGAATGCAAGTGCAGAAGAGGGGAGAAGGAGGAGTGATTTAGATCGGGAGTGACCACGATTAAATACACAGGCTTAAACAAAGAATCGAGGTGGAATGGAGATGTTTTCATATGACATTTGAGGGATAGATCATGGGGATGGCATGAAGACAGCAGGAGCGCTTGCGAGAAAGGACGAAGGCTGAGTAAATGGATTGAATTCAAAGATATTATGTCAATAATATCCTCTGCAAAGGATTTAGATGAGATTTCAGGTGATACAAGAGCTAAATCGGTCATGTGAATAATACGAATGTCAGTGGGGAGGAATTCGATGGTGTTGGAAACCTCTAAAGATAATCTGTGAGTTGATTTATTTCTGATTATGGCAGGAAGCATTGAGATTCGATGGTGCTACATCGAAGAAAGCCTATAGGATGTAAGCAAGCTCTATTTTCACGTGTATCTGCCTCCTTGTTGAGCGAACGGAGTACATGGTAGAATCGGATTTCTGTCACAACTTAGCAAAACTGATACGGACACCCTCGAACGAAATGGCCCAATCCGAACGCGCCCGGTCAGGCGACCTCACACAGTGCGCCCGACCGAATGATGCCACAAGGGAGCAAACATCAAATGGGCCACCTGAACGTGCACAAGGCACCCGGGCAGTCACAACTTAGCAAAACTGATATGGGCACCCTCGAACGAAACGACCCGACCCGAACGCGCCAGGTCGGGCAACCTCACACGACGCGACATGATGCGCCCAAACGAACGATGCCACAAGGGAGAAAACAGAAAACGGACCACCCGAATGTGCAGAAGGCACCCGGGAAGTCACAACTTAGCAAAATTGATACAGGCTCCCTCGAACGAAATGGCTCGACCCGAACGCGCCCGGTCGGGCGACCTCACACGACGCACCCAACCGAATGATGCCACAAGGGAGAAAACGGAAAATGGGCCACCTGAACGTGAACAAGGCACCCGAGCAGTCAAAACTTAGCAAAACTGATATGGGTGCCCTCGAATGAAACGACCCGACCCGAACGCACCCGGTCGGGCAACCTCACACGGCGCAACACGACGTGCCCAAACGAACAATTCCACAAGGAAGAAAATGACAAATGGGCCACCTGAACGTGCATAAGGAACCCGGGCAGTCACAACTTAGCAAAATTGATACGGGTGCCCTCGAACAAAATGGCCGAACCTGAATGCGCCCGGCCGGGCGACTTGACACGGCGCGACACGATGCGCCCGACCAAACGACGCCACAAGGGAGCAAACGGAAAGCGGGCCGCTCGAATGTACACAAGGCACCCGGGCGATCACAACTTAGAAAAACTGATACGAGCGCCCTCGAACGAAACGACCCAACCCGACCTGAACGTGCTCGGTTGGGCAACCTCACACAACGCAACACAACGCTCCTGACTGGACGATGACACAAGGGACAAAATCGAAAACGGGCCGCTCGAACATGCACAAGGAACCAGAGCGGTCACAACTTAGCAAAACTGATACGGGCGCCCTCGAACGAAACGACCCGACTCGAACACTTCCCTATAACAAGTATTTAGTGTGGAACCTTGTCTCGAAAACTCCAACAACCACATTAAATCTTATTTTGGAACCCAAAGCATCTAATTACTGGGCTTGGGAAAGAACCCTAGATTACACCTTTCACAAAACTTTGAAAACCAATAATGCATAGTAATCCAAAATTATCCATAAAAGGATCATCAATGCTTCCGCATTGTGCCATTAACAATTCATGTGCAATCATTAAAATATAAACTATAGGTTTTAAACAATCCACTATCAACGAAGCTTGACTATAATGAACCTGCTCATTTTCAACCTCATAATCAAGCTTTTTCCAGTCGATAAAAATAGGATAACATGCAAATTGAGTCAATGAACTATCCATAATCTAGAACAATCTATTGTTTCATATGCAGGATGCAAAGTTTTTATTTGAAATCATTATACGTTGGTGCCTGTCCCTAATGAGTAGCAACAAAGTTATCTTCTTCCCCTTTAATTTTCATCTATATAGATGCAAGAGAAAACCTATAAAAAATATGGATGTGTACCTTTGTTTTTAGCTTGCAAGAGAAAACCGATACAAACTATGGATGCATACCTTTGTTTTTAGCTTGGACGCATCTTCTGTCCACACAACATTCGACTTCACCATGCCAATTGTCAATACACAAACACTTAGAATGTTGCACCAATTCTACACTTACTTAATCATTAGCACTCACTACTTTCATACAAACGTCGCAAGAGCGACACATAGCCCAAACTGTCGCAAGAGCAACACTTTTACCCGAACTTTCGTAATAGCGACACTTTTACCTGAACTATCGCAATAGTGACGCTTTCCTCAAACGTCGCAATAGCGAAACTTATCTCAACGTCGTCGCAATTAAAACACTTTTTCCCGAACTGTTGCAATTCCGACACTTTTACTAGAACTGTCGCAATAGCGATGCTTTCCTCAAACGTCACAATAGCGACACTTAGCTCTGCGTCGTCGCAATTCCGACACTTTTTCCCTCACTGTCGCAATTACGACGCTTTGCTACAAACGTCGGAAGACCGACACTAACTTCTAAGCTTCGCAATACTAACACTTGTCTCCAAACATCGATATAGCGACAATTGTGGGCGAGATTTGAAAATTTGATAAAATTTGGGGAAATTTCCGACATTTGGTCAAAAGTGTCGGAACCAAAGTGTCAGAATTTCCACCAAATGTACTAGTGTGTGTGGATGTAGGTGTTGTAAATTTTGTGTATGTGTATGTAAGTGAAGAGAATCAAGGGCATTGGGTGCTTTCCGGGTGTGGCAACTGTTATCACTCAGAAAAAATGAAGCACCATTTGACAAAGTCCTGGAGGTTCATGTGTCAAAGGTAGGGTCATAGAATTCATTTTTCATTACTTGGTTAAGGAAAATTTTTATTTTTTCTTATTTTAGCCTATCCTAAGTTCTAAACCCACCCTTATTCAAATATTTCATGTTACATCAGTCATTATTTTCTGAATTTTTTCATTTCACAAGTTTATAGCACCGAAATAGTCATTTTAGCCAAGAAACCCTACTTTCGTAGTGAAATACACAGAGAAAACGCACTTTTCGCTACGAAAATGCTAATAATTTCATAGCGAAATTTCCCAGAAATACACTAGGTACGCTACGAAAGTAAGGATTCTCGTCTGTCTTGTCAAAATAGTTGTTAGGTGTCAGTGAATGATTGAAAGGGATAGGGTAGATGCCATTCGAGTCAGTTAAGGTAAAGATCAAGGTACAATGGCTATGGCTGAAGTCATCATCACCATTTTAAGCATGTATGAGTCATCATTATGCTATTAGTTGTCACCAAACTTCAAAATCTTTCCAAATTGAGTTATTTGTCATTCTCCATTCCCTCTTTGCGTGTTATTGAGCTATGGAGAATTATTTCACTAAGCCCAAGCTATGGCTGGTATTTTCAAAGGTTAGTGGGTATCACTAATCAAGAAAGGCTGAGAAGACATTAAAACATCATGGCTACAAAGAGAAAGACCAACAAAGGTGGCCATTGTCTTAGATATGAGCCATCAGACATGAACCTGATAAATGAAGACCCAACAGATGTAGAATTTTTTAGAACAACAGGATGTTTGCAGTTTTGTCAAAGATTGAAAGGATGCCATGTACAAGTTTCTAAATAATTTTCCCTAAACTTTAATGGAACAGCTACAAAAGTGGGAATGTTGAATCTCACTATAACACCAGAGACCATTGCAGTAGCAACAGGGATTCCAAGAGGACAAGAAATATGGTTCAAAGGTTTCAAATTCAACATGGAGGAATGTAAAGAATTTATCAAGCCAGAAAATAATGAGGTTGACCTTACAAATTCCATTCCAAGGAGCTACACGAAGGATAATTTCTCAAAGCCACTGCTTATCATTCAGAAATATTTCACTTCTAAAGGGAGATATCATAAAGTCTATTCTTACCACTTCAAGCTTCTTTTACACTTTTTTGGTAAGATATCTCTTGATCTACCTTTTTATGTACATAGAAGCTTAGCAAAATGGCAGATAAAGTTCAAGCTAATTCTGAAGGAAGTGAGACCTCACTTTTTCATCATGGTTTAATAAAATTGTTGGTTTTATATGAGTTACAAAGACTAGGAAAAGACTGGTCTTCTTTTCTGTTTGTTAGTGGTTTTGAAATGGATACCAATACCCCTAAAAGAACTCCTAAACCTAGAGGTATACCATCACCTTTAGTGATAGAACAAAGTGAACCAGTAGGGGCAAAGCAAAGTGAACTAGTAATCATGGAAACAGAGTAGTTGTAGAAATTTGATACACCTACTCTTTAACCTGCAAAATAAAAGTCAATAATGAGCAAACCTGCAAAACAAGAGCCAACTGTGAGTAAGCATGGCAACAAAAGGATTACAAGGAGCCAAACAGTGGCTAAAGGCAACTTAGAAGACATACTACATGTTATTGATATTGAAGAGACTCCTATAGTCTACGTTGAGGATATATATGAGGGTGGAAATAAGATCAAGAAAGCCAAATCAGCAAAGAAGTTAGAGTTTGAAGGCGAGGATGCAGGTTTTATGTTTTAGGCTTGGAAGCCCATGACAAGACATGCTAGAAAACTTTTGGAAAGCAGTAAAGAAGTTCATCCAACCACCACAAATCATTATTGACCTTTCATCTCATGCAGAAGAAGATCCAGTCAGCAAGAAAAGGAAAGGAAAGGAAAAATTCATTGAAAAAACAGAGTTTTAAGTCCTTGAATAACAGTTGAGGTTAGTTAATCATCAAATAGCAGTCATGAAGAAGGAGGCAAGGAAACATAATGCTCAGAAGGTGCAGTTTGAGAAGATGAAAGAGTTTTGGGAAGAGCAGGTTGACAGTGTATCAAAGACCCTAGATAACACACAACAATTAATCAAATGGACTATGCCATTAAGAAAATAAGTGAAGCATGTCAAAAGAATGAACCTGCACTTGAAATCTAGTAACAAAAAGCTAAAGAACCAAGTTAAATACCTCCAAGAGCAGTTAGAATTGATCCATGAGGAGCTGGAGAAGAAGGGTCTAAAGATGATTGTAGTTGAGGAACCCATAGCTCAACTCATCATCAATGAAGAAGAAACACCTCAGGACTCTTAGGTTGAGTTGGTTTATGTTTTGAAAGGTAAATGGCATGTTGAAAATAAAATTTGTACAGCTGGAAGGTACCTTTTTGAAACAAGGCAAAAATCTGGAATTTACACAGTTTTCCACAGTTTTGTAGCGTTTCTTAGGCTTGAAGCCACGAAAATTCTACGTAAACACATGTAGCTGTATTTTTTATTCTAAAACCATTTTTGGTAGCTTTCAAGGAGATGAAATGATAGTGAGGATGTGTCAGGTCATGATGAACACAATGCAAGAGAAAATAATCAGAAATTTTGATTGCAAAGGTCATTTTTTGTATGCTACGAAACTGCCATACTTTCGTAGCGAGTTGTTTTGAAGGTTTATGAGCAGGTTTATGAGAATTTTTGGATAGGTGGACATATTCAACAGTTCAAGGGACCTTTCCAACAATCATCCATGACTTGAAGACCATGAAAGGGAGACAACTTATCAGTTGAAGACTTCATTGAAGATAGGGCCCTGTTTTCCTAAAAAATAGGGTTTGTTTCCAGATTTTGAGGAGGGTAATTAAGATGTCAAGTAGTGATGAGTTCTATCAAATCCTATTTGAAAATGTGATGCATTAGTTTTCAGATGTGTAACTTTTTTAAGAGATAAGGTAGTTGATGTAATAAATAGCAATTTGAGTCCTATTAGGAAAAGGACTATTTTATAGTGTAGCTGTCATTTTCTCATTAAAGCACATGTTTTCCTATTATGCAAGGTGTCATAGGAATATTTCAATGAATATAGCCTAGAGGCAGATCATCTCTCCTGTAACAATGTCTATTAAAGGGCAGATATTCGAAATTGTAAGGAGTTGGAGATTTTTTGCAATACTGCAGCTTTATGTAAATTGACTGTTATCAGTAATACAGAGGACTTTTTCTTGACAGACCTGAGATTCTAATGGAGTTTTTAATTTTTTTTCTTGTCTATATTTTTATGTGTACCACTTTTAGTATATTTCATCCTTATTACTCATAATTCATATTTTTATGCTCTGACTTCCTATATTGATGAAATGAATGTGTTTCCCTATGTTCTATGTGTGATTTTCATTTGTTAAAAATTCTTACTTGCCTCAGCTTCCATGTCAAGAGACCTTCCCACTAAACCTACTGATTTATTGACTCCATAAGCCCAATGGTTGTATACCTGTACTCTTTTCAACCTACACACATCACAATAAAGTTATTTTTAAAATAGAGTTAGCCATCTAGTTTCATCATTATCAAATATCATTAACCCCTTTGAGAGAGCCCTCTCAGACTGAAGAGGCTAAGCTTCAGTCACAAGCTAGTTTGAAACAACTATATAGAGTTTCTTGATTAGCAGCCAATCAAGTGAAATTTTGTGATAAAATTTTGGTGCATCTACCGGGAGCCTGAAGATTATACTTTCCCGAAATTTTGAAGTTGAACTTCTGAAGGTAGCAGGAGCTCAAAAAGTTGTTCGAGTCTACATCTACCTTGGTGACTCCATTCAAAATTCATATGATCAAAGGTGGCTTCGAGAAGGAGATACACGAGGAGTAATCCTGACCCAGACCCACCTACCATTGTGGACAATCCAAACACTATCTCCAGAGGCAGTCAAGGCATTTCTACAATGTCAGGTACTGCATCATTGATAAAAATATGTATTGGAAAGATACTGGTGGTATTCTTCTGAATTATTTGCTGGAAGAGGCTGAAAAGGTGATTGAGGAGTTTCACAAAGGATATTGTGGAGATCATCATTATTGGAAGGCTACAGCAAATAATATTCTCAGAGCAGGGTATTATTGGCCTACTATGTTTAAATATGTCTACAAAAATATTGTTGTCTGCCATGAATGTTAGATTTTTTTATGGTAAGAAGAAGCTTATTCCTTTCTCTTGATGCATATCTATGTTGAGGCATCATTTCAGCAATGGGGGATAGATTTAATTGGTGAGGTTCATCCATCATCTTCAGGTTAGCATCGTTGGATTCTGACAGCAACTGATTATTTCACCAAGTGGATTGAAGCAATCCCAAATAGGAAAGAAAATGATTAATTTATCATTTCATTTTTGGAATATAATATATTGTCTAGGTTTGGCTGCCCTATGAAGATAATCACTGATAATTCACAAGCATTCAAATCTAGGAAGCTGATCAGTTTTTGTCGTAAATATCACATTACACTTGGGAATTCTACTGCATATTGGTACACAACATTTTTTCACATTCCATGCAATCCCCATCCCGCACATTGGAGGGTCATTTTTGTGACTTATAAGAAGTGTCATGCCTTGCAAATACCATCATTGCATTCCTTTGCATGAGAGTAACATTCCTCCTGTTGACAATTCCCTGAGCAAGACTGTAAAAACCCTTGTTTTTGCCTTGGCGCGAGTAGCCAGTTACACTCCCGCACCGAGCTAGAAAATTAACACTGAGCCCACGCCAGTTGGTGCTCTATCCCAGTTGAGCACCCACACCAAGATGTTTATGAATTTTTTTTTTAAAATAGAGGCCAAGGTTCCATTCCAACCACCCCGGGGATGAGTCCTTGGGAGTGGTTGAATTGAAACAACTATAGAATCCCTTCATTAGTTAGTAGTTTCCACCTCCCTTGGAACTCTCCTAAAGGATAGGACTCCCTCCCACTTTTGTAGGGATCCCAACCTCCTCATTCTCCTCTATAAAAGAAACTATCTCTCTTCTCTTCAACTAGCTGAACTTGGAGAACTAGACATATTATAGTTGAATTACTACAGAAGATACAAAAAGAAGGAATTATGTTAAGGAAGCTTGAGCCCATAACTTCTAAGAGATATTGAGTCCATGCCTTCATCCCGTCTGAATTCCCTAACGAACATTTGAGATGTGCTTCACCTGAACCCCGCTGGAGGAGACTGCGACGTCAAAGCATCGGTTGTACTCTTCCTTCTATTCATTTATATACATGACTATTGTTTAGTTACTATTGTGTTATGATGTTTATTTGATGCAATATGTTTAGCCCTCTTTAACTGGCTAATAGTTACGAGTGAAACCATTATGTCGTATGTTTTTCTTGTTCTTTGTCTTATGTGCGGGTATCTGAGCGTAACAGCGAACAACTTGTGATTTGCCAAGGCAGGAGCGAGAGACTACTACTCTTTCTGCAATGACGACAGCATTGGATTCAAGGTAGGTCAATCTATAGTGTCTTTTGTTCATTCATTAACTAGGAAGCAACACTTTAGTGTGTCCTTTTGTTTCTAGACCCACCCTAGGGCTAGAGGGATCGTCTCTGTCCGTAGAGAGGATTGACCTGTATAACAAATTGGCGACTCCACTGGGGATCAATGCGAGTTTGTCATTTCATTCTGTTGGGTCAGTTTCAATTATTGGTTTAGTTATCTATCTTTTTCTAGTTAATTTTCTTAGTTTCCATCCTTTGTTCAGCTCCAGAGTGTCAAGGTTGACCTCTACTCATTAGGTTTTGGTTTTTCTTCTTCTTTCCTTAGTTATCTGGCTTGGCGCAGTTGTTCTCTGCACAGTCGCATCGATTGTCACAAGTTTCTCTTTTTGCACTCACGCCAACCCCTATATGGCGCGGATTACAGCCTTACAGTCACGCCAACCTCTGTAAGATTTGGTTTGACCTCCTTAATGAATGTTTTGGTCATTTATTCTTGCTTCTGGGTTATTTTTTAGGTGTGATTAAGCCTTTGGGACTGTGTTGACTACTGTAGACTTGTTTCTTTCTATTTTTTGTCCATTTTCCTATCGATGTCATTTAAGCCCTTGGGATTTCTAAGTGTTCTTGTACACTGAGCCTTCTGTTTGAAAACAAGTATCTTTGATTGTTGTCAGTCTCGTTTTGGGTCTTTATGTTGAGTTTTTCTTGATCCTTTTGAGTGCTTTATTGGTTGAATGGTATTTTTGTTTTTTTATTAGTCCTTCTTCTTCTTACTTTTAGCATCGATTACTTTGCTTTTTTGGGTCATTTTGGGAAACTCTCTTTTTTATTGGAAGATTGCGTCATTTGTTTGAGTATTTTCTTGTGCTTGTTTTGTATTTGGTTGAGCTATTCAAATCCAATTCCTACATTCACATACTCAGACTTATACTTATTTTTTCATTGAATTAGTGCATTGTATGCTTTGTTTCATTTGAAAAATTCAAAAAAAAAATGTTTCACATTCTTTCGTTGCATCGAAATTGAAACATTCCTTTACATAACTAGCATTTGTCAATCTAGGAGGGAGTTTCGTTTTCGATTGACTGCATTAGAGGCATTAGAAGTTTTCTTCGCATATTCTCCTTGCTTGCTATTGTTTGAAAAATTTCTATCCTTCTCATAACTAGCATTCATCGAATTGAAATGATGTTCATTTGCATATAGTTTGCATTTAGGAAGTTGAGTTCCAAATTCGATAGGGCATTAAAATTGAAACATAATCCAAGATCAACTATAAAATTCATTTAATGAACCTAAGTCAACATTGAAACCTAACGCAACATTCTAGTGTTCTAGGCTAGAGACTTGTTCTGGCATCTTAAAACCTAGTAGTTGTTGTTTGCTTTTTGGCTTTAGACATCACTGTTACGGACTTGTGCTCCCTGTACCGTCGCGTATATAAAGGGATACCCTTCTAGGTTGCAATCCTTTATCCATAGGAAGTCGAATCTGCCACCTTGTAACCATGACACACTAAACACATCATTCGGGGAGACTACCTGCACATATGTTAATTCCTTGGTCATTTCTCTTTCATTTGATCACCAAGGTGTATATGGCAGTTCACGGAAAATTGGTATACCCTCTTGCTCAGAATACCTAAGTAGTCGTTTCGATCTTTTCATGACTCTTTAAACAAGAAAAAGATCATCGAGCACTTGTCCTTTCACGCTCGTTTCAAATTGAAAGTGATTAGAGACATCTTTTCCCTGTTTCTCGACTCTTAAAACATGAAACAACAAATTTTGGCTTCAGTGTTATAAAATTAATCACCTATGATCACACGCCTATTAAAATTTTTGTTACTTGGTTTGATTTATTTCCTTAGTTTTTTATCTTGGAACCTTCGATTGGTTCTCCCTTTTCTTTCATGTTCTAATATATGGTCAAAGTGGCAGAACCTCCAGTTTCGTCACCCTCACTGCCTCCTAGTGGTGGTTCTTTTCCGGACGTTTCTTTTGAAACCCCTCAGTCCACTAGGTCTTCTGAGTTTTCACATCCTATTCTTTCGTCTATCCAACCCCTTACTACCCAATCTCTGCTTGACGAGTCGGTTGAGTTCAATTGGCCTCCTTCAAGTGCTTGGTCTATTTTTGGGGAAGAAGGAGAATTTCCTCCTCTTACATCAAGATCACCTTTTGTTGCTGCTGTGATACCTCCTAGTCCCCATAGTCTTTTCGAAGATTTTACGGCAGACTCAGATATGGATTCCTCCAAACCTATTGGCAGTGAAGGAATGCCTATTTCCATGGGAGAATATTAACTCTTTCCTGAAAATCTCTCTCATGCCTCTATCCAATCTTCTCCACCTTCGGTGTCACTCCTGGCTGGCTATAGGTCTTTGAGTCAGATTATGTCCGGTGTTGCCTCCATTGTGCAATCCAATATAGTAACTCTTCCTCAGAGTTCGGTCCTACCTTCATTAGGGCTATCACCGTCGACTCCTGGTTCGTCGGTTACTGTTACATCTGTTCTAGTCCAACCGACGGTCTGTGTGGCTTCTAGTTCAGTTTCCACTACTCCTGTGATTCCTGGCAGTATTACTTTTGAAGAATATCTATTAGTTGTTCAGCAGTAGAGTTCTCAGGGTTCTCAGTAGTCCCAAGCTCCTAGAGATCCTCGTTTCCACCATTATGATGTTGTTGGTAATCCCGTATATGTATATCCGCACCATTATGATGTGTATGGGAATCTAGTTTATTTTCCTCCTATTGATTCTTATCAGGCCATTTATGATCCTTATCAGTCTGTTACTCATTTGGGACCTATCTTGCCTATGCAACCCTCTGGCTTACAAGGACAACCCTCTCAGGGACAACCTTTAGCTCAGTAGGGCCCTGCTTTTGGTCCATAGGAACAACCATATGATCCACAAAGCCAACCTTTACAAGGACAACCTTTGGTCCAACATGGACAACCCTCTGGTCTCTCGGGTCAACCTCTGAATCAACCTAGATCATATTTTGGTCCTGGGGGGAATTTTATCCACCACATGAGGGACAACCTGTTGCACTGCAATCACAGCCGCACGTTCAGTATGGCCCAAATATTGTGCAACCAGGACAACCCTATGGTCCTTCTCCGGGTCAACCTGGTCATCAGGGACAGCCTGGACCATCGCAACCATCAGGCCAACCTTTCCCACAAGGTCAACCTAGTGGCCCTCAGCAACCATTGCAACTGCCAGTTCAACCAGCTCAGCAGCCGTTGCAACCTGCCCACTATCAGATGCCTTCATTTCCACATCCAGTTCTACCTATTTACCCTGCCCAGCAGCTTGCTCAACCTGATCAACCACAGGGCGCTTACTACCCTCAAGTTTCATATCCATCGGTATATAGCGTGCCCCGAATTCCTTACCCTTAAAATCAACCTGTGTATCAGGAACCTCAAAGCAGTGCTTACATTCCAAAACAGAATCCTTATGTTACTCAGCAAGGACCTACGTGGTCTACTTTGACTCAATATCCTGGTCCTCAACCCCAATATCAACCGAATTATCTTCTTTCTAATCCCTATGATCCGAATCCTTCGGGACAAAATATGTGGGGACATAATCCCGCTTGGACTGGGTGGAATGTACATACAAGTCTTTATCAAAGACCTCCGATGACTTTTAATACCCAATTAACATTTCTTTCCACATCGGAATTATCGGATGTGTCAAAGTTAACGAATGATCCTATTCTCCATAACCCGTATTGGCCTCTGGTTCCGACCAAGATTCTTGGTGATTGTCCTAAATTCGAGGGTAAACCTGGTGAAGACCCCCAAACACATGTTGTGACTTACCACTTGTGGTGTTCTTCTAACTCTTGGGTTGACGATTCTATTTGGCTTCATCTTTTCCAGCAAAATCTTACTGGTGCCACTGCGAAGTGGTACATTGAGCTGTCTCATGGAGTCTTTCAAGATTTCAATTCTTTATCCATGGCATTCCTTACACATTTTCAGTTACCGATCCATTATGAGACTGGGACATATCTCCTCACTTCATTAAAACAGGACCGAGCTACTCATATCTCGGATCATATTCATGAGTGGCGGCGTCGTCATCACATAATCAAATTTGAAATTCTGGATCAACTTCTAACTCATTGGTTCACTACCTCCTTTGTTAATCAAATTGCAAAGGACATAGCTATGGAGGCATGTGTAACCGAGGAACAAGCCATTGCTTATGCCCAGTACCTTGATCTTGTGTACTCTCAGTTCGATGCTTTATATGATATCTTGCCTGATGCTCCTCAACCTGGAACTTATAAACCACCACCAACTCCATATTTTGATGGTATTATTGGTTCCATATCTCAGACTTCTCAGAAGTCTCCTTCATCCAACTCTAGGAAGCAGAATTCTACTTCTTCCAATAATTTTGCTTCTCAGCCAACTTCAAATTTTGGCAAACCCACGGAAGTGAACATCATTTAGGCCAATCCTACAGTAACACTCCTAAAGTTAAGAATAAGGTAAAGGTAAGGCAAAAGCTAATACCCCAAAACAGGATTCTCCGAAACCCCGTACTGCTGATAGTTCCAAAAACCGAAGTATCCTTGTTTAATTTGTGATGAAGAGCACTTAACCAAAGACTGTCCTTGATGGTCCGCGGTGAGTTGATTCCTCAAAGGCAGCCAAGGAGCTCCGGCCATTCTTAAAGAACCTTTCCCACAGCAAACCCAGATGGTAGAGCAGCCTCAGTCCTCTGCCCCTTTTGGTTCTCAGGTATTCATGATGAATGGTTCTGCACCTGTTTCCATTGCTACTCGATCGAAGGATTATTCCAGCTCGTGTTAGGCAGTGGGGAAGGAGATTGCTGATGGTCCTCCTCCTCCACCTGCTTCTGGCCCTCTTGAGATTGAACGGCCTAGTGCCGAATCCGTTGTACGGCCGCCTTCCAAAGGCGTACTCCGTAAGTATTCTTACAACCCTAATGCATGTGTTGCTCAGCATTACAGTATTGTTGAGGATTTGGCTTAGGCACCATCTGCTATGTCTGCTCTAGAAGTACTTCAGAGTTGTCTGTCTCAATGGAAGGCTTTATTATCTGCGATAGGTGGGGTTGATCCTGCCGATACTAGCCTTCTAGCTTTCGATTTAGAGAATTTCATCCCACGACTTCCACACCAAATTGTGCTCATTATTCAAGTTGGTATTAATGGTTTGAATATTCACCAGGCGGTTGTGGATGAGGGTGCATCTACCTATGTCATGTCATCTACTTGTTGGAAAGCCATTAGTTCTCCGGCTCTTACTTCTTCACCCAATTCCCTTGAAGCATTCGATGGAAGAGAATCTAAACCTCTTGGTGTTCTCGCTAGCTTGTCGATTACATTTGAAGGGAAAACAGTCAATGTCGAAGTTGGAGTCGTTGACACCAAACTCAATTATAATCTTCTCCTCGGTTGCAGTTGGACTCATGCCATGCTTTGTGTTCTGTCCACTCTCTTTCGTGTTTTTAAATTCCCGCACGAAGGGAAGATTATTACTGTTGATCAATTGTCTTTTTTCACTCCTACTTCCGAAAACAACGTTCCATATGTGGATCGGATTCCTACTCCCTATGAGAGCGTAGGGTCGGGCCTTTTCAAGGACCCTACCCTCATGGGTATCTTTCCTCTTCCACCATCAAATACTGTTCAGGTCAACATGATTTCTCACGCTGATGACCCATGGGTTATCCCTTCACGTGAACAAATCGATTCTTTTGGAGATTTGATGTCGTTGAGTCTGATTGAAATTGATTATTATGAGCTCATAGCGGATTTGGATACTCCGTCATCTTGTGCTTCATTGATCATGTCTCTTGACATCTATTCTCAATCCCCTTGGCTTGGTGATTCTGATTCACCTAATCCTTTGAAAGAAGTGTTTCCTTCTGATGAGGTCATCGTGGAAACCATGTCTCTTGAAGATCTCCCGTGGGACGATCGTCATCATCGTTCCTTTTTTCTGCCAAGTCTAGGGGCCATATCTACATGTATTGCACGGTTTGCTTCTCAGGTTCCCTCTCCTCTGCTTCAAACACCTATTCAGATACATGAAGTTTTTTCGGAAGGTAACTTGAAAAATATTACACAAACGATGCCTATTTACATTTCCATTAAACCGAGAATCGTCGAGAACATCCATCTTGGGGTCACTTGTTCTTCGGATGAAGTACAAGTTTATACTAGCCTTTTCCGTGAATTCTGTGATGTCTTTGCATGGTCCTATGAGGAAATTCCCGTTATTGATCCTAGTATTGTGGTACATGAAATTCCTACCTACCCCGGTTCGAAACCTGTTCGCCAGCATCTTCGTCCGATGCATCCTAGGAAAGCTGCTACCATTAAGGTTGAAGTAGAAAAGCTTCTTAAAGCTGGTTTCATTTATCTGATTCCATTGACAGAGTGGGTTTCTAATATTGTTCCTGTAGATAAGAAACAGGGCACTATTCGTGTTTGTGTTGACTACCGTGATATTAATCATGCTTGTCTGTAATGTTCCAAAATTTTAGCCTCAAAGCTAAATGGAACATTAGAGTTGGCAGCAGCTCTAGTCGATGAATAAATGGGTATAAAAGCCCATAAGTCTCCTAAGGAGGATAAAAACACTCCAAGTGTGAAAGGAGACACTCTTTCTAGCTTAATAAAACACCTCCATTTGTGAACAGGGATAAAATCAAGCTTCTTTGACTAAGTCAACAGCACAATTGTGGAGGAGGAGGAATCCAAGGAGGAATAACGTAGTTTTGGAGGGAGATGTATCTTTGGATAGAGATGACCTAATTGAGTGGGGCCAAGGGCAAGAAAAATCATGTTTTATATAAGGAATAGGATAGCAGCATTATTATGGATGTCTTAGATTATTATTCATGTCTGCTCAGACTTTTTCTCTCTTGTTGTTAAGCAGAGTAGCAATGTTGTTTAGCACCGGGTGTTCCCGAGCGGGAATCCCACCTCTTTCCTTTGAGGAGCCTCATTGGGAGAGTGTGCATTCACCATTCCACATCAATTTTTCAAGCCAAGCCTTATCCAACTTCATCAGCGTAGTTTTTTCCAGAGATTGTGCAGTGTTGCTGGGTGCAGCTGTGGAAGGGATTCGAATCCCGATTCCAGAGCTAACTTCTCATCAGAGGAAGGTTTCCTTCACTTGAGGGACCTGTTTGGAGAACTCCATAGATGATTTTAGATCTGTGGTATCATACCACACATTTCCCATACATTCCCAGTGCTTTTCCAGCTAGGGAATGCGTTATTTTGGAGGCAGTGCTTAGTGCATGGTTTGGTGGCTCCGTTGCAGAGTTTTCTTGTGATTGAGAGGTTAATCCTTTCATGGGAGGAAGCCCTTGAGGGATATACATCATATCAGACATATTTCAGCCTTCTACACTGATGTGCTTCAGTTTTGCAGTGATTATTCAGTAATTTTCTGAATATCACATTTTGTATGCAAAGTGTTTGACAAGAAACCCTTGCCAGGTTATCTTGTATTTTGTATAAGGAGACTAGATCTCAGCTCTTAAAAAATATTTTATTAATATATGAGTAGACCTATTTTTCTCCTATTTTCTAAGTGTAAACCCTCTCTTATACTGCGCAGTCCCTTATGCAGCAACTCCGGTATTTTGCAGTCTTGAGGTTTTAGCACTTTTTGGCAATCCTAGGTGTAGGAGATCTGTTTAACCCACCCAGTTTGCTTTGTTTCATCTCTGTTCTTGGATTTAGATTTTATATCGACTGATATATGGAATCCAAGATTCCATTTCACTGTTTTATTGCATATGTTGTTGGAATTTCATTTTTGTGCATGATTCATGAGCTGTCCCGATTTTGGAATATTACAGTGGTATCAAAGCATGATCTCTGGCTCAGCTTGTGAGATACAGCTATCAGAGGAAGGAGATATGGATAGAAGCCAGAAAGCTTCAGTATCTGAAGGAAGAAAGGAAGACAAGCTTACAAAGCTTCTTCCAAAATCTATGCAAAGCTTTCAAGGAGAGCTGAAGAAAATGAGATTGGAGATGAGATCTCCAAAAGAGGTTGAATATAGAGCTGAATATAGATTTTCACATGGTGAGTGTGAGCATGTAGCTACACACCATGATTCACAATGCAGTCAAGTGCCCAGATCTATCTTGAGATGGATAGGAGGAGGAATAATGCCTAAGATTAGTGATTTGTTGTAGGAGTCGAATCTCAAACTGAGAGGTTTAGAGATCATACTGACTTCCAAAAGTTTTGCAAGATCCAGGTGGAGAAGAGAAAGTAGCAGGATGCAGGTAGATTTATTCTATCTACTTTTTCCGGATCGCCTACATGTTCAGCTGGAGCCTGGGTGAAGGAGCTAGATTCCTATTTGCAGCTGCACCATATTTCTGAAGATGAAGCCATCAAAGTTGTAGTGCTGCATTTCAGAGGTAAGTCTCATGCATGGTGGATTTTTGAATCTTGTTCTTTAATAAATGCAAACACTTTCTCTTATACAAGATTCATAGAAACATTGATGGGAAGGTTTGGTGAAAAACTTTGAAAGGCACATGAGCAAGGAAAATTTGAGAAAACAAAACCCTTGCATGTGATGAAGGAAAACTCACTTCAGAAAACCATGGGAGGAGCTAACATCTTTCATTACACATTGCCGAAAGCAAGACCTCCAGTTCATATTCTTGAACAAGAGGGCATGGGGATCTCCTTTTCACAGGAGGATCCAACTGTTGAGATGTTTCCCATATACATTGAGGAAGATGAGGAAAATGACGCTGTCACATCTAGAGCACATACAGTGCCTCATGTAAAGGAAGGAGGATCACATGCTCCAACATGAGGGATTCTTGCATCTTTGCAAGGAAGTCCCCAGGATCTCATACATGGAGGTCCAAGCACC
This sequence comes from Pinus albicaulis, assembly GCA_034641835.2. Classification (NCBI taxonomy): domain Eukaryota; kingdom Viridiplantae; phylum Streptophyta; class Pinopsida; order Pinales; family Pinaceae; genus Pinus; species Pinus albicaulis. Next base: position 569,582,919 of record CM076573.1, on the reverse strand, counting down.
ATCAGTGAGAAGCATGATTGTGCAACATTGTAGCTGGATGGAGGAGGTAGTGATGAAGAGTAGCATCATGTGATGAGAAGCACACACCCTTCTCTATTTTAGAGAGCTAGTGCAAAAAGGAGGCATACTGCATTGCGCTATGAATGCAAGGGCAAGGTTGCCCAACCATATGTACATTCCCCTCTTGACAGTTATGTCCCACTACATGGAGGCATTCCACCCAAGAGGCCACCAGATCTACAGTTTATGGGATATATCTTGTCTTTGGGTTCACCACTCTTGGATTTTGGAGAGGTGAAGAGTTTGGAGGAAAAATTTTGCATGAGGGATGTCAAAGTAGCAAGCAGCAGCATGAGTAGAGCTTCACATGCCAGATCACCAGCACTGTCTCTTAGGAGGATTGATCCTTATCGGAGATCTCAACTCTTGGTAGAGTACTCCAAGGATCTTGGTGCCTGCATGATTCCTTATGACCCGGATGGCAATGAGAGATACATGGTGGATGATGTGGTCATCTATTCCTATGGAAGGATCTTCTTGACTAGATCTTCTAGTCTCAAGGAGAAGTTGCTACATGCAACACATGAGGACTTATCTTCTATGCACTTTGATGCATATTTCCATTTGATGGAGGAGTTCCCTTGGGAGGGCATTCAGCATGACATATTTCATCATATGGAGAGATGCATAGCCCGGATGGTGATAGAGAGGATGTCACAACCACCTTCCTACTCAGTGGGAGTAAGGGAGAACTTCCATTTGAGCCATTTTAGCCTAGGATCTCAAGTACATAATGAAGGAGGTATCATTTCATGTTTTGTATTGTACTTCTTTTCCTTATTTGAGTAGCATGATGTAACAAGAAGAAATATCTCTTCTTTCATATTGTATGATGATGTACTTGCAGTTACTTGTAGCACTGATTTTGGTTATCTTTTTGATGGTCTGTGGGGGAAGCCACATGATTCTTGGTGTGAACCATTGACACCATATTGTAACTTAATGTTTTCATCTTATGAGATGGTTGTGGCAGCAAACAAGTGGTTAGAAAAACACTTGTTATTTCTTATTTTGATGCAGGCCAAGGATGCACTACGTTGGTTCAATGAGAGGGACCATGATGCACTCTCCGGTTGTCACTTGGAAACTTGTTCTCATTGTAATTTTCTTCCATATATTGCTGATATGTATATTTTCATGGGGAGCTTTGTTTGGAGAGTGGGCTTGAGATTGGAGGTGCCCATTGGGAGCATGATTCTCCCCACTTTATATGTTGTACATTTCAGGAGGCACTTCATGGCTGAACTATTTGTTGGGACATCATACAAGTTGACCATCATGATCCTACTCTATGGCTTGTATGAGGGAGAGATGAGGCAGAAGAAAAAGTTTGTGTTTCTATGGTTGCACTTGGGAGAGTATGGGAAAAATTCTTCCCATACTTTTCATGAGATTTCTAGAGAGAAGGAAGGCACATTCACGGTGCAAGGAGGCTACCCTTCAGCATAAAAGGATCATGAGAGACTTCCATGTAGGAAGAAGATCTTCTCCAATAGCAGCATGATGGTGGATGACCCTGGCATATGGAATGTCAAAGATGGAATATTCCGAGGAGAAGATGTATTCCTTCTTCTTGCATATTTTTATGAGGAGATTCTCATGGGAGGACTTATTAATGGACCTCACTTTCATCCAACTCACTATGTATGGTAGGGAATTCATTTCTGTACTTTTTGATTACTCCATTGAGTATTTGTACTTTCTCACCATGTTTGAACAGTGCATTGCTCCTCAAAAGAGCAAGAGTATTTTTGGTTTTCATGATCACTTTAGGGCCAATTTTTATGATGATAGTAGCCCATCTATACATGACTTTGGGAAAGTGTATTGTTATTTTATCTATGTATAGCTGATAGACATTGATGCTTACTTCCCCATGTTGGGAGAACAAACATATACAACTTGTAACTTGTTGCAGAACCATTTGCCACATGATATTCTCAAACAGCAGTTGGGAAGACTGCATAATATCCACTTGGAGAACCTTTGGTACCATCCAAAATTGCACATAACTTTCAGAAATTTTATGATTTGGAGGCCAAATGGTGATGATGTGCCATTCATATTGAATGGAATGGGTTGGGTTGGCATGTCTCATGATTTTGGAGGAAGAGTCCTTGGAGGTTCAATATTTTTCTTGTCATTGGAGGGCAATCGTGTTGCAGCCCAAGATCAGCATGCCCTCTACACTTATCATAAGTGGAGAGGAGGACAGCGTGGGATAGGCCATCTTGCCTATCATGTTCATTTATTCAACCCACCTACATTTCAGGAGCCAAAGGTGGAGGAGATTCTTCATGAGTTGCCATGTTGGAGGGTGACTCACTTCATTTGGATGATAGCATGGGTGAGGGAGGCAATCATTCACCATGATGATCATCACTCCTACTTTGTTGAGGCCATGAGACAACAAGCAAATTATCTTGATGTAGTGATGGAGGCTATTGATGGGAGGCCACATGAGAAGGAGGGGAGAAATTTTTCTCTCCTTGTACATTTTCTTGAGGAAATATTTTGGAGGGGAGGACTGTAATGTTCCAAAATTTTAGCCTCAAAGCTAAATGGAACATTAGAGTTGGCAGCAGCTCTAGTCGGTGAATAAATGCGTAGAAAAGCCCATAAGTCTCCTAAGGAGGATAAAAAAACTCCAAGTGTGAAAGGAGACACTCTTTCTAGCTTAATAAAACACCTCCATGTGTGAACAAGGATAAAATCAAGCTGCTTTGACTAAGTCAACAACGCAGTTGTGGAGGAGGAGGAATAACGCAGTTTTGGAGGGATATGTATCTTTGGATAGAGATGACCTAATTGGGTGGGGCAAAGGGCAAGAAATCTCATGTTTTATATAAGGAATAGGATTGTAGAACTATTCTTAATGTCTTAGATTATTATTCATGTCTTCTCAGACTTTTTCTATCTCTTGCTGTTTAGTAGAGTAGTAGTGTTGTTTAGCACCGGGTGCTCCCGAACAAGAATCCCACCTCCTTCCTTTGAGTAGCCTCATTGGGATAGTTTTCATTCACCATTCCACATAAGGTTTTCAGGCCAATCTTTATACAACTTCATCAACGCAGTTTTTTCCATAGATTGTGCAGTGTTGCTAGGTGCAGCAGTGGAAGGGATTGGAATACTAATTCCTGAGCTAGTTTCTCATTGGAGGAAGGTTTCCTTCACTTGAGGGACCTGTTTGGAGAGATCCAGAGCTGATTTCAGATATGTCATATCAAACCACACATTTCCCATACATTCCCAGCTTTGTTCCAGCTAGGGAATGCGTTATTTTGGAGGCAGTGCTCAGTGCATGGTATGGTGGCTATGTTGCAAAGTTTCCTTGTGATTGAGAGATTCATCCTTTCATGGGAGGAAGCCCTTGAGGGATCTACATCAGATCAGACATATTTCAGCCTTCTACACTCATGTGCTTCAGTGTTGTAGTGATGATTCAGTAATTTTCTGAATATCACATTTTGTATGCAGAGTGTTTGACAAGAAACCCTTACCGGGTTATCTTGTATTTTGTATAAGGAGACTAGATCTCAGTTCTTAAAGAATATTTGATTAATATATGAGTAGATCTATTTTTCTCCTATTTTTTTAGTGTAAACCCTCTTTGAGACTTCACAGTCCCTTATGCAACAACTCCGGTATTTTTCAGTCTTGGGGTTTTAGCACTTTTTGGAAATCCTAGGTGTGGGTGATCTTTTTAACCCACCTAGTTTGCTTTGTTTCAACTCTATTCTTATATTTAGGTTGTATATTGACTCAAATATGGAATCCAAGATTCCATTTCACTATTTTATTTAATATGATGCTGGAATTACGTTTTTTTTGTATGATTCATGAAATGTCTTGATTTTGGAATCTTACATTGTCTTAAGGATAATTATCCTACTCCCTTCATTGATAAAATCATTGACGACTGTGCCGGGAGTGATATTTTTTCCCTCATGGATAGTTTTTCTGGCTATAATTAGATTAACATCCTCCCGGCTGATCAACACAAAACGGCCCTCATCTATCCTTGGGGTACCTTCGCATATAAGAAGCTTCCCTTTGGTTTAAAGAATGTTGGGGCTACATTTCAATGCACGATGTCCTATGCTTTTCATGATATTCATCACATCATGCAGCCTTATCTGGATGACCTTCTGGCTCATTCAGATAAGCATATAGATCATCCTGGCCATCTTTGTTGTAGACGCTACAATATTCGACTTAATATGCACAAGTGCATCTTTTGTGTCGATTCCGATAGAATCTTAGGGTTTATCGTGTCTAAAGATGGAATTTGTCTCGATCCTCTCAAGATTGAGGCTATTTTCAATCTCCCCTCTCCCTCCTCATTGCATCAGTTACAGAGTCTACAAGGGAAGGCTAATTTTCTATGTCGTTTTATACCTAACTATGCCGAAGTAGCTAAAGGGTTCACACGATTGTTGAAACAGGGCATTCCTTTTTTTTGGGATGAAATCGCTCAGAAATCCTTCGATGCGTTAAAGACATTGCTAATCAATGCTCCTCTACTCTGCCCTCCAAATTATCATCATGATTTTTCCCTCTATTTAGCTATCGCTTTCAGCATGATTGCCATGGTTTTAGTACAATACGATGATGATGGTCACGAGCATGTTATCTATTACTTGGCTCTTAACCTTCTTAACCCTGAAACGCATTATGTTCATGTCGAGAAGTTAGCATTAGCTACTGTTGAAGCAGTCTAGCGTTTTCGTCATTATATTCTTTTGTGTACTGTGACTGTGATTTCTGATTGCAACCCTATGACCTACATATTGTCCCGACAATTACTGGGGGGAAAATAATCAAAGTGGATTGTCATCCTCCAAGAGTTTGATTTGGAATTTACTGCTGCCAAATCTAAGAAATCATTGGTCTTTGCTGATTTACTTTGTTCTCTCCCTTCTGACTCTACTACTTCTCGTTCTGAGGAGTACATTCCAGACGATTCACTTTTCCTGATTAGCACCCTTGATCCTTGGTATGGTGATATCATCGTTTATCTCCAAACTTCATCTTTTAGATATGAGTTGACGAAAGATGCTCGTCGATGCATCGGCCATCAGTCGCAACCCTATCGTATAGTTGGAGATACGCTCTATCGCTTCGGATTCGATTCTGTACTCTGTCGATGTTTGAATCTCGAGGAGGCTGAGAAATCCTTAAATGATTATCATAGTGGCGCCTGTGGCAGTCACATGTCTGGTTATTCTACTGCACAAAAAATTATTTGTACTGGTTATTTTTGGCCTTCTATTTTCAAAGACTACATTGTCGTGGTTCGTAAATTCCTTAATTGCCATATTACCAATGCAAGATGTGTGTGCCACCCGTTCCTCTTCACCCTGGAATTACCATTGGTCCCTTTGCGAAGTGGGGCACCAATTTTATGACATGTAACCCTCACTCGGCCGGGGGGCATGCATATATTATCATATTCATGGACTACTTCACTAAATGGGTCGAAGCAATGCCTACACTTACCGCCGACGGTAAGACAGCTGCCCAGTTCATATTAAATCACATTATTGCTAGGTTTGGTGTCCCTCAAGCCATCGTTACCAATCATGGTTCCCATTTTCGGCATTATATGGTGGCGTAGTTGACTTCTAAGTTGGGTCTGCGTCATGATAGCTCAACGCTATACTATCCTCAAGCCAATGGCCAGGTTGAAGTTGTGAACAAAATTCTTGTCACCATGCTTAAACGTACAATTAGGATCCACAAATCTAATTGGCATCTCATGTTATTTTCGGCTCTGTGGGCATACCGAACCTCAGTTAAGAATGCAACTGGTTTCACTCCTTTCCAGTTGGTATATGGCCTCAAGGCTACACTTCCGATTGAATGTGAAATACCTTTGCTCAAGTTGGTTGTTGAATTACTGCCAAATACTTCGCCAGTAGAAGAGCATCTCCTTTATTTAGAAAGGCTGAATGAAACTCGCCGCTTAGCTACTTTGGTTATCGAGGCACAAAAAAAGCGGGTCAAAGCTCATTTTGACCAATCAGTTTCCACTCGTTCCTTCATTGAAGGAGATCTCATCCTCCTGTATGACCAAGCTCATGATAAGCTGGGGGCAAGAAAATTTCAACCCATGTGGCATGGACCCTACATCATTAAATTTGTATTGCAGAATGGGGCCTATGAGCTCATAGATTACGAAGGTCATCCTCTTGAACAACCCAGAAATGGGTTGTATCTTAAAAAATATTGTGCATGAGGCATTCATGCGTAATTTGTGTACATAGGTGTGGTTTTCATTTTTTTACACGTTTTTATGGTTTGGTGTGCTTTGTGAGCGTTTTTCTTCTTATTGGGTCTTGCTTATTTTGCAGATGTCTATTACCGCTTATGTCAATCTCGTTGACGGTGCTTCTCGCAGTACCAGGAATTTATCCTCAATAGCCTGGGTAATTTATGATCCTGATGGTGAGTTGATAGATCTACAAGGTATTTGTCTAGGAAACACTACAAACAATGTCTCTAAATATAGCGTTGTCATTGAACTATTAACCGAGGCAATCAACCTTGGCATACGCACATTGCATGTAAATCTAGATTCAAAGCTTGTTGTTCTGCAACTCAATGATCATTATTCAATTAGAAATCCGTACATTTTGAGATTGTATTTGCGTATTCATTTGTTGGAAAGACATTTTTAATTTATCACATATCAACATATTCCTAGACGAATGAATGCATTAACTGATACAGTGGCTAACATTGTATTAGATAGACATTTGCGTAATTTGTAAAAACATCATCATATGTAAAAGATCCATGTAGAAAATAGATAGATATATATATATATATATATATATATATCGAATTTTTGCATCGGTGTGCATCATGACTTTAAAAAATATGTGTGTTTTTGTTACATCCTAAGACATCACGTCTCTCAAAATTTTCAGATAAAACCTAGCTGTCTAATCAGCATGATGCTCATGGTAACATTTCATTTCCCGTACAATCCGCCTCAGCAAGTGGTGAATTTAGCTGGGCACCCCTACAGTATGCCTCTGATAGGCGCAAGGAACATCGCCAAATCGTATATAATCTGGGACTCCACGTGTGATTCCCTCCAGATTGTGCGCAATATCATCTTCCTCACCGCCCTCACCTTGAGGTTCGAAATTGCGAGGGATTCGCCTCGCTATCGGTGACATGCCTGCAAGTATTTCTGGGCCAACATCTACAAGCACATGGATTTAATGTCAAAACATGCATAAACAAAAAAAATCATAATTCTCATAAAAATTAAAAAAAGATTCTCACCCAAGTCTTCATCCCAATCCTCTCCCTCTGGGAGTGGGAGATCCAGATCATCAGTGAAATCTGTACCAGAGTAGGGCCAGTCCTCCACGACAATCAATTGTCAGCGGAGCCAATCAAAAAATTCTGGTCTCCAAGACATCTGTTGACCACCTCCTGCCCTTAGCATCAGAGCTACCCATCGGGCCATCCATGGTTCTCTCACTGGTGGTGTTGGAACTATAATCTCCTGCCGCTGAAATATTAGTAGTCGTTCCAAGAAGAAAAATACCAGAATAGACCATAACCAAATTGCTTCAATTTTCCCTTCTTGCATTTTGTTAGCTAGTGTTTCATGTTTATTGTCACGGCCTCTGCCCAGTTGTAGATGATCGGTGACAAGCAGTCTACAACAAGCAGCAACTGTGTCTTTGTTGCTTCGTGCGGTGCTTGCGATCCCGCAGCTCGTGTGATGGTATGTAGCACTACATTTAGTGTCAATTCTAGGATAGTTTGGATATCAACTTTCCCGTTGCATGTTCCCTTCTGTGCCCCTGGACATACCCTGTCCATTACCATAGTCATGTTTTCCATGCAAGGCTGGGTGCTGGTTAGGATTGGTGCTACTCCCCTCTGCGATAAACCTATTATGAAATAAACGTCGGAGACTTCAATCTCAAGCTCCTGATCTCGAACAATGAACTTTTCTTGATTTTCATCCCATATGCTAATCAAATACTACAGTAGCTCCGGTTGAGCTCAGAGACATGGTGTTAGGAAGAACTTTTTCAGTCCACAGTTTCTGAGAGCTTTCATGAATCTCTTGTTTTCCATGGCAAGCTCATCTTCTTCGCTATGTTCCCTTTCTTTCCATTCTATGACCATTTTGCTTCTTTGTACCTGCAAAGATTGTTACATGGACATTGTTAGCCTAATAAGAATATCAGAATTTTTGAAAAGCTAGTCTATCACTTGGGATTTTTGAAATAGAAATGGCTTGCACCATTGACGCGACTATTTCTCAAACAGCCGCGCCAATGGGAACACCCTAGTGTATAAAATTGGGTGGTTGGTGCGACTCCATTCCCGAAACCCGCGCCAACCACCGTGCCCTAATTTTCACATTTTCTCCCCTAGAAATCAAAACTGGAAATTGCAGGAAGAAAGGAATGACTCAAAATGCATGGAAAAGTGTCGGCTCTTACCTGGAACTGACGAAATCAAGATTATACTGTCAGATCATTTGTTATCGTCGCTGCAAAATCACATTGTTAAATGGGTAACTATTGCTCCACAAGAGGTAAAATGTGAAAAGTAATTGTTTTTTACCAATTTTGACATTTTATAACTTTTTCACAACCTTAAAACTACAAGGAAAAGACCCTCTAGCGGATGTTTTTAAGGAACCACAAAGAAAAATACCCCATACATCCATTTCTAGCAGAGGTTACTAGAGGAGGTTGGCAGGTGGAGGGTTTTGCGGATGTTTTCCTATCGGTGCTCTTATCGTTAAAACTAGCTACGGTGCTCTCAAAAAAAGAAAGCACCGGTGCGGACAAAATCATTGGCACACCGGACACTGTGCACTCCGTACACACCCGCCCAGTGCGTCATAATATAATAAAGCACCGGTGCCTCACAAATCATCTGCGTCGGTGCATTATAAAACACAATGCCAACACCGAAACCACCCAATGCAGTAGACAGAAACCGCACCGGTGCATCATAAAAAACGTGCCAAAACACAAACCGACCAGTGCGTTTGTAGCAAATAGTACCATTTCCCTTATAAACAACGCGCACCGGTAAAGGGTTAAATTAAAAAATACTTACGACAAAAACCCTGGATTTTTCAGTTTTCCAGTGCTCCTGAGCTATCAATCACCGGCGTGCATGATACCATAGAACGCACCGGTGTGCACCGAACATTGGCACACCAGACAACGTGTGCAAAGTATACACACCGCTAGGGCGTCCAATTACTATAACGCACTGGGGCGTCAATAATCTTCCTCGCCAGTGCATCATAAAACACCATGCCAAAATAGAAACAAGCCGGTGCATTCTTCTCTAAGAGCACCGGTGCTGCACGCACTAGAATAGCGTTATATAAAAAAATAAAAATTAAGGCAAAAAAACCGGTGCTTTGCAACTATTACACACTATTTCTTTACCATTACGCCGCCCTGGTGCATCATCAAATTTTCGCACTGAAACTGAAACATCACGGTGCGCGGTTATGGAAACGCCTCGATGCATTATAAACAACGCGCCAAAATTGATACCGCCCGGTGCGGTTTTATTTAATCGCATCGGTGCGCTTATAAAACCCTGTGCACAGAAACAGGTTTAATTAAAAAAAAATTACAGCCAAAAAACTTCATTATTCACTTTCCTCAGTGCTCCAGAGCTCTCAAGCCTCGGTGCTATTTCCTTATTTCTGAGCCACCCTGACATTGGTGCTTTCATTGCACCCATTGCACGCACTGCTGCTCTGCATTAACCACCAATCTCTAGCTTGAATTTTGAAAAACAGTGGGCAAATTTTATTTTCCAAATTTTACAGCCAATATGCCTCCTCGATAGTGAAATGTACAGGTATTTTTCTATTTTTTCTATAATTAAGCCTTTTAGCAGATTAGAAATTGAAATAAACTTAAAAATAACCATTAAAAAATAAAAATTGTTCGGCTCGCATCGAATAGCGGCGCTACTTGTAAAATTTACAGGTAGCACCGCTACCGGTGCTATTGATAACTGTACCATTTTCGGGGCAGTGCCGGAAGGCGCCCCGAATAATTTTAAACTGAAAATAAAAAATAAAAAATGCGATTCGCTCATTTATCCAGGCGCACCATTGACCTCGGCAATCACAGTGCGGTGCATTGATTTCATTTGCCACCCTGGTTATGTCAGCACACCACATTTTGCATTCCAAGAGGGTCAATGGTGCGGCCGTGTAAAAGACCGCACCATCAACTATGACATTTTCATGAAGTCAGTGCGCTGACACGACTACGCGCCAGGGCGTATATTTCAGTCAGCGCACCGCTATTCTGAATTATAAATAGTCCACGGTGCTTGAAACATAGACATCTACACCAAATCTGGTGTGGTCTGTTTCATTAGGGGCCCTGAGGACGGTGTGCTAAAATATTAGGATGCACCGGCACTGGTGCGTGACTGTTTTTATGGAGCACCAACTTGTATGTTTGTTTGTTTTTCAAAAAAAATTATATATGTATATTTATAAATACATTTATGTTTTAATAAAAAAAAAATATTTAATATGGAAATGATTCAGAGAGAACAGCAGCAACAACAAGCAGAACAATATGACATGATTCGCCAATGGGAGGTGAGAGAAAGGGAGAGATATGGATGCCCTCATCCTATTACTGCAGATACCCAGGAGATCCTTATGCAGGTAAGCCTTCTCAACTTCTATGAGGAGGCTATTTCCGGCCTAAAGGCCCATAGTGTGCCTTTGAGACATCTTACCGGCAGGTGGAATGCCCACTGACATTCTTTTCAAGTTGGTCCTGACCAATGGTACACACCCACTAAGGAGGACATTTATTTTATTACAGGACTATCGAGGAGAGGGGTGGATTTTCCCTCATTCCCAGACGTGCCAGCTGTTTGTGTAGCAGGGAGTCAATTAGTTTACTCCCAGAGATACATTGGAGCACATGTACTGTCTCCTTCAAAGTTTCAGGTACCTGGAGGTCAGTTACGTATAGGTGCTTTTGGTAGACAGGACGTGCAGTGCCTCTCTATTATCGCTTCGATCATTTCGCACAACACCGGTGACGAGAAACACATTAGTTTCTCGCTTTTATCCTACGTTGATTCTTTAGTGTAGCAGCCACGACTTGTCAGGTGGTCTGCCATTTTTTTGCAACAATTTTGTATGGCCTTAGATAGATGTAGTGCTCATGCACAAGGGAGGGTCAAATTCCCTTTTGCTTCAGAGCTGTTTTGTTTATTTTTTGAGAGGTTTCCAGAGATGAGACCTAGTTTTGTTTGACAGCCTCATAGGTCGATGTTCGAGGCTCGAATGCACATGTGGGGGCATATGATGCCCAAGAGGGGAGACACTATGTTTCCAGCGAGGATATCACATGATTTGTTGGACTTACTAGCCAGTGTTGGCGGGTTGCATCCCTTCATTATGGTCCCATGTCCTTATGCTAGACTAGATTGGCGAGGGTGTCCCAACATCCTCATCACTCCTGATGAGCTGCCAGATGATAGAGGTAATATTACTTTTTTATTTATATTTATTCTAAAATGTTCTTTAACTTGTTTTTATTAAATTGTGTAATGAAATTGTCTAATTATTGTTGTGTACTTGTATATATTTTGTAGATATTGACTCTTTTGATGGCGATGAGATGTCGGATCCACCACATGATCTAGGTGTCGATCCTGAGGATTACGATCAGGAGATGGATGATGCACCAGAGGATGAGGTCGGTGGCGTAGCAGAGAGAGGTGTTGATCCTGTGCCTCATGGTGCACCGATACCGCCTTTTGCGAGGCGTGGTTGAATTGAGACCAAATACCAGATGAAGTTGGGCAGCCAACTCTGTGGATTGATTTCAGATGCGGGAATCAGGCCCGCTCATTACAAAGAGATACAAGGCGATGATAGACTGTTACGGATGTGGAGAGACATGCCATGTGACATGTACGGCCTGATGTGGCATGTCGTAGGAGCTACGACAGCTGTTACGCGATTGAGGAGGATTGTCCGTAGCTATAGGCGTAGTCGAGCTGCGGCACGTGATGGACAGTCCGCCAGTAGAAACTTAGATGCATCTCGTGATCGTTCACCTCGCAACTCGCCTGATGATCAGCATGAGGCTCCACTGGCAGCATCTGACACTAGTCATCATGGAGATGAGGTTGGACCATCGGCCACGTCCAGTCAACAGCCTGCAGCATCCATCATGAGTACTAGTCACGATCATCATGAGCAGGCTAGACCATCGACCGCCGAGGCTGCAGTATTATTGACTGAGCAGGCCTCCACTACTACTGTGCCTCATATTGATCATGTTGTACTACCACCAGTGGATGCATCCATCAGTACTAGTGATCATCATGACCATGATCAGGCTAGTCGACCATCGATTGTCAAGGCTACACCCAGCTTTACTGAGTAGGCCACATCCACTTGTACTAGTGTTATTGATGTTGTTATACTACCACCAGTGCCTGATCCATGACATTTATATTACAGTTGTATATTTTTAACTTTATATATATATATATATATGGTCCATGTATTTTATGTTCATGTTGCAGTTGTACTTAATTTTCATGTTGATGATCATCATGATGTGATGCATATTGTTAGTCATGTTAGATATGTTCATTTAATGTTTAGCTTGTAGATAGATGTGTACATGTGATAGGCGCATGAGTTATTTGACATTATATTGAGATGTATATTTGGTGTTTGTGTTGTGATGATGTTAATATAATGTTAATTTGATGTTAATTGAATGTGTTTATTAGTCGAATATGATGTTTGTACAATGGTTATCATGATCGTGATGATATTTATTAATTAATTTAATATTATTAAATGACCATGATATTTATTAAATATTATGTCGTGAATGTAATTGTAATTTAAATTTTAATTCTATGTAAAAATGTAAAATTGTATTTGTATTTGTACTAATTGTAATTTTAAGTGTAATTGTATTTAAAATATTTATTAATGTAAAATTTTAATTGTAATTGTAATATTTAATTTATTCTGAAATGATTGTAATTGTATATATGAAAAATTGTAAAATTGTAATTGTAATTCTAATTGTATGTAAATTTCACAAATTGTAATTGTATTTGCAATTGTAATTTTAATTGAATTGTATGTAAAATTGTAATTCTAATTGTAAATGTAATTCTATGTAAAATTGTAAATGTAATTGTATTTGCAACTGTAATTTTAATTGAATTGTCTGTAAAATATTTGTAAAATTGTAATTGTAATTGTAAATGTAATTATATGTAAAATTGTAAATGTAATTGTATGTAAAATTAAAATTGTAATTCTAATTCTAATCGTAATTCATGTATGTGAAATTAATCTAAAATTGTAATTTTAATTTTAATTCTAATTCTAATTCTAATTTTAATTAATGTAATTGTATGTAAAATTTTAATTCTATTAATGTGAAAATTTTAATTGTATTAATGTGAAATGATTTTATTAAAATATTTAAATTTGTAAATTTGCAAATAACTGTAAAATAACAAATCTAGAATAATACGAATTTTTGTAACATAAAGTTTAGAAAATAATGAAAATAAATTCATGTACTTTATAATTATCATTATTTTATTATGATCTTACATATATAAAGTTTAGAAAATAATGAAAATAAATTCATGTACTTTATAATTATCATTATTTTATTATGATCTTACATACAACCAAAAAAAAAAAAAAAGCTTTAAAAATTCCAGTGCGTTTATCATCCTAACAGGCCTTGGTGCATCCTATTAATACAACGCACCGGTGCGTCACATTTTCGTGCACCGGAAACGAATAAACACAAATAAAAAAACGCAACTCTATTTTGTTTAAGTTAAAAAAAAAAGCGGTAATTTGAAAAGTGGGCGGAAAAATATTTTCAAAAATCTAATTTGATAAAATAATTCTTTAAATACTAAACACTTTTCATTATTTCACTATTTTTGCTAAAAAAAATCAGTCAGATTTTTGCAGGAGACATACCTGGAGCAAAAGAGCACGAGGGCACTATGGATGGCGAAATACGTTCGAACAGAAGTATTCAGACAATCAGAAACCAAAACTCTGGTGATTCAAGCCCTTTATCATAGAATTTAAAACCATTTTGTGATTAAATTTAATTCTTCTTTTTACTTTTTTCTGCAGTTTTTTATTTTTTCCTGTAGTTTTATCCATTTTTACCTTGAACCCTTCATTTTTTTTATTTTTGCCCTTTCTTCTCCTTGTTTCTGTGATTTCAGAATTAGGTTTTTTCATTTTAGATTGATGTCTAAGCCACGGGATGACTTGCATAGTCGGATCCCAATCCATTCGCCCATTGCGTGATTTTTTGAAAAAATGGATTTTTCTTTATCGGTGCGCCCTGCGTACGCCACCGCACTGGTGCTCTGTATTATTACAACGCACTGCGCAAGTTTTGTGTTGTAAAAAATTGAAAACATTTTTTTAAATCCACGTGCCAAATCTGAAATAGGGCACCGGTGCTCTCTTTAACTAGGAAAGCACCATACGGTGTATTGCACCGTTTTTGCGGTGCGTTTATAATACCCCATGCACTTTTAGGTCTATTACACTGTTTTTGCAGTGTGTTTATAATATCTAACACACCGTATGGTGTATTATACTGTTTTGCGGTGCGTTGTTAATATATCCACGCACCGGTGGCGGTGCGGTCATGAAAGGCACATCGGTGTCTCGAGATTTATTTTCTACCTGAAAAGTTGAGAATTTATTTATAAATATATTAATGAATGATATGCTATAGGTTTCAGATTGATAAAGAAATGACTGACAAGATATCAAGTAACAAAAATACTGTTAACACATTAAGAAAAGAAAAAAAGGAAAGTTCTTTGTAAATTCTTTATAAAAAATATTATTTTTGAACTATATGTAACTTTAACTAATATGTAATGTTTACTGTGTATCATGCAGAGCCACAAAATGACGAAGTTCGATATGATTATTTCTGATCTATGACCAGAAGAGCGTAAAAGTTTAATGGAAAAATTGCAAAAAGATGAATCAGGTGAATGAAACAATACTATCGATCCAATATGAGTTTCTTTTTTTAATTATCATTAATAATATACTTAAAATTATTAGATAACATGTTTCAAACATTCTACCAATTCACATTTGTTTAATTTTCTACAGGGACCAACAACTCATAAAAGGAATGTCGTTCTAAGAAAAGAAAAAAAATAGAACATGCAAATGAAAATGAATTGCTCCTTGGCTCATCTGGAGTGGTGCTGGAAGTTAACGAAAGGGGGAAAAACTTTTACAAAATTTTGAGGGATCTAGTGGAACGAATACAACAACGTGCTTCAAATGTAATATGTAATCATTGAATTTTTCAATCATCAGGTACAATAAATAAACAATTTAGCATTAAATATTAATTTTCAAGAATTTTCTTGTAGAAAAGAAAAGAAAATGGAGCCCATTGAGCACATAAAATAAGATGACAAGGAATAAAATGGTTGATCTCTAAGTTTGTGAGTAATTGTTACTTCCTTATAACAACTTAACTAGATTTCATTTTTTTATTTTTTAAGTTGTTTTACAAAAATCATCATCAAATGTCTTCAAACAGGTGCTAACATACAAAGAAAAACCATTAGACAAATTGATTGAAATTGGGTTAAATATGGGTTGTGAGTATATGTTGGCATATCAGAATTTAATTGTGGAATTTGTAAGCATCTATCGATCTTGTTTTAATTAGCTCTGTCTATAATTAATAGAACAAAAACATCTTCTATATTAAATATATGATTTGTTATGGGGTATAAAACTTGCAGGAAACAAAGTATGGAACTGCGCCAACAGATGGAATTTTGAAAGATGGCATGGTACATGGTTTTGAAAGAATGTGTATAGTTTTTGAGTCAATTGTTGCTATGGTACGTCATTTTTCTTTTCGATTTAAATTGATGTATATTATTTAACATTGGAATTTTCATTATTCTCACCAATGTATATACAATCATTTCAGTTTATTTGTATTTTTGTAGATGGAAAGTGAAGAAGAAAAAAACAATCAACACCGTGAACACAACATTCCTGAAAATAACCCAAGTCATGGAAGTAGCTCTAACAGTGACAGCAGTTCAAGCGAAGAATGATAATCACTATGTAATTTGGATATCAAAGCAAGGCATTTTATTTTTTGAAATATGTCTGTGAAATCAGACATTTTGTTTAATGTAATGGACATAGTGTCCCAATTGAAATACAAAGGGATACGAATAATTGTCCCATTTTGTATGATACATACTATCTTATATATATATATATATATATATATATATAATCATAAAATATGTTTTAATTTATTCTATTGCGTTCTCCATTGTCGTTCTCAAATGCATTAATAAAAATTTAATTCATATGAATATTGTTATAAGATTATATATATGTGTCGACTTTTGATAAATAATGAATTTTAAAAAACCACAATAATTCTAATATGATATAACAAATTAATCCAAACAACACATTCAAATGCATTAATAAAAATGTAATTAATATGAATATTGTTATAAGATGTGTTGACTTTTGATGAATAATGAATTTAAAACAATCACAATAATTGGACTGTCAGAGGTGGATGTTTCTAAAAAAACAAAATGAAAACCGGTGCGTTTATGTGTCTATACGCACTGGTGCGTTTATGATTCTATGGGCACCACACTAATATTGATTCCAGTTATAAATATCAATGTGTTTGTGTGATACTGCGCACTGGGGCATTTATGTATCTATAAGCACCGGTGCATTTGTAGATTCCATGTACACCGCACGAATACTGATACCAATTATAAATCTCGGTTCCTTTCTGTGATACATAGCACCAGTGCCTCATAAAGATACACGCACCGGTGTGCTTATATGACCTATGGTTACCGCTCAAATCCCAAGACCAATTAGAATGGCTCGTGCATTGTATCACCAACACCAGGCCCAATGCTCTTGTTTTCCTAAACGGCCCGGTGCATTATCCTTCGACCGCCCCGGTGCGCTGTCTGCTGATATGCACCGGTGCATTAAAACCTGATAAGAGCACCGATAAAAAAACATCTGTAATAACCTTCGGCTGCCCTTTTTTTTTTAGTTGTGTTGAATTTCCATTAAAAGTTCCATCAAAACCTCCATTACTCGAAACGGATGTGGTAGCATATGTTTTTTGACAATTTTGGCCAATTTTATAACACTAAAAACCTCCACTAGAGGGTCTTTTCCTTGTAGTGTAATTAGGTTTTAAGACATGTTTTTTGATTATTTTATTTTATTATTTCAAAAAATGGGTTTTACACGTGTCTCTTGTGCAGTAGCAGGTTTTCACACAATGGTGGTGAAGTAACGAGTTAAATTTTATACTTCTTCGGACTCGGTAAAAACACGAAAAAGTCACTACTAGAGTCATCTTGCAGCTCTTTTATAACTCTCTAAAATTGAAAAGATTGCCAAGATTCTTATCGTTTTGAACTCTTTAAATGGCTACAAAACGATATCTACCCAATATACGTTTACTACCCAGTATACGTTTACCCCTTTTTCGGGCTAGGATGGATTATTTACGAAAAATGATTACCTTAGCCTATCGCGACTAAGAGGTTCTCTCAAACATAGTTTTCTACCTTTTCGGATCTGTGAGACTACCTACGAAAAGGGACTACTGGAGTTTTCTTTTCTGCCTTCTTTTCAAACTTTATAAACATGAAAAGATGCCGAGTTCTCCCTTTGTCAGACTCGTTAAACCCTGATGACATCAGACTTCGTCACCATGACGTTACTCGAGTTTCTCCTTCCTAGGGCTCGTAAAATGTACTAGGTTGGATTTGTCTGAAGGAAAAACTTACATTGCAAGCATATGCTATCCCCTTCAAGCTTGTTTTAAAAAATAATTGGGGTACTCGCCAGAAATGGTGGGGGAAAATCGAAACAAGTTCTAGTTATGTTGGCAGTATGTCGCTCTTGAACATGACAATTGTTTGCATTCATGTCAGGTTGGGGACCACTCATTTCGTCATTTTTTTCCCTCCTGGGTTTGGGTAATCTCTTTTGACCTCTCATTTTCTCTCTACTACGTCATCATGAGCTCTGATCCCTTGATATAGAATACTATCAAATCCAGTGTCATGTCGCTGATATGTTCAAGAGAAGTTTTGCCTCTGCATTTTTCAACCTTCCTCTAATTCCCTGTTTGTCCTGATTCACTTACATCATGTTCCTCTGTCTCGTGTCAACGATGTGGGAAACATTATGGCCCTCCTTTGACCAGGTCACTTCCTATTGACTTCATCTCATTATCCAGGATTTTGATCTAGAGGATTTTGATCTAGAGACTCCCTTCTGGTACCTTGGAGCCTGCATGCCTCAATGGCAGGTTTTTCGCATTCAACGCAAGGTTCACATCATTGGCCTTCGATCGAGTGATTCTATGGGTGTTCAACATCAGATCACTATTCACATTCCGTATATTGTACCTATCATACCTTTAGGTCCATCGTCATCATTGGTGGTTTCTCTCGCGTCTGTTAATGGCTTTCATCATTGGCTGCTAATCAAACGATTTTCTTGCATGTTCAACTTTAGCTCATATATTCGCAGGCTTGAAATTGTACTTGTTTGGGTCAAGATGGAGCGCAAGACCCTGGGTTTTGTCTGATAAAATATAGGCTGTAGATTTTTGTGGATTATCATGAATTATTACATGATTCTTTTGATTGGATGGTCATGACCATACCTAAGTCTATTTATTGATCCTTACTATTGGATGGTTGCATCCATACCTCGGATTTCAGTTTCTATGTACTCTATTATGGATGGTTGCACCCATGCCACATGTTCATGTATCATAGATATCGGTTTTATTTGTAATTATAGATTTTCTGACAGTGGTGTTTGGTTCGAATGCGTTATCATAAATAATTTCGCCCCTCCCTCTCCCTCGGACCTCATGCTTTAGGGGGAATTTGTTACACAACATTTTTTCACTGTCCCTGCAATCCCCATACCGCACATTGGAGGGTCATTTTTGTGACTTATAAGAAGTATCATTCCTTGAAAAGACTGTCATTTTATTCCTTTGCATGAGAGTAACATTCCTCCTGTTGACAATTCCCTGAGCAGGACTATAAAAACCCTTGTTTTTTCCTTGGCGCGAGTAGCTAGTTACACACCCGTGCTGAGCTAGAAAATTAACACTAATCCCACTCCAGTTGGCGCTCTATCCTAGTTGAGCACTCGCACCAAGATGTTTATGGAATGTTTTTTAAAAATAGAGGTGGAGGTTCCATTCCAACCACCTCGGGGATGAGTCATTGGGAGTGGTTGAACTGAAACAACTACATACTCCCTCCTTTAGTTAGTAGTTTCCACCTCCCTTGGAACTCTCCTAAAGGATAGGACTCCCTCCCACCTTTGTAGGGATCCAAACCTCCTCATTCTCCTCTATAAAAGAAACTATCTCTCTTCTCATCAACTAGCTGAACTTGGAGAATTAGACATACTATATCTGAATTACTAGAGAAGATAGAATAAGAAGGAATTACGTTGAGGAAGCTTGATTCCATGACTTCTAAGAGATCTTGATTCCATGCCTTCATCCCATCTGAATTCCCTGACGAACATTTGAGATGCGCTTCGCCTAAACCCCGCTAGAGGAGACTGCGACATCAAAGCATCAGTTGTACTCTTCCTTCTATTCATTTATATACATGACTACTATTTGGTTCCACTATTGTGTTATGATGTTTATTTGATGTGATATGTTTAGCCCTCTTTAACTGGCTAATAGTTACGAGTGAAACCATCATGTCGTATGTTGTTCTTGTTCTTTGTATTATGTGCAGGTACCTGAGTGTAATGGTGAACGGATTGTGATTTGCCAAGGCAGGAGCGAGAGGCTACTACTCTTTCTGCAATGATGACAGATTGGATTCAAGGTAGCTCAATCTACCATGTATTTTGTTCATTCATTAACTAGGAAGCAACACTTTAGTGTGTTCTTTTGTTTCTAGGCCCACCCTAGGGCTAGAGGAATCTTCTCTATTCGCAGAGAGGATTGACCTGTATAACACATATTATCCACAAGGTAATGGTCTTGTTGAATATTCTAACAAGAGCATTGTGAGGATTATTAAGAAGGTGTCGCAAGAAAATAATAAGTCATGGAATTTGAATTTGAAGTATGCTTTGTGGGCTAATAGAGTGTGCACAAAAAGATCAATTGGAACTTCACCTTATGAGTTGGTATATGGAGCTAAAGCCATTTTTCCTACATCCTTGGGAGTGCTTTTCATGAAGCTGTTACAAGGATTAGAGGAGGAGCCAAATTCATTTCAGAGGAGGATTAATTAGTTGATAGCCTTGCAAGAGAAAAGGGAGGAATTCTATAACAGTAATCAACAATCTCAAAACAGAATCAAGAAGACATTTGATAGGAAGATCAAGGAGGAAAACTTTCAACTCCAAGATGTGGTTTTGAAATGGGAGGCCAGGATTGAAGAAAAGGGGAAACATGGTAAGTTTGAGAATATTTGGAAAGGTCCATTCAGAGTAGCTACATTTCATGGGAACAACACTTACATTTTGTAGGAGATGGATGGACAACCTTGTGCTAGAGGGCCTGTCAATGGCAAGTTTTTGAAGCATTATTCCTCGTAAATTCTCTAGTCATTCATTCCATTGTATATATTCTATTTTATATGTTTTTCTGCTAATAAATACAATTTGATCATCAAGCTTGAGCCCGAAGTTAAGGCCATTAGATTTTGAAGGAAAGCTTGGAAAATTTCAAATTTTTTGTTTTCAGGAAGATGGATAGCAACACTAGAACTACATGTTCTTTGGTGTACCATGGGGGCACACCATCCCAAGTGGAGCCATTTTTATCACTCAAAAAAAATTGAAGCATCATTTGACAAAGTCCTAGAGGTTCATGTGTCAAAGGTAGCGTCATAGAATTCATTTTTCATTACTTGGTCAAGGAATTAATTTTTCTTATTTTAGCCTATCCTAAGGTCTAAACCTGCCCTTATTCAAATCTTTCATGTCACATCAGTCATGATTTTCTAAAAATTTTCATTTCCCAAGTTTATAGCACCAAAAGGGTCATTTTAGCCAAGAAACCCTACTTTCGTAGCGAAATACACAGAGAAAAAACACTTTCGCTATGAAACTGCTAATACTTTCGTAGCGAAATTTCCCAGAAATACACTAGGTATGCTACGAAAGTAAGGATTCATGTATGTCTTATCAAAATAGCTGTTAGGTGTTAGTAAATGATTGAAAGGGATAGGGTAGATGCCATTTGAGTCAGTTAGGGTAAAGATCAAGGTACAATGGTCATGGTTGAAGTCATCATCACCATTTTAAGCATGTATGAGTCATCGTTATGCTATGAGTTGTCATCGAACTTCAAAATCTTTCCAAATTGAGTTATTTGTCATTCTCCATTCCCTCTTTGCGTGTTATTGAGCTTTGGAGAATTATTTCACTGAGCCCAATTTGTGGCTGGTATTTTCAAAGGTTTGCAGGTATCACTAATCGAGCGAGGTTGAGAAGACATTAAAACATCATGGCTGCAAAGAGAAAGACCAACAAAGGTAGCCATTGTCTCAGATATGAGCCATCAGACATGAACCTGATAAATGAAGACCCAACAACTATAGAAGTTTTTAGAAGAACAGGGTGTCTGCAGTTCTGTAAAAGATTGCAAGGATTCCATGTACAGGTTTCTAAATAATTTTCCCTAAACTTCAATGGAATAGCTACAAAAGTGGGAACGTTGAATCTCACTATAACACCAGAGACCATTGCAACATCAACAAGGATTCCAAGATGACAAGAAAGATGGTTCAAAGGTTTCAAATTCAACATGGAGGAATGAAAAGATTTTATCAAGCCATAAAATAGTGAGGTTGACCTTACAAATGCCATTTCGGGGAGCTGCATCAAGGATAATTTCTCAAGGCTACTACTTATCATTCAGAAATATTTCACTTGTGAAGGGAGATATCATAAAATCTATTCTTACCACTTCAATCTTCTTCTACACTTTGTTGGTAAGATATCTCTTGATCTACCTTTTTATTTACACAGAAGCTTAGCAAAAATGGCAGATAAAGTTCAAGCTAAGTCTGAAGGAAGTGAAACCTCACTTTTTCATCATGGTTTAATAAAATTGTTGGTTTTATATGAGTTACAAAGGCTAGGCAGAGACTAGTCTTCTTTTCTGATTGTTAGTGGTTTTGAAATGGATACCATTACCCCTAAAAGAACTCCTAAACCTAGAGGTATACCATCACCTTTAGTGAAAAAACAAAGGAACCAGTGGGGGTAGAGCAAAGTCAACCAGTAATCATGGAAACAAAGTAGTTGAAGAAATTTGATACACCTATTTTTTCACCTGCAAAACAAAAGTCAATAATGAGCAAACCTGCAAAACAAGAGCCAAATGTGAGTAAGCATGGTAGAAAAAGGATTACAAGGAGCCAAACAGTGGCTAAAGGCAAATTAGAAGACATACTACATGCTATTGATATTGAAGAGACTCCTATAGTTCAGGCTGAGGATATAGATGAGGGTGGAAAGAATATCAAGAAATCCAAATCAGCAATGAAGTTAGAGTTTGAAGGTGAGGATGCAGGTTTTATGTTTCAGGATAGGAATCTCATGACAAGACATGCTAGAAAAATTTTGGAAAGCAGTAAATAAGTTCATCCAGTGACTTACACTGTCCAGCCACCACAAAGCATTATTGACCTTTCATCTCCTGCAAAAGAAGATCCAATCAGCAAGCAAAGGAAAGGAAAGGAGAAAGTCATTGAAAAAACAAAGTTTGAAGTCCTTGAAGAACAGTTGAGGTTATCTAATCATGAAATAGCAGTCATAAAGGAGGCAAGGAAACATAATGTTCATAAGGTGCAGTTTGAGAAGATGAAAGAGATTTCGGAAGAGCAGGTTGACAGTGTATCAAAGACCCTAGATAACACACAGCAATTAATCAAATGGACTATGCCATTAAGGAAAGAAGTGAAGCATGTCATAAGAGTGAACTTGCACTTGAAATATAGTAACAGAAAGCTGAAGAACCAATTTAAATACTTCCAAGATCAGTTATAATTGATCCATGAGAAGCTCGAGAAGAAGGGTCTAAAGATGACTGTAGTTGAGGAACCCATAGCTCAACTCATCATCAATGAAGAAGAAACACCTCAAGACTCTTAGGTTGATTTGGTTTATGTTTTGAAAGGTAAATGGAATGTTGAAAATCAAATTTGTATAGCTGGAAGGTACCTTTTTGAAACAAGGCAAAAATCTGGAATTTACACAGTTTTCCACAGTTTCGTAGTGTTTCGTAGGCTTGAAGCTAGGAAAACACTACGAAAACACCTGTAGCTATCTTTTTGCTTCTAAAACCATTTTTGGTAGCTTTCAAGGAGAGGAAATGATAGTGAGTATGTGTCAGGTCATGATGAACACAATGCAAGAGCAAAGAATCAGAAATTTTGATTACAAAGTTCATTTTTTGTACGCTACAAAAGCACACTACGAAACTGCCATTCTTTCGTAGCAAGTTGTTTTGAAGGTTTCTGAGCAGGTTTATGAGAATTTTTGGATAGGTGGAAATATTCAATAAGTCAAGGGACCTTTCCAACAATAATCCATGACTTGAAGACCATGAAAGGGAGACAGCTTATCAATTGAAGACTTCGTTGAATATAGGGCCCTGTTTTCCTAAAAAATAGGTTTGGTTTCCATATTTTGAGGAGGTTAATTAAGATGTCAAGTAGTGATGAGTTCTATAAAAGC
The DNA here is from genome assembly GCA_034641835.2 of Pinus albicaulis. NCBI lineage: Eukaryota > Viridiplantae > Streptophyta > Pinopsida > Pinales > Pinaceae > Pinus > Pinus albicaulis. The sequence goes on along the minus strand of CM076573.1, from coordinate 569,558,987 downwards.
CTATTCGAACATGTGAAGCATTAGTTTTCATATGTGTAACTATTTTAAGAGATAAGGTAGTTGATGCAATAAGTAGCAGTTTGAATCCTATTAGGAAAAGGACTGGCTTATAGTGTAGCTGTCATTTTCTCATTAAAGCACATGTTTTCCTGTTATGCAAGGTGTCATAGGAAAAGTTAGATGAATCTAGCCTAGAGGCAGATCATCTCTCATGTAACAAAGTCTATTAAAGGGCAGATATTCGAAATTGGAAGGAGTTGGAGATTTTTTGCAATACTGCAGCTTTATGTGAATTGATTAATATCAGTAATACAGAGGACTTTTTCTTGACAGACCTAAGATTCTAATGGATTTTTTAATGATTTTCTGATCTATATTTTTATGGGTACCACTTGTAGTATATTTCATCCTTATTACTCATAATTCATATGTTTATGCTCTAACTTCCTATATTGATGAAATTACTATGTTTCCCTATGTTCTATGTGTGATTTTCATTTGTTAAAAACTCTTATCTGCCTCAGCTTCCATGTCAAGAGACCTTACCACTGAACCTACTGATTTGTTGACTCCATAAGCCCAATCGTTACAGACCTATACCCTTTTCAACCTACACACATCACAATCAAGTTATTTTTCAAATAGAGTTAGCCATCTAGTTTCTTCATTATCAAATATCATTAACCCCTTTGAGAGAGCCTTCTCAGACTAAAGAGGCTAAGCTTTAGTCACAAGTGTTAGCCCCCTAATTTTTTCTCTTTTTACTACTTTTCCCTTCCTAAATCATAACCATTTACCCTTGTTTCACCTCCTTTATGCACCCTTATCCTACACCAGTCCAGGCATGGTGACATATTTTTCACAAACCTTTATTCTTCATATTTTAATTCGATTTAGCATTTATTAAATATTTATCATATGATTTCTTACTTTTAAATTATTCTTTGTAACTCATCGATATGTCCAATGTTGTTTGGTGGTTAGAATGCTTATCATGATTGTTGATCCTAGTGCAGGATTGGATCATGTACCGTGACCAGCACAGCAGATCTTCACGACGGATCTGAACCCTCTCGATCACCACCTTGACTTAAGTAGTTTCTGCCACAACATCACGTAACCCGAAGGCAGCCAAATATTAGATCCATGAAGTGTGGAAGCTGAAGGCCAATTTTGCAAAACCATTTTATTTTGAAGACCGAATAATCTAAATTCTACATTTTTTTATAAAGAGGTTGAACGATTTGTTTCGGCCTTTGGCCAACAAATCTATATAATGTAATTTGCAAATAGGACTTGGTAGCAGAATTTTCAGGAAAATAGAGAAGAACAGAGAGGCGATAGAAGGTTATTTTGTTATCACCCAAATCTGGGTTGAACGTGTATCCATGCATGTATTTGCCTCAATGATCTAATAAAAAGGAATTTCACCTCGGCTTCATGAATCGTGTTTTATGGTTTGGTTGATTAATTAAATTAAGTGATGAGTAGCGTTTTCACTTAAGAGGGAAATGCATTGGTTGGCTAGGGCCCAGCCAACCCAGCACATTTTCCCCATTCCCTTCTTTCTATAATTCATGTTTTATTGTCAAAGCGTGATTTAGCTTTTAGTGCATAAATTCTTGTCTGTGTGAAACAGATCCGTTGCGTGGAGCAAATAGAATTTATTTTCCTGCAATTTATTTTCTTGCAAGTTATTTTCCTGCAATTTATCTTCCTGCAATTTACTTTCCTACACTAATTTTGGATTGACTTTCTCCGCCTTGTCTAAGTAGGAGAAATCATCCTGCACCAGTGCACGTTGGTGTGACATTTATTTTTTGCAATTTTGGTTGATTGGCTTTTCCGCCTGGTCCAAGCAGGAAACATACACCTGCACTAGCGCATGCTGTTGTGTTACAGAAAGTCTTTATTTACTTTCCGCAAATTTCTTTCATTGAATGATTATGAAAGGATAGATGTTTATGTTTCTTTATTTTTGCACTTCCTTAAATTCAGAAACATTTACTTTTCATATATGCAATCTGGTTTTAAAACAAAGTAGCACTTGTGACAATTAAACAACCATTTCAAGAATCAAAAGCTAAGTGCAAGAAGCTCCAATTTGGTGCAAGAACTAGTTTCTTGTCACAAGATCTGAGTGCTCTGAACCTTGAACAGTTCGATCCCTTGCATGAAATAGAAAAACCTTCAGTAAAGACACAGTTTATACCTTCTGCATAAAACTCTGATCCTACACTAGTGCAGGACATATTAATGCAAGAAGGAAATATCTAAGGAAGCAGATTTAAGGGCCCATTTAACGAGACTGCTAAAGTGCCTCTGCTGAAGAGAAACACACTCTTAATAGTCAAGCATAATCAGATAGAGTGATTTCCTTTTTATCTTTGATCTCCTTTTCGCAAATGCATTCTTTCTTGTTTCAGTCTTAGATTACTTTGATGACTCAAGTTATCTTTTTCTCGTCTTGATTTAATTTTGCAATATTTCCTTCAAATAAAGTAGGGATTTATATCAGAGAGATCCATACCATCTCTGGCATTTCCTGTGCTTCGTCTCTAAGTTTACGAATCCCCCGGGTTGACAATTAAGAGTTGAGGAGTTTTTTTAAGTGTAATTCCTGCACCCAACAACAAGCTAGTTTGAAATAGTTACATAGATTTTCCTGATTAGCAGCCAATCAAGGGAAATTTTGTGATAATAGCTATTGATCTGGTGTGTGTACAAAAAGAACAAAGGAAGAAGTAAGGATTGATGAAGGATAAGTATCGGTATTTTATTTCAGTTTTATTATGCACATGATCTGTGATCCCGACTTATGATGGTTACATGTAATTTATGATTGTGATTTATGATTATTTCATGTGGTTCATGATTTTGACCTATGATCTTTTTGTTTTGAGTTAACCAAATGTGGTATGTTTATACATGATGATTTTATCAAACAACTAGTTTGACTTGTTGTGACGGGAATTGAACAGGATTGCAAGTGTACCTTATTGACAAGATACCAATGAGGTATGATGTGAATTTATTTCAATTTATTTTGAATCTAATGGTAGTTATGTGCTTGGTACAGGAAGCATGGAAATACTTATTTGGGTGATTAAAACTTATTGCAAGCAGTAGGAGCAACAACAAAAGGAATTGGAAGATGCAATAGTATGTTGGTAAAGCATTTTAGGAGTAGGGCCATTGTGGCACACTGGTACCCAATAGTGTCCATTGATTTACATGAGCATGATATGACCAGTATGATGGTTTTGAGTCAGGTATATGCCTTGTTTTTTGTATCTATTGATGCGAGGAAGCCTTGCCAGGGGATGGACTGCCCGAGATGGGGGTGCTAGTGGAACTTCGAAGGTGAGTGATTGCACGAAAGGGGATTATAGGATTTCCTAAGGGAATATGTAGCAGAGAAGGGAAGGTCAGGGTTGGATTTGGTTTGGTCAATAGCATTTCTAGATGGAATCATATGCACATTGGGAGTGTGCCCTAGAACAATGAGCCAGTAATTTTTTACTGAGAGGGAAGTAGCGCGAGATTGTAGTGTTGGACATTGGATGAATACTTTGACTTTGGCAGTGGATTCTGGACTTCCTGAGAAGGAAGTGAATCATGTTATTACTTTGAGGGTGGAGATGTGAGCCTCTGGATTCCCTTTTTATTGATACGGGTATCATATCTGTCTATTTGTTGGTTGAGAAAATGTGTATATGTGTATATTATTGTAAATATTGCATCGAGCTAGTTTATAAAGCTCCACAAACAGTATGGTTATTTATTGGTTGAAGAAAAATGTGTATGGTTGTAATATGGTTTTTATTATAAATACCAAAATGAGCTATGTTATAAATCTCCAGTAAACGATATGTTTGTCATGTTTTCAGGAGTGGTAATTGTAAATACTACAACGAGCTGTGTTATAAACCTCCATAGGTGGTATTTTCTTTTCAGCAGTATTGCTAGTTTGTAGGTGTCATTGAACACCGAGGATGGTGTTCCCCCAAGGGGGAGGGTTCTGTAACAGCCCTAGTAAAAAATCCTTGTAAAAAATATATAAGACCATGGTTGATGGGAAACATATTCCAAGCTTAATGGTGGTAAAAACATCCTAGTGGGTGTTCATTTCGGTTATTATGGATAAAGGAAATGGAAAAGGCATTGGAAAGGCATGAGGTAATAATTGGCATTTTATATATGAAAATAATGGAAATTAGAAGAAAAGGAATGTGAAAGGTCACAGTTTTCATGTGAGGAGGAAATTGAAGGAAAATGATGGAAAATGAAGAAAATAGAGGCCTCATTAATAAAAAGGATATTGATGATCAGTGGGCAAGACTTTGTCAGTTCAGTTTTGGAGCTCTCATTATTCTCTCTCTCTCTCTCATACTCTTGGATACTTATATGTTTCTTGGAGAACTCTTGGAGAGCGTGGCATATTTGGTTATTTGGAGCAAGAAGGAAAAGAAAAATTAGTGAAGCGCAAGAGGAAATCGGGATCAACATCTAGATTAGGTTCTGAGTGCAAGTACCAAGATGCATGTATGTTTTTCTCACTAGTTTTTGCATGCATGTGTATGCATGTGGATTTTCATAGTCTTTCCATTTCCTGGACAACCATGGTATTGTGGGTTTATTTAAATTGATTGTTTTCTGGTTAGTTCTCATGATTCTTTTATTTGTGGGTTGATTTAATAGTTCTTGGAATCCTTGGTTGGAAAAACACTCTAGAAGCCCAGCGGAAAATTGTAGGTTGAGCTACTAGTCCTGGAAGCCTTTGTTGGAAAAATGCTCTGGAAGCCCTAGGTGGGCTGAGTTACTAGTCCTAGAAGCCCTGGTTAGAAAAACGCTCTGGAAGCCCTGTAACAGTTGGGGTGGAGTTACTATTCCTGGAAACCTTGGATGGAACAAATACTCTGGAGCCCTGGAATGGCTTGGATAGAGATCATTATGTGATGGTTAGGGATGTCCGACTGTGAGGACTGGTTTTTGGGTTGAGATGGTTTGGTCTTTGGGGCCCTGGCTTGGTGTTGATTGATGTGTTTGATAAATTTCCACATTCATACTTGGAATATGGCACAGGGGTGATTTGCTGAAATGAGACTTGGCTCAACCAATCTATGGTCAGGTGGAATGTAGAAGTCCCATCTCTGGTTGGATTTTACTTTCAATAATGAAGATCTCATTCCTCTGGTATTCTGTATGAAAATGTGTTGGTTATTGTATGGATTTATTTGTTGTTATATCCATTTTATTCATGCTCTTATTATGTTGGCTATAAGCATGTACTTAATTAGTGATGATGTATGGATCTATCTATGTTTTTACCAGTAAATTAATGCACAATGTATCTATTTTCAAATATATTGTATTATAGCTTATGATGTAGGGGAGAAATGCTTCTTAGCCATTCTTATGTTTGTAAGAGACCCCCGTGTTTAAATTTTTTTTTTATACCTATAGATGCAATGTTTGTGACATGTTTGACGAAATTATTGTCATGGATGGGTGGGGTTAGATGAGTTCCTGATGATGTGATTGATTCCATACATTTATTTTAATGTTATTTACCCTCTCCTGAAGTTACGGGAAGTTATGGGCAGTGACCTAGGCTCAAGGGCTGAAAATGTGGCACGAATCCTGGAGCTACAAACACAATATTGGCCTTTTAGGCCCTGACCACTGCCTTGATAAGGCAAGCTCATGGCTAAGGGTCTATAACTGAACCCTTTCCCTTACATGCCTGCATTTAAGCCTTAAATGGGTTAAAAATTAGTTTCCCCTCAGGTAATAGGGCCCTGGAAGGTTGGGTTACCTCCTGGGGATGTCAATGATGAAGTGTAAGGTATGTTTGTTGTTTTTCCATTGGTTCCACTTCCTCAAATTCATATAGGAGGTTGAATATCATATTAGTAGCCTCTCTTCACATGTATACCCCAGTTGGTCGGTTACTTGGGTAGATTTGGGAAGAGGGTGTTATAGGAAGGCAAAGAACAACACTAGAAATAAAAAAAATGGCCCAAGAAATTCACAAATAAAAACGGAAGTAAAAAACCATCCACAATAAATTGATTCCAACAGAAAACCAATAAATTTTTAAATGGAATACGCAACAGAACACATGGCCTAAGATTTACAATGCCCAGTAATCTTGTACAATGGGGGACGCAACTCAAAGCTTGCTTGGAATTTACGCAGTCACGGACAATCGTCAGGAAGAACACCAAGCATCCATCATTGAGATGGAAGGTAAGTTGTGTAATAAATTCATTTCCATTTTAATTGACCTTGGTTCTAACTACATCTATGTCATCCTAGAGCTGGTGGAAAAGTGCAAATTTATTAAGGAATTACACACGTAGCTATGGTTGGTTCAATTAGAAACCCAAACAAAGAGAAAAATTAGTCATTGGGTGAAATAGTGCGCATTTGAACTCAGTGGCATGCCTACAACAACACATTTAATTTTTTCCATTGGGTGAGTATAGCATATTGTTGGGCATGGACTGGTTGTACAAGCATAAAACCAAAGTGGATTATTTTGAAAAAAAAAAAAAAAATGCCTCAATGATCTCGGGGAAAGAAAAATTTTGCAAGGCAAGTGAAAACCAATTTTAGTCAAACTAATCATGGCAATGAAAGGAAAACATAGTTGTCGAAAGCGTTGTAAATTATTTGTTGTGAAAATATCCAGTGATAAAGATGCTAGTGACAACATTGGGCAAAATGAAAGTGAGTTACTAAAGAAGTATATGATGTTACAAAAATATAAGGATGTGTTTCCAGGGGATATCCTTGGTTTACCTCCTCACAGGGAAGTCAATTTCTCTATTGAATTGGTTGCTAGAGTAGCACCAATGCCCAAAGCACCATACATGATGAGCACTCCTTAGCTGGTTGAGTTGAAATTGTAGCTGAAAGAAATGCTTAATAAAGGTTACATACGACCAAGTGTGTCATTGTAGGGAGATCTAGTGTTATTTGTGAAGAAAAAGGATGGGACACTCTAGATTTATATTGATTATAAACAATTGAATAAATTAACTATTAAGAATTAACATTTGTTGCCACAATTTATGATTTATTCGATCAGTTGAGGGGATTAGCATTATTATCCAAGATCGATTTGAGGTCAAGATATCATCAAGTGCACATCAAAGAAGAGGATATACATAAGACTGATTTGAGGACAAGATACGTAAATTTATTTTATAGTGGTGCCCTTTGGGCTTATTAATTTCCATACCACCTTTATGTGCCTTATGAACAATGTATTGCACCCTTATTTGGATAAGTTTGTTATAGTCTTCATGGATGACATTTTGGTTTATTCAAGGACCAAGGAGGACCATGAAGAAAATGTGGCAGAAGTATTGAAATTTCTAATAGAGAATAAGCTTTATGTAAAGCTTAGTAAATGCAATTTCTCCCAATCACAAATTCATTACTTAGGGCATATTATTTCAACGAGAGGAGTAAAAATTGACCCAGAGAATATTAAGGCTATCATGGAATGGCCAACACTGAAGAATGTGAATGAGGTCAGATCATTCGCGAGATTGGAAAGCTACTACAGTAGATTCATCCAAAACTTCTCCAAGATAGGCCATCCTATCACATCCTTGCAGAGAAGAGGACATAAATTGAATGGGAAATTGAGTGTGCATCAAGCTTTGAGCAATTGAAACAGTTTCTCACGAATGCACCAATGTTGAGGATTGGAGATCCTAATAAGGATTTTGTGGTATGCATAAATACCTACAAGGAAGGGCTTCATGGAATGTTGATGTAGGAAGGTCAATGGTGTGCTATGAGTCCCAAAAGCTAAATGAACATGAACATGATCATATAACTCATGATATCGAATTAGCTGCCATTATTCATGCATTGAATATGTGGAGGAATTACCTCCTCGATAGAAAATTCACACTTATGATTGATCATGGAGGGATGAAGTACCTATTTGAACAACCCAAGTTAAATGAAAGGAAGCAAGATGGCTAGCCACGCTTAGCGTGTTTGATTTCGAAATACGATATATAAAGGGAAAAGAGAACAAGGTGGCCAATGCACTTAGCAGAAGGATTCAACTGAATCATTTGGCAACGATAAGCTCTTATGAAATGGACCTGGTGGAAAGGGTAAAAATGCAGGACAACATAATGAAAAATACCAACAAATAAAGGAAACGTTGCAACAAGATGGCGAGGATGAAGAGTATCATCTCATAGGTGATGGTTTAATCAGGTTCAAGAATAAAATCTATGTACCAAATAGTAATGATTTGAAGAGGCTCGTCGTGAGAGAATTCCATGACATGCCATATTCAAGCCATATTGGGTACCAAAAGAATCTCACAGCCATTAAAAAGTTATATTATTGGCCAAATTTGAAGAAATAAGCGGTTGTTTTTATTTTAAATGCCTAGAATTCCATCAAGTGAAATTTGAGTGCAAACATCCAACAGGTTTACCAAGGACCCCAAAACAACATTACAATTATGGCGGTGTTTGACAAGTTGAGAAAGGTGGCTCATTTTTTTGTGGTCAAATCCACCAACTCAGCTAGTGAGGTGGCTCGAATTTTCATAAGGGAGATTGTGAGGTTGCATGGAATGCCCAAGAATATTATTTCAAACAAAGATGCCAATTTCACTTCCAAGTTTTGGAATAAGCTATTTGCAGGTTTGGGGATTTAATTTTCCTTTAGTATTTCTTATCATCTGTAGACTGATGGACAAACAAAAAGGGTGAACCGAATCCTTGAAGACATGTTGAGGATGTATGCAATTTACCATCAAAAGAAGTGTGAAAATTATCTTCCACTTGTATCATTTTCTTATAATAATGGCTACCAAGAGTCCTTGAAGATGAACCCACTTGAGGCATTATATGGGAGGAGTTGCAACACTCCTATTAACTAGAGTGATCCAGTAAGCAGGGTCCTTATCAGGCCCGATATGCTCAAAGAAATGGAGCAAAAAATGCAGGTCATCAAACATAATTTGAAGGTGGCACAAGATAGGTATAAAATCTAAGTGGATCAACATAGGGTACACAAAGAGTTCCAAGTTGGGGAACATGTCTATTTGCAGATTAAGCCTAATAAAAATTCCTTAAATATTGGGTCATGTGCCAAGATGGCACCATGTTTTTTGGACCTTTTGAGATCCTTGAAAGGATTGGACCAATGGCCTATAGGTTGGCCTTATCGCCATTAGTAAAATTCCATGATGTTTTCCATGTTTCTTTGCTTAAAAAATATGTACAAGATTTTAATCATGTGATTGATTGGTTTGTACTATAGGTGGAACTGGAGGGAGAGTTCCATATTGATCCACTATGCATCCTAGATCAGAGGAGAATCACACTCTGAAATCGAGCAATAAAGCAAGTCAAAGTGCAATGGAAGCACTTTATGCCCAAGGAATCCACTTGAGAAATGTCTGACTCAATGAAGGAAGCATATCCTTTTTTGGTTGTTGGTTAAAGAAAATGTATATGAATTGTAAATGATATACAAAGCTACGTATATAAAGCTCCATAAGTATTATATGTTTATTTTAAGCATTTATTTTGTGTTGCATATCATTAAAAAACATCAAGGACTGTGTTCCCCCAAGGGGGAGGGGTTTATGACAACCCCAATTACTTAACCTTATTTTGCAATGTAAATATTGTCATAAAAGAATTATGGGTTGAGTTATGGATATGGATTCCAGAGATTGAGGAGGCTAATTGCTTAGGATTTTAAATTTGTATGACAACCAAGGAGGTTGGTAGGTATGCCTTTTAATTAAGTTGGAGCATACCATTAAAGAGGAGGTTGGACAAGAGGACAGGGGCCATGCTTCCTTGAAGGAAAATGCACTCAAAGGAGGACACAAAAATAAATGAGGAGGACAATGTTGATAAGAATTTTATGCCAGACCATGCAAACGAGAATAGGTGGTTCAACTGTAGTCAACATATGAAGGGGGGGTAGCTCTAAACTTTCAAGCGTAGCAATGAGGCATGCTTGAGCAACTTGAAAGAAGAGAACGCAAAGAAAAAACAACATAGAAGAACCGAAAGGTAATTTTTGTTTGGCAAGAAGTCGGGAAGAATATCATTCCAAGAAGACAATAAATTACCTCTCAAGTAACCAGTAACCAGAGGGTGGAGATGGTGATTCTCAGCAAATCCCAAATGGCTAGGGTCGAGGAATTATTCCTATGAAAAATCTTGGAGGACTTTTAGATGGTTTCTTTGTTGTGTGTCTAATTAGTTGTGTTTTTAGAGTCCCCTAAGCGGGGTTGAACCATATATTTGTGTTGGAAGGGTGGAGACAGAGAATCTCTTGAGTCCCTGTGCACTTCTTACTTGCAACTCAGTTGTAGGGTGGAGGTGGAGAGATCTCTAGAATCCTTGGAATAACTTAAGGTTGTGTTTCATCCCTTGAGAAAAAGACCCCTCAGTATCTAAAATCTGGCTCGAGGGTGATAGCTGCAGGAGAGAACTGGCTGCAGCTATCTATGGTTGGGTGGAGAGTCTTAGTCACAAACCCAGTTTCCCAAATATTTATAAGATAAGTATATTGTATGTATGTTTTCTAATTATGAATGTGTAATACATTTATGGTTTGAAATGGTGATGTTGCGCAAAATACATGATTGCATTACTATTAGTACACAATTGAATAACATATTGTGTAATGTTTAAAGGCATTGGAATGGCCTATAAGAATATGGATTTAATTGCAATAATATTTAGCATGAGAACTTCTTCTCATTAAAACGTGATGATTCATGGGCGATAGCTTGCATTGACATGGCTTATGTTACAATGTGATAATGTTGAGGATTTCCTCCTCTCTTATTCTTATTAACCAGTGATCTATTATGAGGGACCTCTTTGAGCCCTCGGTGATGCACAACCCAATGGTTGGGTTTATACTCCCATTTTACTCAAGATTCAGTCTAATATATTTGTATGTTGTACTGTGAAAAGCATGTCTTCTTGAATCTACATGACTTGATTTTATGTCCCTGCACTTCATGCAAAGTTGCATCTCTGCTATGCATTATTTCATATGCACTTTCCCAAGGCTATGAGTCATGTTCCATGTGTTTCCTTGGTAATGGGATGACAGGGTAAGCCCTTCCTTGAATAATTGGTTATAGCCTTGTGCTGAATGTGGTTGGCACCCTGTCAATGGTAATCATCCTCGGGTCTTTGTTAATATCCAATTTGCATGGGAATCCTTTGCAATCTTTGCTTCTTAGTCCATCATACATATAGTTCCCAGGTAGGGGCACATAATTACTTGTACGTTTATCGTAGGCCCTGAGTTGCACTTTGGTTTGAGGTGTGAGAATTAGAGGCCTTTGAGGAATAACCAAACCTGCAACAGAAGGTAGTTGATAACCATAAGTGTAGTTATGTCTAGAATTCCTTATCCCTAAAGAGGGAGTGCTTTTAAATTTGCAATATTATTTGTTATGTTCCTATCCATAAGGTTTGTGCTTGTATTCAGACCTAAAAGAGGGATTCCTTGTTTCCTTGAGGAGTGATGATCTCCTTGTGGCCTTTTTGGCACCATGTTCTTCATGGTGGTTATTATATGCTTATGGTACCAAATTAGACATGTAGATTTGTATGTTGAGATGTGTTAGATCCAGGTAAAACACTAGCGATCTTAGGAAGCGCAGATCCTTTAGGGATTGGATAGATAGGTCGTTGGCCTATATGGAAAATCCCCTAACCATTGTTCTCCATTATAAACATTGTGAACCTGGAGAGAGTAACCCTGACATAATTTCAAGAGGGATGTAATATTCCTAATTAGCTATTAGCTAATTAGAATATTAAATTTTGTTTTTTTCAATAAGATAGATGAATAAGAGGTAGAGGGACCCATAAATAACTTTAGTAGGAATAAAACCACTTCTAATGTGAATGTGGATCAATGCATCTAGATAGGATCAAGATGAATAAACCACACCTTGGTGTGAATGTGGGTCATTGAATGTGGATGGGGTCAAATTGACCAAATCAACAGCGTAATCATGAAGGTAGTGGAGATAGTGGAGGAAAATGCAGTCATAATGCAGGGAAGTATCCATGAGAGTATCATCATTATTGTGTGGGGCCAAGGGGGTGAGGGCTCAAAAATCATATAAGGAAGGGGATGGTAGCCATATAAAGCATTATGAATTTTGTTTATGTATTGTCTTTTATGACTTTCTGCACGCTTCAGCTGATTAGCAAAGTCTGATGTGATGTTTAGCACAAGAGTGTTTCCGAACGGAAATCCCACCCTCATCCTCGGGGGACTTTGACTGCCCACTCAGGAGAGGTTCTTGAGCTACATTTCATCATCCGGCATTAGGCCAATATTCAGCCCCTATCAACAGCACAGTCTCCATCAGGAATTGTGCAATCTGGGAGGGCAGATCTGGTGGATGGGTAATAACCCAAGTTCTTGAGATTTTCATCCAGTGAGGGGAGCAGCCCTTCCTCTGGAAAGTCAGTGGGGAGGAGTAGCATAAATTTTCTCATCAGATCAGCCACCTCCCAACAGTCTCCCAACTGCAGTGGTTAATTCAGTCGTACAACTGCATTTTTCATCATTGTCATTTCCGCAAACCCTTTTTGTGTTATCTTTGAATTATGCTAGAAAACACATATCTCTGATATCGGAATTTTTTTAGCACCCAATCAGCAGATCTATTCATTCCTAGTTTCCAGCAGCAGTATTTTCCAGCATGATTGTGCAGTCACAGCCTCCCAACAGTTAATGCAGCAGCCATATATTATGTCTTGATGTTTAGGGTCATTTCAGGTTGTTATGTCTAGCTTGAGTGTCTCTTTTCTCAAGCACTTGTACTTAATTTCTTCTATTGCATATAATAAAATGTCTTAGCTGATCTATTCATGTATCTGATGTATTGATGTTTACTGCATTTTCCAATTTTATGTTCTATATTCTTGTTTTTCCTATTTTGGAATATTACAAGGGATAGCACCAATGGGTGCCTTAGTAAACTTCAATGGTCACAGTACCGCAAGTCTAGATGTTTATAATACCATCGTAGTCAGTCCATGTTAGACTTCCCCTGTGAAAGGTGTATAATGCAGGAAGGGATTAACACTTATGAAAACCATTGGATTCAAAGATGAACCGATTTCTCATGGCCCAAATTCCATCTAGAAACTTCTTAGATGGGTTTTGAGTGAAATGTTGCTATGAATGGCGTTGTTTGAATGCAGGTATAAACTTAAAATTATAGCCTCAGTTGGTTAAGCCATATCTACATGGCCTAACAAGAAGCCTCATCATGGAAGCGACGGGTTGAATTTTTTTATCATGCTTTATCACACTAAGGTGAGTGGAAGGATGGTGTTGCCCTAGAGGTTGTAATCCTATAATTCCATAGGAGTACACTTCAAGGAGAGTGGGATGACATGGGGTTGAGATATGGTGGCCTCCATGAAATCTCAAATTTTATTATAATGGTGTGGGGTGTACCTATAAGGTAGATCAGCCTAAAGATCAACCCTTGATATTTCACAATGGGATATGTTAAAACTAGAGCTGGGTGTCGTAGTAGGAGAAAGGGAAGTAGGTCGTTGTGAGAAAAGACTGTGGGGAGGAGTGTGGACCCACACTAACGACTAACGTAAGCTTGAAGTTAATTTCCTGGGAGCACAAGCTAGTGTGCTCAAGCGATGACTCAATTTGGACCATGGTGGCATACACGTGAGCTCTACAATTCTCCAATTGGTGTAGAGAAAAACCACTTCACAGGTCAACCCAATGAGCTGGACCTCGAAACTTTGACAAGAGTGAAAAGGGATAGGAGTCAGGGTAATGGGAAAGATTGTGTTCTTTTGGAACCCATTATTAATAAATAATGTTACATTATTAATACATAAGTGCAGGGTTGTGGAACCCATGCCCATGAATGAGTCGGTAGCCAATAAATGAATTCCAACTAGTGATGGGTAGTTGGCTAGGTGGGTTCCACATGGAAGGGTTGACAATGTGGCACCCTTGGATTTTTTGGAAATTTAGGGAATCATAACTTCTTATCTAGAGGTCAGATTTAAAATTTTATGTCACAGGAAACATCTCACCGAGATGAACACAATGGTGATACCTATTTCTAGTTTGGAAGAAAAAAAAATGATCCCATATTTGTAACTGCTATAAGAGATATTGGATCATCAAGTGAACACTTTTCACCGAGGTTAACGTGGGGGTGTTTACACTTAATTTGGTAGGAAAAATTATAGAAGCAAGTAGAAGACAACTGATAGGCCATGTGAGTTTCATAACAAGTAAAGGGGAATTAAATATGGTAGTTTCACCAAAGTATACTATGGGGAAAGGTAGGAATAATTGGAGGCACAATAAATAAGGTTGTTGGGCCAAGCTCATGTGGAGGAAGGAAAAGACAACATAGGGGGTTAATAAAGATTGTAACTAAGTCAAACCCATGTGGATGAGGAAAATCATTGATCAATGAGGCCCGATATATTTTAACAACAATATAGCATATATGGTTTAAAAGTTGATGCAACATCAATGCTCGACTTGATAGATTGATGACCCAAATCTAGAGAATGTCTAATTGGAGGAGATAAAATTTAAATCTTGGGAATATACCATCAAATAAAGCATCATCACCATAAGGTTGAGGGCTCAAAGGTAATTTAATTTTCCTTAATTACTTGAGTATATCTTCGAAGGAAGCTAGGCAAGGGTGCAAGCTTGCAAAACTCACATTAGGAATGTAATCAATATGACCATGGTAGATGAGATCTTGGTATCATGTATGCCCTTGATGATATGAATCGAGGTATATTAGTGAATGCTATACTAAGTACCTCTTTCATATTATAAACATTCTTTCTTATTATGTGCATAGATTTGAACTGAATAACAAGTTACTTCAATGGTTTGTTTTAAGTGTTCTTCAACCAGTATAATTCCATGAAAAAATTATAAAGCGTGAAATAATCAAACACTTGAAAATAAAAGTGCATCAAACAACAAGACAAAACCCATTGATGAAGGAGTTCACCCCTCCTGGGCTACATCTCTTGGCCCATCAACATGACTAGATCTCTCTTGTATTCGGTGTCAAAAATACATATCAGTTTGTTGCCAATAACATGTGGTTATTACCCCTTCAAGGTAATGTTCTCCTACAAAGAACTCTCACGACCTCAGCAACACAACATATCTCCTACAGAGATGACATTCTTTCACCGGTGAGAGCTATAATTCCCTCACATACACCCTTCAATTCCACATTGAATAATACAATGAACAACTTCATGAATAAAGAATTCAAACCAGAGTTGAACCATGCTGGTCATATTTGCTGCAAAAAGTTTTCTGGAATTGGGAAAACCCCTACAAGGTCTTCTCCATGTTCAACGACTTTCAAAACTACTTCAAAGATCTAATTTATCCATACACCTTACTTATCAAACTTGAAATATGACCCTAAATATGTGCTCAAATCAGTAAACACGGGTTACTATTGGATTCGCAGCATCCAAAAACCCTAAGTATCCTCTTTTGACTCTTCAAATGGTCTTCAGGTGAAGCAGATATGGCCTCCTCTCCTGGTGGCCCTCGCCATCTTTAATCTTCAAGCTGGAAAAATCACTTCCAAAAGTGCTCCTCTACCTATGAAGCCTACACCAATGAGTCAGGAATTCTTGAAAATGGCTATCTAGCCTCTTCCTGTGCTCAATTTGGTCGAAAATTGGCCAAGTTATGACTCAATCAATTTTTCCTAGGCTCAACTCCTCCAAAACTAGAGAGAACTCCAGTTAACTCCAAATCTGGAGTTCTGCCGAAAATGGCAAACTCCGCCAACTTCACAGCCAATTTCAAATCAGATTAATTAATGGATAAGCGAGAGTTAATTTATAATTAAACTTATCTTAAGCACTAATTATGCATTTAGCATAATCCGCACTTAGCAACTGGATTAGCGCTCTTAAACATGGGTTAAGGTTTAATAAAACATGTTTAAAAACTTTAAACTTTTTATTTTCATTGGAGCTCCATCGGTGATGGACCAGGGCTGGACCCTCTTTTCCCCTGCCACAAACAATATCAAATTTAAATAGATATGTGTTGCATAGTATGTTAAGACCCATGTGATAGCGGAGGTGGTATGTCATTTTGTTTGTGTAGGGGAGGTCGCGGGGTCGAGCCTGACCTCCGCCCGTCCTCCAATATATAATTTTTCCACCATATTGATGAATTTTGACCATTACATAACACCATTTCGACCTTTTGGAGGGAGGCACGTTGAGGCCCCTGGCTACACCATTTGTCCTCTTCCCATTGGTGTGTTTCCAAATCCTAATAAAATTGAAACAACTCACCAAATTAGAAAACAATCCTGAAGTGACAGTTGTCATAGTGTCATTGGACAAATTCTGGAAATATTTTGGAAATATTCTTTTTTTTTGCTGACTAGGCTGCCCAGTCATCATTCTGTCAATTCTACATAAATTTTAGTTGTTTGTAAAAATTAACAGTGGGCTCTAACTTTCACATACAGAGTCATTTTTCGATGAAATGAAGGGCATCTAAATCAATGCGATGAGACCTATCCAGTCATTCAGGTTTTGAGTGATTCCAATAACTTTGATTTTTGAGCTTAACTTTGAGCTCCTGATCATATCTCCCCACTAAAATACTTTTGGTCTCCAAAATTTCATTTTCATCTGTTTAGAAATTGAAGGTATAGTTCCTTCATTCTTCTAAACTCGACGCAATCGAAGTTTGAAGTGCCCTGACGGTTCCTTTTCATGTTGAACTTGAACTGTAGCTTGACCAAAGGTTTCAAGTTGGTTGTTCTTATCAACTTGTCCATGTCACTATGACCATGCATAACAACATCATTCCCAAGAAGAATTCAATGGTGTTTATCTGTAAAAATATTTACCGGGGATAAAATCCAAAAGACTTTGACATAAACCAATACAAGCTGCACATGTCAAATACTTATTGAAATTGAATGCTAAACACATTTTTACATAAAAAATATGTTGCCACTACTCATACAACATTTTTCAAAAAATCCTTCTGACATAATCAAAGAGAAATGCATTTTACAACATGGAGAAAATTAACACCCAATTTTTCCATTTCAATTGACTAACAACCAAGCCAAACTAGCATAAACATGCTAAATAAAACATTGTTGCATGTAAGTGATTTATTCATGAATTATAACTTTTAAAAATTACCCACTATGGGGATATGCAACTAGTGCAAACAAAGACTTACAATCTTCAACTAGACAAATATTCCAAACAGTTCTTACCCAACATGGTAACTAAACCCTCTATTTGAACTTTTCCTTCTTTTGAAGCTGCTTCATGGATGGTCTCATCTTGCACCACTTTTTCTTTTGTCACTTCCTCTTTTGGTGCTTGCATGACTTGCTTTCCCTTACCAGGATGAAGTTGTGGAAACAATTTCCAACACTTCTCAGTCCAATGCCCATTGATATTGCAGTGAGTGCAAATTTTACTTTGAGCTCTTCTTAGCTCACATGCTTTTTTCTTTGATATAGTTTTCCTCTTCTCGTTCTCAATCTCAAGAGACATAAACATCTTCTTTATGATGGATTTTCTTTTGTCGCACTCATCTACACAATGGTTAGTGTTATAGGTCAATTTGGGCACCATTCCCAATGACCTAGTTAACTGGACATCATCTCCAGAACCAATGAATAGGGTCTATCATTCCCTATCATTTCAGTTGTTACATGCCCTAAGACAAAGAACAAGACAAAGCATCTATGAATTTCATTGCAAAGGTTTCCAAGATTTGAATTTTATATTATATCATATGAGAGCTCACTAATGCTACCTCTAAAGGGACTAAGTGTGTTGCATATGCAGGTAACCCCACTCAAGGGTGCTTTACAAAGAACTTCCCGACATTCATGGGTGCGTTGGTCACATTGGGAATGAAATTCTCATTGTTCCAAAATCTCCACTTTGACAGTGCCTTTTAGAAGAGTTCACATGTGTCAAACTTCGAATCCATGTGTCCATTTGATACCTTTGAGACTAGGAACATGTCTTTCCTATTATTAGAAAGTCATTGATTGTAAAACTACCTTCAGGTCCTCTATAAATTGGGCACAGATCCTAGTGCTTGAGAAGGAATAATTTGAGTAGAGAAATTCTGGTGGAATTTCAATTGAGGAATTGATTTGAGTGACATGCCGCTGGAGAGATGTGCATTGTGATGAGGCTGGGATGTTGTTGGAGATGGTGACACTAAATCAATCACTGGGTTTTAACCTCCCCTCCTATGTATAAGTTTATGTCTTTCATATTATGAATTCTTATCTGATGTATATGGTTCATGTTTTATTGATTTAACTGAATAACTTGAATAGACATCTGTATTATTGTTATCTTTTTTTTTTTTAGTGTTCATCTTTGCTGGAAATATTTTGGCGATCTATCTTGGATTTGAAGCTATAGCAAGAGCGACAGAAGGAGAATAGGAAGCGCTTGGACTCCAAGAAATTTCTTTGATTTTTTCTATGTGTCTATTTACTATTAGGAAAAGTAGTTGCAAAGTATTTAACATGTTGTTCTATATGAGCACTACATCTAGGGAAGAATGTTTTATCCGTAATCCATAATTCCGCATAACAAATTGGCGACTCCGCTGGGGAATTTACCCTTCATCCTTAGTGTATTTGCCTCTGATTTTCTATGTTTATTCACCTAGTAGAATTTACTCAAAAATATTAGCCTTTTTGAAATCAAAATTTTCATTAGAAGTGTGTTAAACAGTTGAGTTTTCATTCTTTGTCTGCGCTCAATGCACTATTGAATAGGACACAGTGCTTTGCATATCATTGTCTCCCTTCCAGGGGTGCGTTGCAACGCACTCTCTCCCCTTAGATATTGTGTTGCCCCATAGAGTCAACCAAATTCTATTGAGTTTTTCATTGCATTTTTCTTTCAGTTTGTTGTTTGTTGTGTTCTAAAGAGCCCGATACCTCAGGTTGACCAATGACTTTACCTACTCCTTCCTCCTTTGAAAGAAAATTTTGTTCAATGTTTATTTAAAGCATTTTTTCTTTATCATTGATGAATTTATTTCAAAGTATTTTCATTGCTGCATTAGATCCATTTGCTTTTGAAAAAGGAAATTTTTGTTAAATTCTTCGTTTCCTGATAGGAGAAATTGTTGTTAAATTACTCATTTTTCCTTCAAAAGAGAAATTGTTGTTTAAATTATTCAATTCTCAAAAGTAAAAGGCATTTGTTTTTATTGATTTGATGCACTTAGTTTCCTCTTCTGCATTCATAACATTAAACGAACTGAAAAGAAAAACTTGCATTTTCATGTAGTGGATTGTGTGTTTTGCAAAAGGAACAATTGGGAAAGCTACATTTTAGTTTGTGCTCATTGATTGTTTACTCTCAAATTGATTTCTCTTTCCCTCTAGTAGCTAGGATTTTCATTGAAAAAATAAAAGTGAAATATTTCTTATGATTTTAGTTTTCATTTTATGAATTTCCATACATCATCACGGTGAACCTTGAAAGGAAAATTGATAAACAAGATCAACTTAAAATTTATCTCAATTTACCTAACGAAGAATTGGAACCATAGCAATAACATTTAGAAGGTCTAGGCTAGAGACGTGTTCCGGCGTCGTAAAACATAGTATCTGTCGTTAATTGTCTGTGATACATTCTGAGTGTGATACCTCACTCCTTGTACATAAGTATATCGTAGCTCGTCCATGTACTTTCGGGTATATCGAATGGTGTTACAGTACGAAAAGTATAAAGGGGTGCTCTCACTGTGCGGTTTTGCATTAGAAAATGCTAATATGGACTTGGGCCTCCACGTACCTTTGGGTATGTTTGGGAGGAAAATTTTAGTTTTCTATCGATCCATAGTGAACCGAGTCAGCCACCTTGTAAATTGTGATATACCGAACACAACATTCAGGGAGATTGCCTGCCCATACTTCTTGGTTTGCTGGGAGGTATTCTGCAGTTCATAGTTTCTTGGTAAACCTTTTTGCCTATAATTACCCTTTTATTTTGTTTATTTGTTTTTGGTTAAAATAAATCAGTCATCGTGGAAGAAAAAATCCTTATCCCCATCGTTCGCGTATATTAGCATTGAAACCATCTGTACCACCAAAATTCATTTCTGGTCGGCAAAGGTGACACCATTCTACCGAAACCAGTGCTATCAGTACCTCTAGTGAAGCATAATATTCTCATATACCAGAGTCAGCACAATTTTTTTCTACAAATCCTGGTTTTTCTACTGTTTTTGAGATAGAGTCCTCACAACTACTCATGGTCACGATCCATCCAATCTATGAGACCATACCTCTTGAACCCGACGTTGTTCAACTAAAAGTTAATCCGGATCCCATTGTGCTTTAGGGGCAGTTTTTATTGGTCAAAATGGACATCATCCCTAGAACCAATGAAATAGGGTCTATCATCCCCTTATATTTCAGTTTCTATATTCCCTAAGTGGAGAAAATCTTGATCCCGAAGTCGATCAACCGGAAGTTTTTCCTATATTGGTCACTCCACAATCTATTGTAGCCATTGAGTCTCCCATATCACGAAGTTAACCACCTGAAATATACTTCGTGCTATATGGAAAAGTTCTTCCACCTAGTTTGATTTCGATTGAATGAATATCACAAGACAAGACACTTTTAACTCCAACTCATTTTCGGTAGGAGCTTTACCTGTACGAGTCTTTTCCTCAATCACCTTCCTTTGCTTTTGTTGATCCTGTGTCACTTCGAGTTCCCGTAGATTCTATAGGGTATTTTTACACAACATTTTGTCACTGTCCCTGCAATCCCCAAATCACACATTGGAGGGTCATTTCTGTGACTAATGCACAGTGTCATGCTTTGCAAATTATATCCTTGCATCCCTTTTGATGAAGGCAACATTCTTCTTGTTGAAATTTCCCTATGCAGAGCTGTGAAAATCCCTATTTTTTCCTTGGCACGAGCAGCCCTTTATCTCCTCGCACCAACCTGGGAATTTTACACTAAGCCCATGCCACTTGGCACTTTGTCCCAGTTTAATTCCTGTGCCAAGCTATTTATGAAATGTTTTTTAAAAATAGAGGTGGAGGTTCCATTCCAACCACCTCGGGGATGAGTCATTGGGAGTGGTTGAACTGAAACAACCACGGGCCTCCTGCTTTAGCTAGTAGTTTCCACCTCCCTTGGAACACTCCTAAAGGATAGGCCTCCCTTCCACATTTGTAGGGATCCCAACCTCCTCCTTTACCTCTATATAAACAAGCCCTCTCTCTTTATGAAAACTAGCTGAACTAGTTGTAGATGAAGTGCTGAACTTGAGAGACTAAGCTATAGTTGAATAACTGAGTTATTGAGAAGGTAGAACAAGGAGGAATCCATCGAGAGGTCCCTTATCCCATCTGAATTTCTTGATGAGCTTTGAGATGTGCTTCATCCGAGCCCCGCTAGAGGAGACCACAATGTCAGAGCATGGTTGTATCTCTTCTTTCTACCTATTAATATAAGTGACTATTTTCTAGTTCCCATATTTTGTTTTATCTTTATCGAATGCAATATGTTAGTCTTCTCTGACTGATTAGTAGATTTTGGATTAAATTAGTATGTGGGATATGGTTGTCGTTTTCTGATATTTATGCAGGTGTCCAAGCATGATAAGCGAAGGGATTATGACTTGCTAGATCGAGAGCGAGCAGTTATTATCACCACTACGGTTGTCGACAACAGAATTAGACCACAGGTAGGCTATCTTATTGCGTCCTCTTTCATTCAAATATCTAGGAACCTACACCTTAGCATGATTCCTTGTTACTAGACCCACCCTAGGGCTAGAGGGATCGTCTCTATCCGTAGAGAGGATTTACCTACATAACAAGTATATACTAGGTCATTTGACCATGGCTAAGATAGCATCCCAGACTGAACCACCTACTTCAGCTGCAACAACATCTACTGTTTCTTTATCTTCAACTTTTTATCCATTTACTTCACCCATGTCATCATCTAGAATCCTATCTGGTTCCTCCCTTATGAGTATTGAATGACTTGATCCTTTATTCACATATTCAGTGCAATATCAAGCTGGTCCCATCAATTATTCTCCTTGGTGGTCGGTGATTTCACAGAAATTACCCTCTGAAATTCCAAAATTCAATGAAAACCCTGGATAAGACCCATCAACGCATGTTATAACTTATCATTTTTGGTTCTCATCAAACTCCTTAAATGATGACTCTGTTAGACTACGTCTTTTCCAGCACACACTCACCAGTCCAACTGCACAATGAGGATGGTTCTTTTCCTGTGTCAACCTCGTTAAAAAATGAAATAGAGTCATGAAGATAGTTCTTTTACTATGTCAACCTCATTAAAAAATGAAATAGGTCATGAGCATAGTTTGTTTCCTGTGTCAAGCTCATTAAAAAATGAAACAAATCCTCCCCTATAGTGAACCTTCATTCCATCCAGCTATCAGTAACCAGTAATCTACTTAGTTGAATGAAATGAAGCTTGGGTGGCATCTACTCTTGCAGGGGGCATTCGAAATGTGAACTTGCAGGGGGCATTCAAAACATTCTTACCAATTGCACCAAATCAACAGTTGAAGTTTGGGGGAAAAAACAAGTTCAGAGTTCCAAAAATGAAAATGGTAACTTTCAAATGGTAAAAATGAATGGTAAAACTCTTTTTAATTAGTCATTTCATTATTTGAAATTAATATTTGTTGTTGTGAATATGGTTTTATTCAATATTTATCATGAAATAGGTATTTTTAATCCATTTGATGTTGTTCTAAACAAATTTTACAACTGATGAACAAATTAATCGTGCAAATTTATTTTAAGAATGAATTGACCACAAAGCATGCTTTTATTGTTATTTTCTGAGTTTTGTTAAAATTTAAAAAGGACTTGAAGCGCACTTTTATCTCTTTTTCGAGCTTCGATAACAGCAAAAAAGGAACCCTTGGAGTCTTCTTTTAGCTCTTTTCAAACTCTGATAATGTGAAAATATTGCCGAGAACTTGTCTTTTCGAGCTCGTAAAAGTAAATGAATTGGTATCTACTCAATATAAGTTTAACCCTTTTCTGGACTGAGATAGATTATTTACGAAAAATGAATAATTTGGTTGAACATGACTAAAGAGGTTCTCTCAGATATTATTTTACACTTTTTCGGATTTGAGCGAAGACTTTACGAAAAATTACTTATGGAGTTTTCTTTTGTCCTCTTTTTCAAACTCTCTAAATATGAAAAAGGATCGGGCTGTCACTGTCGTTAAGCTCGTTAAAACATAAAATAATTATGAGCTTGTTAATCATGGCAAGAATCCAGTTTCATTCATCACTATACTTGTTAAATTATTAAATAGCGATACTTTATTTGCCCGAAGGGTTGAATTATAGATCAATAAAATTTTATCCTCCTAAAGATTATTAAAAAATAAAGAGGTACTGGTCGATAAATGACCGGGGAAAATTTAGGAAAGTGAACAGAACTTTTTACGGTAGCAGGTTGCTCTTGAACATGACACTTCACTCCATCACCGTGACTATTTGGCCGGTTGGGTAATCTTCTTGAAGGTTAATTCATACCTATGGTTCATCATAACTTCACTTTGGTTTTGGGTCAATGCTTCCAACTCATCTCAGCGTCGCTAATATGTTTAAGAGAAGTCATCCAGTGAATACTCATCCTTCTGCAATACTCATAAACCTTCATTCTCATGACAGTCATCCCTGAACATTGCTATATCAAGTCATACCTTTGTCTCTGAAATCAGTAACTCTCGTTTCGCAATAAGGTGGCTTCCTATCGTCGAAAAATCATTATCCAAGAAGTTCACTTAGAAACATTATATTCCAGTACCATGAGGCTTGTTACATCATCGACAAGATCCTCGCTTCCAGACTTTTAACCGAAATATTTTTTTTGGCGTTAGATATCAATTCATCTATTCACGCCTTACGAAATTTACTGTAGTACCTTGAGGGACATTGACATCAATGGTGGTTCTCTCGCGTTTGTTAACAACTCACATCATTGGCTGATAATCAAACAATGTCTTTCCATGTTCAACTACAAATCATATATTCACATGGCTAGACTTGTACCCAAATGGTTGAGTGAACAAGATAAGAAGACCCTAGATCTAATTTCAGCCATCTGGGCTGCTATTTCAGGATTTTTGTACACATCATCTGTACGGTGACCTTACAAATAGATCGTCATCCGAACATGGGCCTATATCTGTAGGCATGTCTGCATTGGGAAACATTCCAATGAGACGACTTTCTGCACTATGTACATGTTATTAGATAGTTTATGTGTTGAGCATGGGAATGCCTTCCCTTAGTAATTTATGATCAAGAGGAATTATCCATGTGTCCATTTTATACCTCTGAGACTGGGAACATGTCTTTCCTATTATTATAAATTCATTGATTGTAAAAATACCTTCAGCTCCTCTATAAATTGAGCACAGATCCTAGTTCTTGAGAAGGAATAATTTGAGTAGAGAAATGTTGGTGGAATTTCAATTGAGGAATTGATTTGAGTGACATGTTGCTAGAGAGATGTGCATTTTGATGAGGCTGGTATGCTTCTGGAGATGGTGACACTAAATCAATCACTGGGTTGTAACCTCCCCTTCTATCCATTAATAAATATTCCTGCTTACTTTCCCACATATGTATCTGTAAAAGTTTATGTCTTTCATATTATGAATTCTTATTTGATGTATTTGGTTCATGTTTTATTGATTTAATTGAATAACTTGAGACATCTATATTATTGCTATGTTTTTTCGTTTAGTTTTAATCTTTGCAGGAAATATTTTGGTGATCTAGCTTGGATTTGAAGCTACAGCAAGAGCGACAGAAGGAGAATAGGAAGTGCTTGGACTCCAAGTAAGTTCTTTGATCTGTTTTGTGTGTCTATTTACTATTAGGAAAATTATTTGCAAAGTCTTTAACCTATTGTTCTAGATGAGCACTACATCCAGGGAAGACTGTTTTATCTATAATCCATAATTCCGCATAACAGTTAGAAGAAATGAAAAAAGTGCATGGAGACATTCTCCTCAACATGTCACTCAAATCAGCATGTTTTTTTCCTTTAGGAGAAGCATTTGAATGAACAGGACGAGTATACCTTTTCTTGGTGTCCTTTGTCTTATGCTTCCTAGATGATGAACTTGCATGACGAGAAGAACTTGAATCAGCTTCTTCTTCAATTTTTTCATCTCTCTCTAGAGATACCTTCAAGTCTCTTTTGTATTTGGAGAACCAAGCAGGTACTAGTTATGGATGCAAATTCCAACACCTTGCCTTATGATGTCCTCTTTTGTGACAGAAGGTACATGATACACAATAGTTGTCATCAGAAGACCATTCTTTTGGTGCAACATAACCCAAGCCTTCATACTTAGGTCTCTCTTTTGCCTCTATTAGGTTCTTGATTCCTTGTTGATTCACACCAAGACCTAAGCCTTCCTTGTAACCCATATTTTCCAAGACTTAGACCCAATTCCTTTGTTGTGTCTTTCAAGGGCTACAAAAGTGTAATATTCCTAAATTAGCATGCAGCTAAGAATATTGATTTTTGCTTTTGACACCTAGAAGATGAATAAATGGGTAAGGAGGCCCATACATTTCTAAAATAGGAATAAAATCCCTCATGATGTGAAAAGGGATCATAATAATAGGTGTATTTTTCACCCTCATGTGTGAACAGGGGAAAATACATGTGGACAAGGTCAAGTTTGACCAAGTCACAGTTCTGGAATGAATGGTGGAGATCATCTATGGAGACAGTGCAGTGATAGTGGGAGGAATATTCCTTAGTGAAGGAAATCCTAATGTGTAGGACCCAAGGTAAGAAGGCTCACACTTTTTTATGAGGAGGGAAAGGCAGCCATATTAAGGTATGTTATTGATTATTGGATTTGTGGTCTGCATGACTATTGTGCATTCTTCAGTTGCTTAGTTGAGATTGATGTGCCGCTTAGCACAAGGTATTCATGTTTAGGAATTCCATTTCCTTTCTTGAGAGGCCTCTTGAAGAATATTTCACTTCATTTCTCCAAATTTAGGCTTGACACCAAGCTACCTTCTTCAACTACAATGCAGTTTCTATTTAGAACTGGGTTGTGTTACAGGGTGTTACAGTGGAGGGTTGAGAACACCATTTCTGGAGCTAGTGTTTCAGAGGAGGAAGCTTTCTTTCCTTTGGGATATCAGTGAGGAAGATTCTGGATCTGATTTCACACCTTGGCACTTGGCCAACATATTTTCCATCACCTATAGCACAGTACCTCTCCTTGACTGTGTTATTTCAGTGAGTATTTGCAGTGAGGGGTTGCAATGTTTGATCGGAGGGTGAGATCTTCAGTGTTAGGATCAACCTTTCACTTGGAAGATCCATTGGAGGAGGTATATTAATCGTATGCATCATTTTCATCCATCTCCATCCAGTTAGTGAGTTGCAACTGCTATTCATTCCTAGGACTGAACTCTGGCATTTCTGAATTTTTTCATATTTTAGGAAATCCTCTCCGAATTGTCTTGGAATTGTTTTTGGGAGTCTATATCTTCACTCCCAACATTGTATGAGCCATATAATTGCAGATATATATTATTGTACATTATCAGTAGTAGTGTACCTTCTATTACTGCGATGTTCTTGTTCATGAGCATTCTACAATGTAGCAGCATTCCATCTTTGGCATATGTATTCATGGGAGGTTTGTTTGCCTTGATTATTTGAGTTGTATTGTACTTATTTGCTGCTGACTTACATAATAAAATGGATCCATGGTTTTCATAAATATTGGTGTAATTTTATTCATTGCTATTTCCATTTTTATGTCTTGTATTGCTGCATTCCCCATTTGGGAATATTACAGTGGTATCGGAGCATAATCTTGGCTCAGCCTGTGGATCTCAGCCATTATGCTATCAGAAGAATAAGAAGATGAAGAGAAATATTAGAATGATGGAGAGAGTGAGTTTTATCTCATATATTTTCAGATCTAGAAATGACCTCAACAAGGAGGTCAAGCAAAGAAGAGGAGAAAGAAGCAGTGGGACTATACCCTTTCCTTTTGAAAAAGGAGACAAATTGCAGAAAGATGGAGGACAATTGGATCACAAGATTCTAAGTGAATACCTTGTTGAGTAAAAATCTCAACCTAGAGCCTTCAAGGAGACTCTAGCTTTCCCACAGTTCATTCAGCTGGAGGAAGAAAGGAGACCTTGTAGCAAAGGGAGAATCAAGGGAAATAGGTTTCTATTGTCTAATTTTGATGGGTCATCTACAGCAAGGGCTTGGGCAAGGAAACTAGATGCATTTTTCCTACTACATCCAGTGGTAAAAAGAGAGGTTGTAGAGATTGCAGCGCTGCACCTTGAGGGTGAAGCAAACGTTTGGTGGTTCAGCCATTTGCGTCATGCAAGAGTGACTAATTTTGCATAATTTACTCAAAGGTTGATTAAAAAATTTGGCAAGGAGAAATCAGAGGAGGAGGAGCCCTCACCACCATTGAAGGAGGCTTGTACCAATGTTGGCACAACTATGGAGGAGAAACCATCATCATCAGCAGTTGGGGGAGCCAACACATTGGAGGAAGGAACTCTTGCACCCTTACAAGATTTTCCCAAATTTCACCAAGGTATGCCTAAGTTTCCATTTCCTATTGTTTTAGCAAATCTTATGGAGGGTTGTATACCATTGCATACTACTAATGTGGAACAACATAATTGCACTACGTTGTGCAACCTTGAATTGTACAAGGAAGGGATGAACCATCATCCTAATGTGCCATTTTTGAGCTGCACACAACACTTGAGCTTGGGGTGTGGATTTTTGAAGGATAGGATGAAATTTTTCCTAAACAATCCTATGTATAACTCTATGTTCATCCTTGAGTTGGAGCATGAGGCAGTAGACACACCATTGAAGAGACTAACAGCGTTGTCATTAAGTAGTAGTGAAAAGGTTTTGCTCAAGCACACTTGGATCTTAATGGATTCAAGAAGGTCATTGGTGTGGGATCTTCTCTAGGAGATTTCCAAGGGGTTGCATTTCAACATCCCATGAAATGCAAGGGAAGAAATATGATTTGGGAGGATGGTAGTCTTCACTGGAGGAGTACGAAGATGAATCATGGTGGGAGACACCCACATGGGGTTTAGTGGGTGTGGATGGTGAGCAAGAGGTTGGTGAGCCACTTGCATATTTATGACACCGGGCAGTAGGAGGCATGGTTGTGTTGGCTACTCTTAAAAGATTTTGGCCATCATATGACATACCCTTTGGAAAAAGGTATGTTAGGGATGGGGGCATTGCATGACACCCATATGTTATGGAAGCAGAAGATTTGGTTGTATGGGGCATTCTACAAGTCAACCTTCATGATATCACTACATGACTTGTATGAGGGAGATATAAGGGAGCAACAAGATATGTTGTCACCTTGGGTTTTATTGAGAGGATATGGGTTGATCCTCTCCCATGTTTGGCATGATGTTGCAGGAGTAGGTGATGGAACCATCATGGTGCAAAGGGGCTACTCCTTAGCCTTGGATGAGCAAGAGGTACTTCCACTTTGGAAGGAATTTCCTATATATAGCAGCATTATAAGAGATGACTTTGACAATGGACATGTCAAAGAATGGAGCTATGAGTTGGCAGGAGCCTATTTACAAAGGCCAATAGGGTTGTCACTTGGGAGCTTGGGTTTATTAATGGAGTGTCGCCATGATCACTTCACATATGATGCACTTGGTGGACAAAGAGGAGGTGAGAGTGATGGAGTAGTGGATGGAGACATCTATTACAGTGATATGCTCATCTTGACTTGGATTTCCAAGCATAAGAAGAAAGGTCTTCATGCAACATATGATTCATTCCTTTTCATGGGATTATGTCATACCACTATGGAGGACTTATTCATGGATATTATCATCATATTACTCTCAATACATGGTAATAATTTGGTTTTTGCATTTATTGATTATATAATACAGTATTTTCATACTCTTACCATTTCTTTACAGTGCATTGCTCCACAAGAGGGCAAGCCTCTCATTGGGCTCCATGGTCAATTTTGGGCCAAATTGTATGATGGAGACAACCATATTTTGTGTGGCCTTGGGAAAGTGTTTTATTATTTTATGTATGCTTAGTTTATTTACCAAGCCATTTACTATTCACTACTAGATGTGATGACATACACAACTAGCAATTTGTCAAGAAACATCTTGCCATGTTATGTTTTGCAACAACAGTTAGAAAAATTGCGCTGTGACCACTTGGGAAACTATTTGTACCTTTTAGCACTACATGAAACCTTAATTATTTTTCTCATTTGGATGCCATATGATGATCATTTCCTATTCATCATATATGGGTTGGTTTGGGCGTGCTTGATTTATGACATTGGAAAGAGGATCTTTAGAGATACAGTCTTCTTCTTGCCACTTGAGGGCAACATTATTACAGCCCAAGATCAGAAGCTACTCTACACTTATCATAAGTGGAGAGAGGGACAGTGTGGGGTAGGCTATTTTTTCTACCATGTGTAGTTATTCAGCCCACCTACATTGTAGGAGCCAAAGGTGGAGGAGGATTTGCATGAGTTACCATTTTGGAGGGTTGCTCATTTTGTATGGATGTGTTGTAGCTCCTACAACACCCTCCAAAA